>NIVC01000440.1:202500-430000 GCA_002269645.1 Macrostomum lignano
GTCCCGGTGGCGCCCGTCGCCGATTCGACCAGCCGCGGCGAGGAGGAGCCGGGCAGCAGCCGTCTGGCCACCCGGTCGTGCCCGGCCGCCCGTCCGGCCGCGCCGGCCGCTCCGCCAGCCGTCCGACACCGCAGGAAGACGATGGCGGCGATGAGGAAGATGGACACGATCACCGTGACCACCACCATCGCCAGGATGATCGCCAGGTTGCCGTCCGCTGTCCGCGGCGAGCTGCCGAAGAACCCGCCGCCGCCTTCGTCGGGTGCTCGTTCAACAATCCTGATGGTGAGATTCGCCCAGCTGCTCCGCGGCGGCTGGCCGCGGTCGGCGGCGACAATCCTGAGCCGGACAAACTGTCCGAGATCCCTGGCCGGGTTGATCTGGCCGGACAGTAGAATTTCGCCTTCAGGGGTGACGCTGAACAGACGGGTCGGCGGCTGGTGGCTCTCCAGGCTGTACACCACGCTGCCGTTGGGCCCGTAGTCCGGGTCCTTGGTGCGCAGGCGGGCCACCGGGCGGCCGATCGGTTGCTGGACGGACACGTTCACCTGCTGAGTGTCTGAGCTGGGAAACACCCACTGCGGACTGTTGTCGTTGATGTCCAAGATGGACACGGTCACGTGGGCCGTCTGGCGACGTCCGGCCTGGTCGTCGGCTAGCACCTGGGAGGATTGTTTGGGGGATCGGAGTGGATTGCTAGACTAGCCAAGAGTACCTGGGAGGATTGTTTGGGGGATCGGAGTGGATTGCTAGACTAGCCAAGAGTACCTGGGAGGATTGTTTGGGGGATCGGAGTGGATTGCTAGACTAGCCAAGAGTACCTGGGAGGATTGTTTGGGGGATCGGAGTGGATTGCTAGACTAGCCAAGAGTACCTGGGAGGATTGTTTGGGGGATCGGAGTGGATTGCTAGACTAGCCAAGAGTACCTGGGAGGATTGTTTGGGGGATCGGAGTGGATTGCTAGACTAGCCAAGAGTAAAAATTCCACAAGCAGCGCCTGATGGCAATTCCGTCCATTCCGCTGGCTCCTGAGCACCTACAAACGCGCCAATACAGTACGCAAGCACGCACTCACACACACGCTCACACAGGATGTACATCGGTCCTGGCTTTCTAATCCTCAGGAATGTACACTCTGTATGCCTAGGGGGTTGGGGGTTTATAATGATTATAATGGATTGCTAGACTAGCCAATGTGGTTTGCAATGATTAGAATGGATTTCTAGACTAGCCAATGTGGTTTGAAATGATTAGAATGGATTGCTAGACTAGCCAATGTGGTTTGCAATGATTAGAATGGATTGCTACTAGTCAATGTGAGAGAGCAGTGTTGCCATTCTAAGACCGTATTCAAGCCAAATCATTGCCTTTCCGCTCTCCCGTCAAGAGGCCACTGCAGTGTCTATAAAGTTGAGCCCATCAGTTTGTCAAGTAGTCAGCCGAAGCACTTAGCCAAAATGCCCAAATCAAGTGACGCAGGTGTTTTATCCACAGCTTTTACTGTCAATAAAATAATAATTTAATGTAGCCAGCCACCTGCTGACCAGTGTCTCTCTGAGTCAGTCAGGTTCCACAAGCTCCTATTTCCAAAAAACCATTTGTGATGACCAACTGAAGGTTAAACGCATTAAAATTGTCCAACACGTGAAGCTGTTTTGTGGAATAATTAAGATAAATTTTAATCATTGTTGCACCACTAGAACTCCTGCTCGTGTATAACAAACCATGAACCATGAACGTATTCTACAAGTAACCAAGATGCTTCACTACACTATAACAAACCATGAACGTATTCTACAAGTGACCAAGATGCTTCACTACATTATAACAAACCATGAACGTATTCTACAAGTAACCAAGATGCTTCACTACATTATAACAAACCATGAACATATTCTACAAGTAACCAAGATGCTTCACTACATTATAACAAACCATGAACGTATTCCACAAATAACCAAGATGCTTCACTACATTATAACAATCCATGAACGTATTCTACAAGTAACCAAGATGCTTCACTACATTATAACAAACCATGAACGTATTCCACAAGTAACCAAGATGCTTCACTACATTATAACAAACCATGAACGTATTCTACAAGTAACCAAGATGCTTCACTACATTATAACAAACCATGAACATATTCTACAAGTAACCAAGATGCTTCACTACATTATAACAAACCATGAACGTATTCTACAAGTAACCAAGATGCTTCACTACATTATAACAAACCATGAACATATTCTACAAGTAACCAAGATGCTTCACTACATTATAACAAACCATGAACGTATTCTACAAGTAACCAAGATGCTTCACTACATTATAACAAACCATGAACGTATTCCACAAGTAACCAAGATGCTTCACTACATTATAACAAACCATGAACGTATTCCACAAGTAACCAAGATGCTTCACTACATTATAACAAACCATGAACGTATTCTACTAGTAACCAAGATGCTTCACTACATTATAACAAACCATGAACGTATTCTACAAGTAACCAAGATGCTTCACTACATTATAACAAACCATGAACGTATTCCACAAGTAACCAAGATGCTTCACTACATTATAACAAACCATGAACGTATTCCACAAGTAACCAAGATGCTTCACTACATTACAACAAACCTAGAGCATATTCCAGGAAATAGCTGGAATGCTTAATTTCATTATAAGAAATCTTAAACGTGCATGCAATTAATAACCCGAATGTTTAACTCTGTTATAACAAAATCTTTGTCCATATTCCAAGAAACGCGATTCTAAACTGCACCAAAAACACTCACCAAAAAGGTGAACGAGTCCCTGAACTCCCTGTCAATCGGCTGGCTCCCCGTGTACACCCGGCCATCCTGGGTCACTCTGAAGTAATTGAAGGCCAGCTGACTGTCCGGCCCGCTGGGACCGCCCAGCATCCGGTACACCACTCGTCGATGGCGCTCCTCGGCGTCGCAGTCGCTGGCCGTCACGTTGCCTAGGTAACGCGTCAGTTCGGCGTTCTCCTCCACTGCGAAGGCGTAGTGACTCGCCGAGAACTCCGGCGGGCAGTCGTTGACGTCCTCGATGTTCACCACGACGGTGCCAGTCGCTGTCCGACGCCGTCCCTCAACGTCGGGCAAGTCGCCGAGGTCGGTGGCAAACACGGTCAGGTTGAACTGCTGCTCCAGCTCGCGGTCAAAGCTGCGCCGGGCCCAGATTGCCGCGGTGCCGCGGTCGATGTCAAAGTGCCGACTGGAAGCCGCATCCAGCGAATAGCGCAGCTCGGCGTTGTCCCCGGAGTCGGCGTCCCGGGCCTCCATCTTGGCAAGGACGAAGGCAGGCAGCGGGTCTTTGTTCTCCGGCAGCAGCACAAAGAGCGGATTCTGCAAAAACTCTGGCGTGTTATCGTTCTCGTCGCGAATGTCGATCCGCATCACGACGCTGTCTACGCGGTTCGGCGTGCCGTTGTCGTTGCAGGAGATCCGCACGGTGAAGCTGGGCGTCTGCTCGCGATCGAATGCCCTGTTGCTGACCACCAAGAAGTTGCGCTTGGCGGATTTGTACAGCGGCAGGATGCCGAACTCCGTTGGCGGCTCCACGTAGCAGGCGACCGACAGTGAATTCTCCTTGTCGTCAGCGTCGAAGACGTCTAGCGAAGCGACCGTGGTTCCGAAGGCGGCGTTCTCTGCCAGCTCGAAGTTGCCGCTGCCGCCGCCGCTGCCGCCGCCGCTGCCGCCGCCGCCGCCGCCGGCGCCTCCGAAGCTGACCAGAGTGATCTTCGGCGGGTTGTCGTTCTCGTTGACAACCTCGATGCGCACGCTGGCGTCAGCGGAGTGCTTGCCGTCGGTCACCGTCACGGGAATGTCGTAGCTCTTTCGCTCTTCGTAGTCCAGCGTCCGCATCGCCCACACGGAGCCGGTGCGCTCGTCGACGCGGAACATCTCGGCGACGCTCTGGCTGGCCGACACGCCCAGGCGGAAGCGCAGCCGCTCTCTGTCCGAGTCATCCGCGTCCGTGGCGTTCAGCCGCAGCAGCTCCCGGCTGAGCGGCGAGTTCTCCGCCACCTTGACCAGCCTGGGAAACCGGCCGAACCGAGGCGGGTTGTCGTTGATGTCGGAGACGCTGATGTTGACGGTCAGGCTGCCGGTGAGGGCCGCCGGATGGCCGCCGTCGACTGCCAGAAGCTCCGCCTGGTGCCACGCGGCGACTTCCCTGTCCAGGTCGGCGCGGATCTCCAGCCAGAGGCTGCCGGCCTGCCGACCAGCCGGGTCGGCCAGCAGGTAGCCGAGCTGGAACTTGTCCAGGCCGCTGACCAGCTCGTACCGCTGAGTGGCATTCTCGGGCGCCTTGTCGGGGTCCATGGCAACCGGCAGCTGGAATCGAGAGCCAACTGGCGAGTGCTCCGGCACCTCCAGACTGAGCTGCGGCGAGTTCCAACGCGGCGCGTTGTCGTTCAGATCGACAACTCGCAGGTCGAGTCGGACAATTTCGCGAACCTTGCCGGGCTGGGATTTGTCGAACACGATGATGCTGAGGCTGAGCTTGCAGTCCGGCGCCTCGGGGCAGCAGGCGCCGACCTCGGAGCAGAGAGATTCGCGATCGATTTTTGACTTTTGAAACACTTCACCGGTGCTGGCGTCCAGGTGGAAATAGCCCAGGTGTTGCCGGTCGAATGCACGGAACTGGCAGGAGGTGAACTCGTCAGATCGGTACAGCTGCTGGCTGATGAGCTGCTTGATGTCCGCCACCTTGGTGCCCGAGGGCTGCTCCTCAACGAACGAGTGATGAAGCTGGGACGCCTTCTGCTCAGCCGGGCGGACGCTGGGCGTTAAAACGACAATGATGAGGCAGAGGAGGCAGAGGGAGGGAAGAAGCTGCAGATGGCGGGTCATGCTGTGCGGCGGCGCGGCACCTTTGATGCGGCCTGCGAACCGGTGCAGGGGATGGTGGATGGTTGTAAATTTCCATAATTACTGGATGGGGTGTTAGACAAGTAGTGGATGGGATGTTAGACTAGATGGGGTGTTAGACTAGATGGGGTGTTAGACTAGATGGGGTGTTAGACTAGATGGGGTGTTAGACTAGATGGGGTGTTAGACTAGATGGGGTGTTAGACTAGATGGGGTGTTAGACTAGATGGGGTGTTAGACTAGATGGGGTGTTAGACTAGATGGGGTGTTAGACTAGATGGGATGTTAGACTAGATGGGGTGTTAGACTAGATGGGATGTTAGACTAGATGGGGTGTTAGACTAGATGGGGTGTTAGACTAGATGGGGTGTTAGACTAGATGGGGTGTTAGACTAGATGGGGTGTTAGACTAGATGGGGTGTTAGACTAGTACTGGATGGGGTGTTAGACAAGTACTGGATAGGGTGTTAGACAAGTACTGGATGCGGTGTTAGACAAGTACTGGATGGGGTGTTAGACAAGTACTGGATGAGGTGTTCGTCATTTACTGGATGAGGTGTTAGACTAGATGAGTTGTTAGTCACTAGAGGAGAGCTGTTAGGGGGTAGCTGTGGTCCGGTTTTGTTTATCTGCATTGAAAATTCAGCATTCAACTGTCCCGAACAGGTTTACAGCAGTTTTCCCCAGTCCTGAGTCAGTTGCGGCAAACAAACTCTAACAAAAATCAGTGCTGCTGACCCAGCTGCAACCTCAACTGGTACTCAAGCGTCAATCTTGGTGCTAATTGACTTCGGCCAACTGGTCAAACAGGTTAACTGCAAGGCCAGTGAGTTATCAAAAAGCGAAAGAATATTTAGAGGAACACCTGCTTAATTGGTGCAGTTTCCATAGCAACGAAGCAACTTGTGACAGTTTAAATTTTTGTGTGTGTCTAATTAATTGACCACAACCGGAAGTGAGTTCTGGAGATCCCGTGAGTCTATAAAAGCAACGGGACCTCCGAGGCCCAAGAAGTCCAGCAATCCAGACCTGTCCTAATTGCTTCTTCTGATCCGCGCTGAAACTCAACTCCCAAAGCAACGCCATGCTGCTCAAGCTCATCGCCCTGGCCGCCATGGCCCACGTGGCCCTTGCTGGTGACTGCTGCCTGCCCGACGCCTTCCAGTTCACCATGCTGAGCGAGACTCGCCACCAGCACATGGGCAACTCCGCCATCCGCTCTCGCGTCGTGATGGCCGCCAACCTCACCGAGGGCCGCGTCGGGGTGTTCACCAGCACCAACAATGGCTACAACAGCGCCACGTACATCAACCTGCGCAGCGGCCGCGTGTTCGTCAACAGCGCCTACGGCTGCTCCTCAATGCCCATCAACAGCGGCATCCTGGCCCACGTGAACCGCTCCCGCTGCCTGCCCGACGACATCGGCTCCGGCGAGAGCATCAGCATCCGCCTTGGGGAGGACCTGAACGCCCGCCTGTTCACCACGCAGATGCCTGGCAACACCACCATGAACGTACTGATTGACGACAAGTGCCATCCGATCCTGGTGAAGGTTGGCGGTCCCGGCTTTGACAGCACCAGCATCCTTGGCGACTTCCTGCCCGCCCCGCAGCCGGGCCTCCTGGACCCGCCAGCTGCCTGCAGCAACAGCAGCAGCACCACCCGGGCTGTCAACAAGAAGCGCAGCGCCGCCGTGACCCTGACCTACAACCACAGCCCAATGTTCGTGTAAAACCCAGCGGTGACAAATTAATTACCTGGTGATGGATCCCACTGATTACTAACTCCAAATTCAAAGAGCTGACATTCAAATAGAAACTATTTGAGTTGCTTCTGCATCTTAAAAAACTGTTTTCACCGACTTGTTTTCTTTTTCTTTTTATTTAAATCTGATGCACAAATGGGCGCCACTCTGACACAAATGGGCGCCGCTCTGACACAAATGGGCGCCACTCTGACACAAATAAGCACCAGTCTCATACAAATGGACACCAGTCTGACTCAAATGGACACCAGTCTGACACAAATGGGCGCCACTCTGACACAAATGGGCGCCACTCTGACACAAATGGGCGCCACTCTGACACAAATGGGCGCCAGTCTGACACCCTGAAATAAGCGCCACCCTGACAACGAAATAATCGCCAGTGTGACAACTTAAAATAGGCGCCATTTAGAAACTTTAAAATAGGCGCCATTCAGAAATTTTAAAATAGT
Source organism: Macrostomum lignano (assembly GCA_002269645.1). Lineage (NCBI taxonomy): Eukaryota > Metazoa > Platyhelminthes > Macrostomidae > Macrostomum > Macrostomum lignano. The sequence continues at coordinate 209,629 of NIVC01000440.1, forward strand.
CGCCACATTCTGACACTTTGAAATAGGCTCCACATTCTGACACTTTGAAATAGGCGCCACATTCTGACACTTTGAAATAGGCGCCACATTCTGACACTTTGAAATAGGCGCCACATTCTGACACTTTGAAATAGGCGCCACATTCTGACACTTTGATATAGGCGCCACATTCTGACACTTTGAAATAGGCGCCACATTCTGACACTTTGAAATAGGCGCCACATTCTGACACTTTGAAATAGGCGCCACATTCTGACACTTTGAAATAGGCGCCACATTCTGACACTTTGATATAGGCGCCACATTCTGACACTTTGAAATAGGCGCCACATTCTGACACTTTTATATAGGCGCCACATTCTGACACTTTGAAATAGGCGCCACATTCTGACACTTTGAAATAGGCGCCACATTCTGACACTTTGATATAGGCGCCACATTCTGACACTTTGAAATAGGCGCCACATTCTGACACTTTGAAATAGGCGCCACATTCTGACACTTTGAAATAGGCGCCACATTCTGACACTTTGAAATAGGCGCCACATTCTGACACTTTGATATAGGCGCCACATTCTGACACTTTGAAATAGGCGCCACATTCTGACACTTTAAAATAGGCGCCACATTCTGACACTTTAAAATAGGCGCCACATTCTGACACTTTGATATAGGCGCCACATTCTGACACTTTGAAATAGGCGCCACATTCTGACACTTTAAAATAGGCGCCACATTCTGACACTTTGAAATAGGCGCCACATTCTGACACTTTGATATAGGCGCCACATTCTGACACTTTGAAATAGGCGCCACATTCTGACACTTTAAAATAGGCGCCACATTCTGACACTTTGAAATAGGCGCCACATTCTGACACTTTGATATAGGCGCCACATTCTGACACTTTGATATAGGCGCCACTCTGACAGCCTGAAATAGGCGCCACATTCTGACACTTTGATATAGGCGCCACATTCTGACACTTTGATATAGGCGCCACTCTGACAGCTTGAAATAGGCGCCACTCTGACAGCCTGAAACAGGCGCCACTCAGACAGCCTGAAACAGGCGCCACTCTGACAGCTTGAAATAGGCGCCACCCTGACAGCTTGAAATAGGCGCCACCCTGACAATAAAATCGGCGCTATTCTGATACCTTGAAATGGGCGCCACTCTGACAGCTTGTGAATTGTGCTAAGCACAACTAAAACCATTGCTTATAAATATACGAGTATTATGGTAGGTGTTCAAATATTCGTAATTTCGGTAAAGTGACTCCACTTGGACACATGGCTTCATTAAATGAGTGAATCATATTCAAAAGACACTCATCTAATTGTTAGATCACTGATTATAGAGACATCTTAGCCTAAAATAATTACCCGAAGTTGAGAACGGTAATTGACTGCCCCAGACAGAACAGATAGCTGACAAGTCATGAGCAGGCATAGCAATTAGCACCTGGAAACCGTGACAATTAACTCTTATCACAGCTATTAGCGCCGCGGGAGGGACCTGAGAATACAAAAGACTTCGCGGAGGTCCTCTCTATATTTAGCTATGGTGTTGTGATGCAATGGCTCCAGTGCTGCTCAGAGACAGGAGCTCATGTCAGCCATTGCTTCATCCACCCAGTCCAGCCTCTCCATTGGGTCAAGACGCAGACATTTCGCATGCCGTGAACTCGATTTGCGTTATCAGATTTTATCTGGAGCTGAGCCAGCCCTTGAAACCCATGCAGATTAGATTAGATTACTATACTGCTGTGGCGTGGGACTGGGTCTAATAGATTGGCTTTAATCCGGGGGATGGCGGGGATGGAGATGAGATTGCTGCTGCTTGAAAATAAAGTCTAAAACATGCAGTTCGATACTTCTGTAATGCTTAGCTCCGTTCTCAATAATATTGATTTTGCGTTCCGGACTCAATTGAGTCCCCTTGACTTTGTCGCTTAAGGATAGATAGATAGATATTTAGATAGATAGACAGATAGATAGATAGATAGATAGATAGATAGATAGATAGATAGATAGATAGATAGATAGATAGATAGATAGATAGATAGATAGATAGATATATAGATAGATAGATAGATAGATAGATAGATAGATAGATAGATAGATAGATAGATAGATAGATAGATAGATAGATAGATAGATAGATAGATAGATAGATAGATAGATAGATAGATAGATAGATAGATAGATAGATAGATAGATAGATAGATAGATAGATAGATAGATAGATAGATAGATAGATAGATAGATAGATAGATAGATAGATAGATAGATAGATAGATAGATAGATAGATAGATAGATAGATAGATAGATAGATAGATAGATAGATAGATAGATAGATAGATAGATAGATAGATAGATAGATAGATAGATAGATAGATAGATAGATAGATAGATAGATAGATAGATAGATAGATAGATAGATAGATAGATAGATAGATAGATAGATAGATAGATAGATAGATAGATAGATAGATAGATAGATAGATAGATAGATAGATAGATAGATAGATAGATAGATAGATAGATAGATAGATAGATAGATAGATAGATAGATAGATAGATAGATAGATAGATAGATAGATAGATAGATAGATAGATAGATAGATAGATAGATAGATAGATAGATAGATAGATAGATAGATAGATAGATAGATAGATAGATAGATAGATAGATAGATAGATAGATAGATAGATAGATAGATAGATAGATAGATAGATAGATAGATAGATAGATAGATAGATAGATAGATAGATAGATAGATAGATAGATAGATAGATAGATAGATAGATAGATAGATAGATAGATAGATAGATAGATAGATAGATAGATAGACAGACAGACAGCACAGGCGCAGCCCAGGTGAGAGATGATGGATAGTCAGCTCCGTGACAAGCAGCTTCTGCTTTTATTAAAAAGAGCCGCAGGAGGCGGGTAGCATTTGGCAGTCAGAAACAGCTGCTGGGATTTTCTGTGGCCTAAAATCCTGGGCAGGGGCCTGGGTTGGCAGATGTTGCAGATTCTGGAGGAGAAAAGAAGACAGAGGCCCGGGTTTATCCAGTTCGGCAAGCGGAAAAGTGGACTGAAGACGGCAAAACCCTGGCAGCTTTTCTTGGAAATGAATTGTCTTAAAAGAAAAGCAATTTTTTCAGACAGAATCAGCTTGAAACCGTCTTCAAATGAAGATGTTTTTCCATTTGCTTTCGGGTGTCTCAGTCGACTTTTTCCGGGGCATTTCATTCAATCAGACATTTATATAGCTGAGCGAGAATTCAGACCTGCCGCCGAGGGAGGGCGGGGATTAGTGTCTTTTATGGTAGGCTTAAACTACAAGCGGCTTGAATTCTCTTTGCGAAAGGAAAGCTGAACTGATTTTCCCTGAGCTGTGTCCGCTTTTTTTGTTGAGTTCATCCAAAAAGATAGATTCATAGAGAGGCCTTCTAATGCGGCTTTTGTCCACGGCTGAAAGGGAAATGAAAAAATGATTCTTTGCTAGTTATGCGAGACTCAGATGCAGTCAGTAACCTGCGGACGGCTGAGCGGTTTGACAAAAAGGTAGACAATGAGAGAGAGACAGTAGAGGTGAGATTGAGAGACAGTAGAGGTGAGATTGAGAGACAGTAGAGGTGAGATTGAGAGACAGTAGAGGTGAGAATGAGAGACAGTAGAGGTGAGAGTGACAGACAGTAGAGGTGAGAGTGAGAGACAGTAGAGGTGAGATTGAGAGACAGTAGAGGTGAGATTGAGAGACAGTAGAGGTGAGATTGAGAGACAGTAGAGGTGAGATTGAGAGACAGTAGAGGTGAGATTGAGAGACAGTAGAGGTGAGATTGAGAGACAGTAGAGGTGAGATTGAGAGACAGTAGAGGTGAGATTGAGAGACAGTAGAGGTGAGATTGAGAGACAGTAGAGGTGAGATTGAGAGACAGTAGAGGTGAGATTGAGAGACAGTAGAGGTGGGATTGAGAGACAGTAGAGGTGAGAATGAGAGACAGTAGAGGTGAGATTGAGAGACAGTAGAGGTGAGAATGAGAGACAGTAGAGGTGAGAGTGACAGACAGTAGAGGTGAGAGTGAGAGACAGTAGAGGTGAGATTGAGAGACAGTAGAGGTGAGAATGAGAGACAGTAGAGGTGAGATTGAGAGACAGTAGAGGTGAGATTGAGAGACAGTAGAGGTGAGATTGAGAGACAGTAGAGGTGAGATTGAGAGACAGTAGAGGTGAGATTGAGAGACAGTAGAGGTGAGATTGAGAGACAGTAGAGGTGAGAGCGATACACAGGTGAGAGAAAGAGAGACGGAGGAGAACCAGGAGCGATGGAGACTGCAGAAGAGCTGGAGCAATGCGATCGGAACAGGACAGCATCAGTGAGAAGGGCGCGCACAATTGATGGATGGGCAGGCCATGGCCAGAGGCTTCAAGCACGCAGGACTGGCTGGTGACTGACACGGGGAATTCCTGGCACAGTTGGGGATGCCATTCTTAAAAGCCCAATTGACTGGCTTGAACGGGGGCGGAGCGGCGGTCTGACGATCCCTTTCATGGGATATTTTTCCCAGCTAGACCCTCCGACAAAGCGGCTACGGGACCCGTGTCCCTCATAATTCTACCCCAGCCTCTAACTTCATATATGAATGCTTCAAAATCCTAGCTGCTTAACTCTTCTGGGCAGTGCTGCAATGCCGAAATGCCATCTTGAAGGGGTTGGCATCTGATGCACCGAAGTTCTATTATAGATCGAGTTCAGATTCTATGAAATTTATTCTTCTCAGGGACTAAAGATATCAATAAATTTTCTATTTACTCACTTTCTATTTACTCACTTTCCATTTACTCACTTTCCATTTACTCACTTTCCATTTACTCACTTTCCATTTACTCACTTTCTGTTCACTCGCTTTCCATTTACTCACTTTCCATTTACTCACTTTCTATTTACTCACTTTCCATTTACTCACTTTCCATTTACTCACTTTCCATTTACTCACTTTCTGTTCACTCGCTTTCCATTTACTCACTTTCCATTTACTCACTTTCTATTTACTCACTTTCCATTTACTCACTTTCCATTTACTCACTTTCCATTTACTCACTTTCTGTTCACTCACTTTCCATTTACTCACTTTCCATTTACTCACTTTCCATTTACTCACTTTCTATTTACTCACTTTCCATTTACTCACTTTCCATTTACTCACTTTCCATTTACTCACTTTCCATTTACTCACTTTCTATTTACTCACTTTCTATTTACTCACTTTCCATTTACTCACTTTCCATTTACTCACTTTCCATTTACTCACTTTCCATTTACTCACTTTCCATTTACTCACTTTCTGTTCACTCACTTTCCATTTACTCACTTTCCATTTACTCACTTTCCATTTACTCACTTTCTATTTACTCACTTTCCATTTACTCACTTTCCATTTACTCACTTTCTGTTCACTCACTTTCTGTTCACTCACTTTCTGCTCACTCACTTTCTGTTCACTCACTTTCTGATCAGTCACTTTCTGATCACTCACTCTCTGATCACTCTGGTCACTCCATCCCTGATCACTCTGGTCACTCCATCCCTGATCACTCTGGTCACTCCATCCCTGATCACTCTGGTCACTCCATCTCTGATCACTCTGGTCACTCCATCTCTGATCACTCTGGTCACTCCATCTCTGATCACTCTGGTCACTCCATCTCTGATCACTCTGGTCACTCCATCTCTGATCACTCTGGTCACTCTATCCCTGATCAAAAGTTCACCCAACTGGAGTCTTCTGAGGCTGGCAATGCAGCTCATAAAAGCATGCTATCTGATAGTACATGATTTTATGCATCAATGCTAAAGTTCGACAGCAAATGACCTCTGTCTACATGACCCATGCAAGCATTTCCTTGATTAGTTTTTAATCTCAAAGGCCAAAGTCCAACCCCCGTGTCGAGTCCTTGTACTTTCAACGGCAGTCAGCCGAAAATCCCCGAAATGCACGGCTGGAATCATTTTATCCGCGAATTCACATCAGACAAATTCCCAGTCAGATTAGCAGTGACAGGCAGGGGGACTGAATGTGACAGGTGAGGTTTAGCTGTGGACTGACTGTCAACGAGACTCAACTAAAAGTCGGTACACTTGGCTTACCTGTTAGGGGTAGATCTCAACTTGGGCGACATTTTTGTTACAAAATAGAATTTTAAACTTTTACGAGCAAGTTACGAGCAAGCTACCTCATATCAAGCTAAATTTTCAGTTCTTTAGTGACAGACTTAGATTTGTATAAATTTTTAGTATATTGACTAGCAATCAGCGCCCCCCGTTGGGGATGCCAACAAAGAATGGAATACTATTTTTTGAATAAACTACATGTATAGCTTCTGATCTCAACTGTCCAGACGCGTGTAAATGTGCGTGCATGTGTGCAGCTTTTCTGGCATTCGATCTTGTTTATCCCAATCCCTTTTTACCCTCGTCTTATACACGCAAGCATACGGGCTACAGCAGCGTTATGGGAATTTTTTCCGTAAGAATCGCTCCCTTCCTACAACCGTTCCCCACCCCAGCATAACAGTTGTTGTCGGCTTGTATTTCATGTACAGTTTGCATATCCTACAGTATTGGGCAACCGGAAGTAAGTTAAAGGTTTGTGTCTGTGCGGACGTAAAAACACTCGTGTGGTTGCAGAGCACCTTAAAAATATGTGTTCTCTTTGTGGCAAGGCAGCTGACAGAGAGGGAGGAAATGGAGGGGAGAGTGACAGAGAGAGATGGGGGGAGAGTGACAGAGAGAGATGGAGGGGAGAGTGACAGAGAGAGATAGAGGGGAGAGTGACAGAGAGAGACGGAGGGGAGAGTGACAGAGAGAGATGAAGGGGAGAGTGACAGAGAGAGATGGAGGGGAGAGTGTCAGAGAGAGATAGAGGGGAGAGTGACAGAGAGAGACGGAGGGGAGAGTGACAGAGAGAGATGAAGGGGAGAGTGACAGAGAGAGATGGAGGGGAGAGTGACAGAGAGAGATGGATGGGAGAGTGACAGACAGAGATGGAGGGGAGAGTGACAGAGAGAGATGGATGGGAGAGTGACAGACAGAGATGGAGGGGAGAGTGACAGAGAGAGATGGATGGGAGAGTGACAGACAGAGATGGAGGGGAGAGTGACAGAGAGAGATGGATGGGAGAGTGACAGACAGAGATGGAGGGGAGAGTGACAGAGAGAGATGGATGGGAGAGTGACAGACAGAGATGGAGGGGAGAGTGACAGACAGAGATGGAGGGGAGAGTGACAGAGAGAGATGGAGGGGAGAGTGACAGAGAGAGACGGAGGGGAAAGTGACAGACAGAGAGAGACGGAGGAGAGAGTGACAGAGAGAGATGGATGGGAGAGTGACAGAGAGAGATGGAGGGGAGAGTGACAGAGAGAGATGGAGGGGAGAGTGACAGAGAGAGACGGAGGGGAAAGTGACAGAGAGGTTGAGAGATGAAGGGGAGAGTGACAGACAGAGAGAGACGGAGGGGAGAGTGACAGACAGAGATGAAGGGGAGAGTGACAGAGAGAGATTGAGGGGAGAGTGACAGAGAGAGATGGAGGGGAGAGTGACAGAGAGAGACGGAGGGGAAAGTGACAGAGAGGTTGAGAGATGAAGGGGAGAGTGACAGACAGAGAGAGACGGAGGGGAGAGTGACAGAGAGAGATGGAGGGGAGAGTGACAGACAGAGATGGAGGGTCAGCTGCCGTGAGTGGCGCGCATACCAGATGCTTTATTCAGCAACACTGACAGGGTGAATTTCGCACTTAAACGGCTAGGAAAATATCCAGCAAAATTTACAACCAAGCTGTCTTCAATTTCTGCTCCTAGAGGCAATTAGACCGCTAGCTAACATGCGGCAATAAAAACCTTTAGAGAATGCTTCGGGAGGCTGCATACGAGCGTACAGAATTGAAGATAGAAAATTCAAGATCGATCTACATCAAGGAAGCTATAAGTTGAAAAAAGCAATGCTTTTCACCAGAAGTGGACCAGTGGACCTCTTGTGTAGTCAAGTGGGACTGGGCTGGCTCGAAGATACTGACGGAGCTTTAAAAAATTCTAGAAATAATTCTGCAAACACTCCGGTTAGGGGGTTTCCTACGCAAGGATTCTGTGTTGATGTCGAACATTTTATTCTGCAAAACAGAATTTGCCTGTTTTTTTTATCGGGTGCCGGCGGTATTGACTTGGCTGCGTAAGAGTTGCTGGGGAAAAATCGATTTGACTGGTTCGAGTCCTGACCTCGCTGGCCTTTGACCTCTGACTACTCGATCGGTTTTGACGATGTGGATTGTCTCATTGCATTGAGTTGCTTTTTCATTAGGGTAGGTTTAAAGATTTTCGAATCGGGAAGGTACAAATGAAAGGTGAACAGGGCATGGCGTTGTGGAAATGGGGTGTGGGATACTCAATATGGAGTATGGGATATGGGGTATGGGGTATAAGGTATGGGGTATGGGGTATGGGGTATGGGATACTCAATATGAGGTATGGGAAATGGGGTGTGGGATACTCAATATGGAGTATGGGATATGGGGTATGGGGTATGGGGTATGGGATACTCAATATGGAGTATGGGATATGGGTATAGATACGGGATATGGGAAAAGGAACATACGAGCTATGAGATGAAGCATGCCACACAGGAAACGAGAGAAAGAGGCAAACTTAAAAGACTTTTTTTAGTGACTTCAGCCTTTTCCTGGGTTTATTACGATACTCAATTAGCACACATTCAGTCGGCAGCAGCTTCTTGTCCAGCGGACTGGGGTTGGGGCGTCGGGCAAAGTGCAGTTTAAAGGCCGAAGGCGGTTTTCCATTTAAAGGATTTCTCCCTGTCCAGCTTAGCAACCAAACTTGCGCTGCCGCCCCCCCACCCCTAGAGGCGAAGAGAAAAAAATGGGGTCCCTAACGAGGTCGACGCGTCACTGCATGCAGCAAATCCGCACGGCGCAAGAAAGCGGCGCTTCCGACATTGAGATGGATGGATGGATTGGATTCTCCTCTTTCGCTGTGGGAGTTTTGCTGTCTGTAACTGGTATAGTGCGGGGAAATGGGGGGAGCGCTGCCCACTGCTTTGCTTGTTGCAGAAATTCGGTCTGATCAAGGCAATCAACAACTGATTCGCGCCATTTGAGCCGCTCCCAGCTCAGAGCTCACGCGGCGAAGTGCAGAAGGCTGCGCGCCAGAAATCCCCTGTTGCAAAAGAGAGGGACAGGCAGACAGACAGATGCAGGGAGCAGTTGCTGGGAGTTTGTTAGCGCGAACCTTTGCTAGGACGGAACTGCTGGTGGTGGGATTCCGCTGGAGACAAGTGTGATGCGGGGGATTAACGAGTGGGGGCTTGCTGGGGAATGAAAGACTCGATCTAACAAGGAGCCTGGAGTTTGGGATTTTGGGCAAATTCGGTTTGTAGTTTCGAGTGGGATCGCGCGAGCTGATCCGAATAGGGACAACAGATTGAGGCTGAGGGCTGGTGGGCTCCGGGGATACTGCTGGCCCGATTCTGTCTAAATAGAAACTCTGGTAAATTGATGCATTGATAATTAGACAGACAGACAGACAGACAGACAGACAGACAGACAGACAGACAGACAGACAGACAGACAGACAGACAGACAGACAGACAGACAGACAGACAGACAGACAGACAGACAGACAGACAGACAGACAGACAGACAGACAGACAGACAGACAGACAGACAGACAGACAGACAGACAGACAGACAGACAGACAGACAGACAGACAGACAGACAGACAGACAGATGGATAGACAGACAGACAGGCAAACAGACAGACAGACACTAGGACAGACAGACAGACAGACAGACAGAGACAGACAGACAGACACTAGGACAGACAGACAGACAGACAGACAGACAGACAGACAGACAGACAGACAGACACTAGGACAGAAGGACAGACAGACACTAGGACAGACAGACAGACAGACAGACAGACAGACAGACAAAGACAGACAGACAGACACTAGGACAGACAGACAGACAGACAGACAGACAGACAGACAGACAGACAGACAGACAGACAGACAGACAGACAGACAGACAGACAGACAGACAGACAGACAGACAGACAGACAGACAGACAGACAGACAGACAGACAGACAGACAGACAGACAGACAGACAGATGGATAGACAGACAGACAGGCAAACAGACAGACAGACACTAGGACAGACAGACAGACAGACAGACAGAGACAGACAGACAGACACTAGGACAGACAGACAGACAGACAGACAGACAGACAGACAGACAGACAGACAGACAGACAGACACTAGGACAGAAGGACAGACAGACACTAGGACAGACAGACAGACAGACAGACAGACAGACAGACAAAGACAGACAGACAGACACTAGGACAGACAGACAGACAGACAGACAGACAGACAGACAGACAGACAGACAGACAGACAGACAGACAGACAGACAGACAGACAGACAGACAGACAGACAGACAGACAGACAGACAGACAGACAGACAGACAGACAGACAGACAGACAGACAGACAGATGGATAGACAGACAGACAGGCAAACAGACAGACAGACACTAGGACAGACAGACAGACAGACAGACAGACAGACAGACAGAGACAGACAGACAGACACTAGGACAGACAGACAGACAGACAGACAGACAGACAGACAGACAGACAGACAGACAGACAGACAGACAGACAGACACTAGGACAGACAGACAGACAGACAGACAGACAGACAGACAGAGACAGACACTAGGACAGACAGACAGACAGACAGACACTAAGACAGACAGACAGACAGACAGACAGACAGACAGACAGACAGACAGACAGACAGACAGACAGACAGACAGACAGACAGACAGACAGACAGACAGACAGACAGACAGACAGACAGACAGACAGACAGACAGACAGACAGACAGACAGACAGACAGACAGACAGACAGACAGACAGATGGATAGACAGACAGACAGGCAAACAGACAGACAGACACTAGGACAGACAGACAGACAGACAGACAGACAGACAGAGACAGACAGACAGACACTAGGACAGACAGACAGACAGACAGACAGACAGACAGACAGACAGACAGACAGACAGACAGACAGACAGACAGACAGACACTAGGACAGACAGACAGACAGACAGACAGACAGACAGAGACAGACACTAGGACAGACAGACAGACAGACAGACACTAAGACAGACAGACAGACAGACAGACACTAGGACAGACAGACAGACAGACAGAGACAGACAGACAGACAGAGACAGACAGACAGACAGACAGACAGACAGACAGACAGACAGACAGACAGACAGACACGCGCAGAGACCCGTAGCTGTCAGAAAAAGTACACCGCACAATATCCACAGCCATTCTGATAAAAACTGGAAGAATTGCCTGCGGAGGTGCCACAGGAACGAATGCAATTTTTGGCGTGTGCAGGGGGGGGGCAATCGGCACGGATCCCACAGTCGCAACAGATGCCCGAATTCGAATGATCGCTTATCTCCGCCGCATGCATGGATTCTGGATTCGGTAGCCGAGCCCCCCCCCGCCCCCGCTTAGGCTTGTATTCCCTTAAAGTCGCAGGCACAGGGCCGGCCTGTTGTATCTCTTGACTGGGCGCCCGCCGGATTCCTTACCCGCGATATCCCAAGGATAGCTGGATGAAAACGGGGTTCCAGTCTCCCCCCCCCCCAAGAAGCAGCAACATTCCGTATAAAATTGCTGCCAGTCCAGGGAACCAATAAAACCTCTCTAGCCCGAGGTGTTGCAGCACGGGAAAGGTGTGTTCGCACTTCTTCAACTTTTCCCTCTCCCCACTGCTTGGCATTGTGAAGTAGAATAACCTGGTGTGCGGTGGCTGGGCGGATGGACCGTAATTGTACCGAGCGCTGCTGGGTGTTCGATCCATCCGCTTTTTGTTCAATAGGGGAGAATTGCCTGCCCACTGATTTCTTTCATTTCTACTTTTTCTCAATCTAGCTCGCCTCTCTTTACCCTCTCTCACCTATCTTTACCCTCTCTCGCCTCTCTTTACCCTCTCTCGCTTCTCTTTACCCTCTCTCGCCTCTCTCTACCCTCTCTCACCTCTCTTTATCCTCTCTCACCTCTCTTTACCCTCTCTCCCTCTCTTTACCCTCTCTCCCTCTCTTTACCCTCTCTCCCTCTCTTTACCCTCTCTCACCTATCTTTACCCTCTCTCCCTCTCTTTACCCTCTCTCCCTCTCTTTACCCTCTCTCGCCTCTCTCTACCCTCTCTCGCCTCTCTTTACCCTCTCTCACCTCTCTCTACCCTCTCTCACCTCTCTCTACCCTCTCTTACTTCTCTTTACCCTCTCTCACCTATCTTTACCCTCTCTCACCTCTCTCTACCCTCTCTTACCTCTCTTTACCCTCTCTCACCTCTCTTTACCCCCTCTCACCTCTCTTTACCCTCTCTTCCCACTCCTTACCCTTTCTCCCCTCGCTTTACCCTCTCTCAGACTCAAGAAGGAGTCTGTACTCCCTCTCAACCCTCTCGCCCTCTTTACCCTCTCTCACCCCTCATTGCATTCTCTTACCTTTTTTGCCTATCACATTACCGTCAACCCTCTTGTCTATACTGCGTTTACCCGTATCCCGCACGATTTACAAGAGAAATAGTAAAAATTAACTTATAAATCATAAATCAGGTTCTAACATAGAATTTTACCCTAAGAGTGGACTGTCTCAGGCTATGCAGGTTTTGTAAAGTTAACAGCGAATTCGAACTGATGCAGGAAGACTCGAAACGGATGAATTCGATATATGTAGCTATAGCTAGTGGTCATTAATTTACAAGGTCAGTCAGTGCCTGTGTGTCAGTCACCGATGGGGCAGGCACAAGCTATTCCCAGCTATACAGCTCCATCTTCCCTCATCCAAGTGGAAATTCCTTCGCTATAGTTGGATGCAGCTGAGACAGTGCTACTATTACAGTATTAGCAGACTTTGATTGTAACTTTTTAGCACCTGTGCGAGATGACAGCCACTTTTCCATCTACTGGAATTGTTCCAGTTCAGAGAAAATTTAATTAAAAGGCTTTCAGTGATAGAACAGAAAACCGCTTGGATCAAGTGAGCTGACTAGCACTGAAATAGATACGATATGACCCCAAACCCAATCTAGATGATGGAGAAGAGAGGCTGCGAACCGAAAGGTGAAAGTGAGCACACACGACTGCTCAGAGGTGGGAGGACTAAGAGGTAATTCGATGACATCAAGAGGCGGATCCTACAGTCCCTGCCCCTCCCCCAGAGTTTCCCCGTGCTCTTTCGGCTGATCCACGCGAAAGCAGGTGTCAAAGCTTTGGCCAGCTTACAGTTTAAATCCATTTAAAAATCTAGCGAGAGAGGCAGCGCACATGGCTCAGCTTCCTGCCCTCCACCATCGGCGCCACTAAGAGGGTGACGGGCACGTATAAAATCCTCGAACTAATCAGGTTTGCCGTGTATGAAAAATTGCACAATTACGGGTTGTCTTTCAGTGCTGACTTGAGTCAGTGTCAAGAGGCGCTCAATTTGAGTGTCAAGAGGCGCTCAATTTGAGTGTCAGGAGGCGCTCAATTTGAGTGTCAAGAGGCGCTCAATTTGAGTGTCTGGAGGCGCTCAATTTGAGTGTCTGGAGGCGCCCAATTTGAGTGTCAGGAGGCGCTCAATTTGAGTGTCAGGAGGCGCTCAATTTGAGTGTCAAGAGGCGCTCAATTTGAGTGTCAGGAGGCGCTCAATTTGAGTGTCAAGAGGCGCTCAATTTGAGTGTCTGGAGGCGCTCAATTTGAGTGTCTGGAGGCGCTCAATTTGAGTGTCAAGAGGCGCTCAATTTGAGTGTCAAGAGGCGCCCAATTTGAGTGTCAAGAGGCGCTCAATTTGAGTGTCAGGAGGCGCTCAATCAAGTTGAGTGTCAGGAGGCGCTCAATTTGAGTGTCAGGAGGCGCCTAATTTGAGTGTCTGGAGGCGCCCAATTTGAGTGTCAGGAGGCGCTCAATTTGAGTGTCAGGAGGCACCCAAAATGTGAGTGTCAAGAGGCGCTCAATTTGAGTGTCAGGAGGCGCCCAATATGAGTGTCAGGAGGCGCTCAATTTGAGTGTCAGGAGGCGCTCATTGTGGGTGCCAAAAAGCGATGCAATCTAGTGTCAGGAGGCGCCAAAAGTTTGCATGTCAGTAGGAGTGCCAAGTTTGTAATAAATATAATTTCTAATTCATGATCCATTGTCGCACAGCAACTAGTTTTAGTTACTCAGAGTATAAAAGACAAAAGACAAGAGTCAGGCGCCAGCCATGCGTTGACTGTCAGAACAGCTCAACATCCATGATGAAGGATCGGGATTAGACATCAAAGAGATCTTACACAGGCAAGCCTAGGCTCCTTCCTATATAAAAAATGCTTTTTACTACAACATTTCTCTGTTAAACTTTCGCGTGAGGGAATCTGGTTGCGAAATTCTGCTGTACAGTACGAGCCAGACTGCATGCAAAAGGACATCGATGTACTTGAAAAAGGGGCCTCATTATCATCACGTTGATCCACTTTATTCATTTTTTCCATCAGTATACCACCCATTCTATCATTCAGTACATAACCCATGTTATCCTTCAGTACATCACCCATTCACATTTTATCCTTCAGTACATCACCCATTCACATTCTATCCATCAGTATATCACCCATTCACATTCTATCCATCAGTATATCACCCATTCAAATTCTATCCATCAGTACATCACCCATTCACATTCTATCCATCAGTATATCACCCATTCTATCCATCAGTATATCACCCATTCAAATTCTATCCATCAGTACATCACCCATTCACATTCTATCCATCAGTATATCACCCATTCTATCCATCAGTATATCACCCATTCTATCCATCAGTATATCACCCATTCTATCCATCAGTATATCACCCATTCTATCCATCAGTATATCACCCATTCTATCAATCAGTATATCACCCATTCTATCCATCAGTATATCACCCATTCTATCCATCAGTATATCACCCATTCTATCCATCAGTATGTCACCCATTCACATTCTATCCATCAGTATATCACCCATTCACATTCTATCCATCAGTATATCACCCATTCACATTCTATCCATCAGTACATCACCCATTCACATTCTATCCATCAGTATGTCACCCATTCTATCCATCAGTATATCACCCATTCACATTCTATCCATCAGTATATCACCCATTCACATTCTATCCATCAGTATATCACCCATTCACATTCTATCCATCAGTATATCACCCATTCACATTCTATCCTTCAGTACATCACCCATTCACATTCTATCCATCAGTATATCACCCATTCACATTCTATCCATCAGTATATCACCCATTCACATTCTATCCTTCAGTACATCACCCATTCACATTCTATCCATCAGTATATCACCCATTCACATTCTATCCATCAGTATATCACCCATTCACATTCTATCCATCAGTATATCACCCATTCACATTCTATCCTTCAGTACATCACCCATTCACATTCTATCCATCAGTATATCACCCATTCTATCCATCAGTATATCACCCATTCTATCCATCAGTATATCACTCATTCTATCCTTCAGTATATCACCCATTCTATCCTTCAGTATATCACTCATTCTATCCTTCAGTATATCACCCATTCTATCCATCAGTATATCACCCATTCTATCCATCAGTATATCACCTATTCTATCCATCAGTATATCACCCATTCTTTCCTTCAGTATATCACCTATTCTATCCATCAGTATATCACCCATTCTATCCATCAGTATATCACCCATTGTATCCTTCAGTATATCACCTATTCTATCCTTCAGTATATCACCTATTCTATCCTTCAGTATATCACCTATTCTATCCTTCAGTATGTCACCCATTATATCCAAGTATATCTCCTATTCTATTCACTCATAGCAATCAATAACTTAGCCGACAATCAGACCCAGTTTGCCTTACCTTCTATTAAAGCGATCCGATAATCCGAGACAGCAAATCTCTAGTTCGAAAAAGCCATTCTCAAAGCAAAATAATCTTTGCAATTCGAAGTTCGTTTTGCCAGTTCAAAATCAGGCCTGACTCATTTCAAAAATCCGACACGGGCACAAGAAGCATTGGGTTTCTTAGGGAAAGGCCCGACCGGGTGAGGGGGGAAGAGATGCAATAGGTGTCCCACGTCCCCGCCTCACCCCTGCCCAGAGTTGACCAATTGGCGCGCCGCTTCTAGTAGATAACACAGAAATAAGAAACCAGCCGAACAGAGGCCAGAAGCGCCATTTGACAAGCAGAGGCTTGGCCGTTTGGAGTCTGAGTGGGAAAGAGAGCCTGGATAGGCTGACGGGAGCGAAGGGAGGCCTATAGAGTGACATTAGAGAGTTACAGACAAGTATAAAGGTGTTTAGATTGACAACGAGAGTGAATAGGAGACTCGGAGTGACAAGTAGAGTGAATAGGAGACTTGAAGTGTCAAGTAGAGTGAACAGGAGACTCAGAGTGATAACGAGAGTGAATAGGAGACTTGGAGTGCCAAGTAGAGTGAATAGGAGACTCGGAGTGACAACGGGAGTGAATAGGAGACTCGGAGTGACAAGTAGAGTGAATAGGAGACTCGTAGTGACAACGGGAGTGAATAGGAGACTCAGAGTGATAACGAGAGTGAATAGGAGACTCGGAGTGACAACGGGAGTGAATAGGAGACTCAGAGTGATAACGAGAGTGAATAGGAGACTTGGAGTGACAAGTAGAGTGAATAGGAGACTCGGAGTGACAAAGTAGAGTGAATAGGAGACTTGAAGTGCCAAGTAGAGTGAATGGGAGACTCGGAGTGACAACGAGAGTGAATAGGAGACTGGGAAAGAGTGACAACGGGAGTGAATAGGAGACTCAGAGTGCCAAGTAGAGTGAATGGGAGACTCGGAGTGATAACGAGAGTGAATAGGAGACTGGGAGTGACAACTACAGTAAATAGGAGACTCGGAGTGACAACGGGAGTGAATAGGAGACTCGGAGTGACAACGGGAGTGAATAGGAGACTCGGAGTGACAAGTAGAGTGAATAGGAGACTCGGAGTGACAACGGGAGTGAATAGGAGACTCAGAGTGATAACGAGAGTGAATAGGAGACTCGGAGTGACAACGGGAGTGAATAGGAGACTCAGAGTGATAACGAGAGTGAATAGGAGACTTGGAGTGACAAGTAGAGTGAATAGGAGACTCGGAGTGACAAAGTAGAGTGAATAGGAGACTTGAAGTGCCAAGTAGAGTGAACAGGAGACTCGGAGTGACAACGAGAGTGAATAGGAGACTGGGAAAGAGTGACAACGGGAGTGAATAGGAGACTCAGAGTGCCAAGTAGAGTGAATGGGAGACTCGGAGTGATAACGAGAGTGAATAGGAGACTGGGAGTGACAACTACAGTGAATAGGAGACTCGGAGTGACAACGGGAGTGAATAGGAGACTCGGAGTGACAACGGGAGTGAATAGGAGACTCGGAGTGACAAGTAGAGTGAATAGGAGACTCGGAGTGACAACGGGAGTGAATAGGAGACTCAGAGTGATAACGAGAGTGAATAGGAGACTCGGAGTGACAACGGGAGTGAATAGGAGACTCAGAGTGATAACGAGAGTGAATAGGAGACTTGGAGTGACAAGTAGAGTGAATAGGAGACTCGGAGTGACAAAGTAGAGTGAATAGGAGACTTGAAGTGCCAAGTAGAGTGAACAGGAGACTCGGAGTGACAACGAGAGTGAATAGGAGACTGGGAAAGAGTGACAACGGGAGTGAATAGGAGACTCAGAGTGCCAAGTAGAGTGAATGGGAGACTCGGAGTGATAACGAGAGTGAATAGGAGACTGGGAGTGACAACTACAGTGAATAGGAGACTCGGAGTGACAACGGGAGTGAATAGGAGACTCGGAGTGACAACGGGAGTGAATAGGAGACTCGGAGTGACAAGTAGAGTGAATAGGAGACTCGTAGTGACAACGGGAGTGAATAGGAGACTCAGAGTGATAACGAGAGTGAATAGGAGACTCGGAGTGACAACGGGAGTGAATAGGAGACTCAGAGTGATAACGAGAGTGAATAGGAGACTTGGAGTGACAAGTAGAGTGAATAGGAGACTCGGAGTGACAAAGTAGAGTGAATAGGAGACTTGAAGTGCCAAGTAGAGTGAATGGGAGACTCGGAGTGACAACGAGAGTGAATAGGAGACTGGGAAAGAGTGACAACGGGAGTGAATAGGAGACTCAGAGTGCCAAGTAGAGTGAATGGGAGACTCGGAGTGATAACGAGAGTGAATAGGAGACTGGGAGTGACAACTACAGTGAATAGGAGACTGGGAGTGACAACGGGAGTGAATAGGAGACTGAGAGTGACAATGGGAGTGAATAGGAGACTGGGAGTGACAACGGGAGTGAATAGGAGACTGGGAGTGACAACGGGAGTGAATAGGAGACTGGGAAAGAGTGACAACGGGAGTGAATAGGAGACTGGGAAAGAGTGACAACGGGAGTGAATAGGAGACTGGGAGTGCCAAGTAGAGTGAATGGGAGACTCGGAGTGACAACGGGAGTGAATAGGAGACTAAGGAAAGTAAAAATACTACAGAATTACAAGAGCCAGCAGATTAATAAACTGATGAAATAAACAAACACTGAATTTTTCCAAGCAGAATTTTTACTAACCAAAACTTAACTTTTAAAGCACAAGAAAACCTATAGGCAAATGAAACACTTGGCTATAGTGTATTTGAAAATAATTAACAAAAATATTAAATCAATCGGCATAACAGAGGGTTGGACAAGTTTTTAAACAATAGAATGCGTCTTATAATTGCTCGAACGCCAGCAAGAACACAGGCCAAGTGATTCACCTGGAGTACAATGAAGATACCAGGGCTTTTAGAAGGCCTATAATTAAGTGCAATTCAAATTATATCGGTTTTATGGTACTTTGAGAGTCACTGGGTAAGCACGCTTTTTTATACCGGTTAATATAATTTACTTTTATTGAACTGACAGAACAGAAATAGGCAGTGACAGACTGCTTGATTAGGATAATCAGGAGTGACAGACTTAGAGGTTCGGGAGTGACAGGCTCTAAGAGAACGGGGAGTGACAGGCTCAAAGAGAACCGGGGAGTGACAGACTCAGAGAACTGGGGAGTGACAGACTAAGAGAACCGGGGAGTGACAGACTCAGAGAACTGGGGAGTGACAGACTAAAAGAACCGGGGAGTGACAGACTCAGATAATAGGGAAGTGACAGACTAAGAGAACCGGGGAGTGACAGACTCAGAGAATAGGAGAGTGTGACACAGGCGGACAGGAAGAAGTTAGTATAGAAAAAGACTGGGAAGGTGGCGAGCATAAAAATAGAAGAAAAGGAAGAGGCATTGAGATTTCTAAAAAAACCCACAAAACCCAATGACAGTCAGCCAGTCATAACAGTTTACAAACAAGGGAGAGAAACACTGATTGAATGAAATGAATGAGACAAAAAATCAAACAACATAGGCTGTCAACGTTCAGACGCAGGCGACAGTGGCCTATACTAACTTCCGTTTTGCTAGGCCTTTGGCTCAGAACTGGCAGCTCACGACCGTGGCGGCTTCGGTCAGCCTCACAGAATAGCTGGTATCCGTGAACCGGTGCAGCAGCGGCTTCAAGCCCAGGTCCTTAGCCCGAACAGCTGATCCCGGTCTCGTGAGCAGCAGGTTTCCAACCGACACAACCACGAGAAATGCGGGCTCGTCTTTCAGTGCCAAGCCAGCTTTGGCCAGCATGCGGTGCAGCAATTCGAGCAGCCGGTCAGCTGAGGACTCCGGGCACTCGGCCTGCTGCTGCACCAACTGGGACAGGTTGCACAGGGCTGATGAGACGGCCGTCTGGGAGGTTTGGGCCGAGAGTGGTTGGCTGCTTAAAGAATGACTGACTGACTCAGTGAATGACTGACTGACTCAGTGAATGACTGAATGACTCAGTGAATGACTGAATGACTCAGTGAATGACTGAATGACACAGTGAATGACTGAATGACTCAGTGAATGATTGAATGACTCAGTGAATGATTGACTGACTCAGTGAATGACTGAATGACTCAGTGAATGACTGAATGACTCAGTGAATGACTGAATGACACAGTGAATGACTGAATGACTCAGTGAATGATTGAATGACTCAGTGAATGACTGACAGACTAAGTGAATGACTGAATGACTCAAACAGTGCATGACTGAATGACTCAAACAGTGCATGACTGAATGACTCAAACAGTGCATGACTTAATGACTCAAACAGTGCATGACTGAATGAGTCAAGCAGTGCATGAGTGAATGACTCAAACAGTGCATAACTAAATGAGTCAAGCAGTGCATGACTGAATGACTCAAACAGTGCATGACTGAATGAGTCAAGCAGTGCATGACTGAATGACTCAAACAGTGCATGACTAAATGAGTCAAGCAGTGCATGACTGAATGACTCAAACAGTGCGTGACTAAATGAGTCAAGCAGTGCATGACTGAATGACTCAAACAGTGCATGACTAAATGAGTCAAGCAGTGCATGACTGAATGACTCAAAAAGTGCATGACTGAATGAGTCAAGCAGTGCATGACTGAATGACTCAAACAGTGCATGACTAAATGAGTCAAGCAGTGCATGACAAAACTACAAATAAGCCAGTAGTTCAGAGTCGACTCGCTCACCTGCCAGCCGGCATTCTCCTTGGCAAAGTCCAGCTGATCAATTAATTTGAGCACCGATTTAAAATTGCCAACTAGCCAAACTTTACCAGCCTCAGTTGCAGCTAAATTGGCCAGCAGCCTGGCCGCGAGCATCTGACACGGCAGACTGCTACTAGGAGACAGAAATTTAGCCAACAACTGAGCTACAGTTGCACTGCCGGATTCCAACAGGATCTGAGCAGCCACAGGAAATCTGCAAGCCATTCGCAGCACATCAAGCAGAGGCAGAGAGCAATCTGAAGCTCCAGTCAAGGCCGTGTCAGCAATGGACAGAATCAGTCGGGCATCGGCTGAGTCTCCCTGACTGATCCCGGATTCCACCAGTGCGTCCAGCCGATCGGGCAGGTCTGCTGGCACCGAGGCGGCCAGTTCGCCAAGTTTCTTACGCAGCCCGGCCATGTTGCCAGCTGACAGAATCTGCAACTCCTTGTAGGGCAGGTATCTGAAAGGTGTGTGAACGCGGCTCTCATGTAGCTTTATATATACCGATGTTGCGACCTTAGATAATCAGCAGATTTGCGTGTCAGACTACTTAAAGTAAAAAACCCAAGTTCAAAGTAGTAATGTTTTTTTAATTCAAGACAATTCAATACCTATTGCATTTCAATCAGAGCTCCGTCCCAATATCCCACACCAATTAGAGAATCCCATCCCATATACCACACACTAATTAGAGAATCCCATCCCATATCCCACACCAATTAGAGAATCCCATCCCATATCCCACACCAATTAGAGAATCCCATCCCATATCCCACACCAATTAGAGAATCCTATCCCATATCCCACACCAATTAGAGAATCCTATCCCATATCCCACACCAATTAGAGAATCCCATCTCATATCCCACACCAATTAGAGAATCCCATCTCATATCCCACACCAATTAGAGAATGTCCCATCCCATATCCCACACCAGCTAGAGAATCCCATCTCATATCCCATACCAATTAGAGAATGTCCCATCTCATATCCCACACCAATTAGAGAATGTCCCATCTCATATCCCATACCAATTAGAGAATCCCATCTCATATCCCACACCAATTAGAGAAAGTCCCATCTCATATCCCACACCAATTAGAGAATGTCCCATCCCATATCCCACACCAGCTAGAGAATCCCATCTCATATCCCATACCAATTAGAGAATGTCCCATCCCATATCCCACACCAGCTAGAGAATCCCATCTCATATCCCACACCAATTAGAGAATCCCATCCCATATCCCACACCAGCTAGAGAATCCCATCCCATATCCCACACCAATTAGAGAATGTCCCATCCCATATCCCACACCAGCTAGAGAATCCCATCTCATATCCCACACCAATTAGAGAATGTCCCATCCCATATCCCACACCAATTAGAGAAAGTCCCATCCAATATTCTACACCAATTAGAGAATCCCATCCCATATCCCACACCAATTAGAGAATGTCCCATCCAATATTCTACACCAATTAGAGAATCCCATCCCATATCCCACACCAATTAGAGAATGTCCCATCCAATATTCTACACCAATTAGAGAATCCCATCCCATATCCCACACCAATTAGAGAATCCCATAAACCAGATCCCACAGTGACACTAATTAAAGAATCCCAAATATCCCAAATCCCATGCCAACAGGAGAAACACCTCACTTGGCCTTTAATTCGGGGGTGACTCCTCGTTCGCCGCTAGCGCCGCCTCCAACCCCAGCGCCGCCAGGCACGTACCGGTTGCCACCGGTGAAGGGGTCGCTAAAGCCTCTGCCGGTTCCACCGTCACTAGTGCCGCTACCGGGTATGTACCTGCCAGAGCCGGTGTACGGATCCGCATAGGTGCCCTGACTAATAGTTGGAGTCTCGCCAGCGTTGGTCCTAATAAACTGGGCCACCTGATCCAGGTAGGCCTGCGGCAGCAGGTGCTTGTCAATAAATCTTTGAGCAGCGAACCAAGGATCTTCGGTGCGATTGTAAGGCAGCTTCAGAGGCGGCTTGCCTTCTTCAACGTCTACGGTGAACACAAAATCGTAGTCTTGGCCTTCAAAACGGGTCCGGCCGCCGCTGCCGCCGCCTCCGCCGCCTCCGCTGTTGACTGTCTCTCCGCCTTCTCCGCCAACAACGTCGCCTACCTTTTGCCATCTGATAGTTATTGAAAGTGGATCAAGGGTATGAGATTGAAAATTGACTAATTGATTCCATGTATTTGAGTGGTTTGGGGTGGCTTGGGGGGCGATTCTTGGAGTGACTTGGAGGGCGATTCTCAGGGTGGATTGGGGGCGATTCTCAGGGTGGATTGGGGGGCGATTCTCAGGGTGGATTGGGGGCGATTCTCAGGGTGGATTGGGGGGCGATTCTCAGGGTGGATTGGGGGCGATTCTCAGGGTGGATTGGGGGCGATTCTCAGGGCGGATTGGGGGCGATTCTCAGGGTGGATTGGGGGCGATTCTCGGCGGATTGGGGGAGATTCTCAGGGTGGATTGGGGGCGATTCTCAGGGCGGATTGGGGGCGATTCTCAGGGTGGATTGGGGGCGATTCTCAGGTGGATTGGGGGAGATTCTCAGGGTGGATTGGGGGAGATTCTCAGGGTGGATTGGGGGCGATTCTCAGGGTGGTTTGGAACGATTTTCAGGGTGGCTGGGGGCGATTCTCAAAGTGGTTTGGAGGCGATTCTCGTGGTGGTTTGGGGCGATTCTCAAGGTGGTTTGGAATGATTTTCGGGGTGACTTGGGGCGACTCTCAGAGTGGATTGGGGGCGATTCTCAGGGTGGTTTGGAATGATTTTCGGGGTGACTTGGGGCGACTCTCAGAGTGGATTGGGGGCGATTCTCAGGGTGGTTTGGAATGATTTTCAGGGTGACTTGGGGCGACTCTCAGAGTGGATTGGGGGCGATTCTCAGGGTGGTTTGGAATGACTTTCAGGGTGACTTGGGGCGATTCTCAAAGTGGTTTGGAGGCGATTCTCAGTGTGGTTTGGGGGCGATTCTCAGGGTGGTTTGGGGGCGATTTTCAGGGTTGCTTGGGGGCGATCCTCGATTCCTCATGGTTGCTTGGGGCGATTTTCGTGGTTCCTTAGGGCGAACCTAATGGTGATTTAATGGCAATTCTCAAGGTGGTTTGGGGCGATTCTCATGATGGTTTGGAGACGATTCTCAGAGTGGTTTGGACTCACTTGGAATTGGGTCAAGATCAATTTCAAGATGGTTCAGGGGAGGGTAACGGTCTGAGTCTATGGTGGAAAACTGCAAAAATTATCATAAACAACAAATGGTTGTTTACTCACTTGGCCTCCTCGTTAGACCACTGATGCGCTTCAATCTTGGCGCCGCGCCTCACCATGATAACCTGGCCCTCCCGCTGACCGGCCCTGGTCAAGGCCTCCGGGCCGGGCAGCTTCTCCGTGTCCAGATCGCCGATCTTCACCGGGATGGCGCTGTCCGCGACCTCGGCTTCGTACACGGCCAGCAGGTCAGGCGGTGCCAGTCGGTGGGCTTCGGCTGTGAATACGCGAATGGCCTGGCCGGCGGGGAGTGCGAGGTGAACAGGCACACGATGCAGCTGCGAGAGGTGATGACCGCCTGACTGCCTACCTGCCTGTTTATGACTGCCCGTCTGTTTATCTGCCTGTTTACCTACTGTTAATTTACCTGTCTGTTTACTTGAATGTCTGTTTACCTGTCTGTTTATTTATCTGCCTGTTGATGAGTGTTTATCTGCCTTTTTACCTGTCTGTTTACCTGACTATTTATCTGCCTGTTTACCTACCTGTTTATTTGCCTGTTTACCTGCCTGTTTATCAATATAATAACTTGCCTGTTTATTTGCCTGTTTATTTACCTGTTTATCTGCCTGTTTATCTGCATCTGTTTATCTACCTGCTTACCTGCCTGCTGATTTGCCTGTTTATATATCTGTTTACTTGCCTGTTAACCTTCCTGTCTGTTTATCTGTTTGCTGACCTGTCCTTGTTTACCTGTATGTTCTGTATGTCCATTGGTCTGTTTGCGTGTCTGTTGACACTGTTTACGTTTCGTTGATTTGTCTGTTTACCTATCTGTCCTCATCTGATTCTGCTTGCTAAGACTGCAGTTCTAGCTTACAGGCTTAGAGTCAGCTGACAAAAAAAGGCGCAGAGGCCCGATATAAATAAACAACTCACAGCGTCGCTGCCGGCAACAGCCAGGTCGCCATTCACTAGCCAACAGACGGCCCAAATAGACTGGCAGGGCATGGTCAGGGCCTGCAGACAGGCGCCAGTCTCCACCGACCACAATCGGCAGGTTCGATCCTCGGACGCCGAGGCGAAATGCAAAACGTCGCCGTCAGCGTCCGGGTCGGGCAGGGCGGCGACGGCGTAGACGAAACCGGCGTGACCTTCAAATGTCATCTGGCTGGAGGCGGCGTGCAGGTGCCACAGTCGGAGCGTGGCGTCGTTGCTGCAGGACACAAATCGGCGATTGGGGAGGCGGCAGAGGCCGCGAACGGCGTCGAAGTGACCAGAGAGAGTCGTCACGCTGGAGGGCTTGGCCAGCTGCTGCGGCTGTTGAGTTAATAAAATACGTATTCGTGCTTAGGATATTATTACTAACAGCTATAAAATCCCAGTTCCCTAATCTGAAATCCCAATTCCCTAATCTGAAATCCCAATTCCCCAATCTGAAATCCCAATTCCCTAATCTGAAATCCCAATTCTATAATCTAAAATCCCAATTCCCCAATCTGAAATTTCAATTCCCTAATCTGAAATCCCAGTTCCCTAATCTGAAATCCTAATTCCATAATCTGAAATCTCAGTTCCCTAATCTGAAATCCCAATTCCCTAATCTAAAATCCCAATTCTCTAATCTAAAATCGCAGTTCTCCAATCTGAAATCCGAATTCCTTAACCTGAAATCGCAATTCTCCAATCTGAAATCCCAATTCCATAATCTGAAATCCCAGTTCCCCAATCTAAAATCCCTATTCTCTAATCTAAAATCGCAATTCTCCAATCTGAAATCCCAATTCCCTAATCTGAAATCCCAATTCAACCATTTTAAATCTATTTTCCAACCTGAAATCCCAATTTCTAAATCTGAAATCCCAATTCTCTAAGCTAGAATCCCAAATTCTCCAACCTGAAATCCCAATTCCCCAATCTGAAATCCTAATTCCCCAGTCTGAAATCCCGATTCCACATATTGAATCCTCAACCCTCCCACTTGAAATCCCGACTCCCCAAATTGAAATCCCAATCCCACAATCCGAAATTCGAAGTCCCAGTTACCAGTTCAGTCTCGCCATCCTTATCCGTGCCGAGCTCCATCGGCCACAGCTTGATCTGTCTGTCCGCCCCGGCCGTGGCGACCAGCGCCTCCTCCGGGTCGAAGCTGATAGCGGACCAGACCGCCGCCTCGTGGCCGCCAGCGAACACGGCCACGCAGCGGTTGCGACGCCACAGTCGAGCGGTTCGGTCCCAGCTGGCGCTGAGCAGCTGGCGGCCGCTGGATCCGTGCGGGCCGGCGCAGCTCAGGCCGCAGACGTTCGCTTCGTGACCTTCGAGACGAGCGACTGGCTCGGGCGAGTCCAGGGTGAAGGCGAATATTACCTGGTTGAGAGGGGGGCATTTGGCGATAGGATACAATGGGATTTTATCCAAAAAGTTATCAAGAAAGGGATAGAAAGTTATATATATATATTGAGAATAAGAGGACTTTATGGGGAAATATGAAGGGGAGAATAGGGATTCATGGGGAACATGGTGGGAAGTAGCGGGATTCATGGGGAATATGGTGGGGAGAATGGGGATTTATGGGGAAATATGATGGGGAGAATGGGGATTTATGGGAAATATGATGGGGAGAATGGGGATTCATGGGGAATATGGTGGGGAGAAGGGGATTCATGGGGAAATATGATGGGGAGAATGGGGATTCATGGGGAATATGGTGGGGAGAAGGGGGAATTCATGGGGAATATGGTGGGGAGAATGGGGATTTATGGGGAAATATGATGGGGAGAATGGGGATTCATGGGGAATATGGTGGGGAGAATGGGGATTTATGGGGAAATATGATGGGGAGAATGGGGATTCATGGGGAATATGGTGGGGAGAATGGGGATTCATGGGGAATATGGTGGGGAGAATGGGGATTTATGGGGAAATATGATGGGGAGAATGGGGATTCATGGGGAATATGGTGGGGAGAATGGGGATTTATGGGGAAATATGGTGGGGAGAATGGGGATTTACGGGGAAATATGGTGGGGAGAATGGGGATTTATGGGGAAATATGGTGGGGAGAATGGGGATTTATGGGGAAATATGATGGGGAGACTGGGGATTCATGGGGAATATGATGGGGAGAATGGGGATTTATGGGGAAATATGATGGGGAGAATGGGGATTCATGGGGAATATGGTGGGGAGAATGGGGATTCATGGGGAAATATGGTGGGAGAATGGGGATTTATGGGGAAATATGATGGGGAGAATGGGGATTCATGGGGAATATGATGGGGAGAATGGGGATTTATGGGGAAATATGATGGGGAGAATGGGGATTCATGGGAAAAAATAATAATAAGGAATTAAGAATGCGACGAAAACACAGGGAATAATGAGTAGTACTCTCCCATCTCCCAGCTACCCACCTTGTCCATTCCAGCGGTGTACAGCAGGCCACCAGGGCACCAGTCGCACGGGTCCATCCAAGCAACGGCATTCACGTAGCCGGCATGCGAGCACAGGCCCAGGCACTCCGTGTAACCAACCGCTCCATCTTCAGCAGCCAGATCCGGACTCCAAACTCGAGCTGTTCGATCGCGACTGGCGCTGGCGATACAGGCAGCCCCAGACAGGGCAGGGGAGGTCACCGAGCACAGGGCTTTCACGTCTTTCTCGTGGCCTAGAAGGCTGCAGCTCAATCTGTAGGGTCGGAACGTGCTGGCCGATGCCATGGGTACTTCTGTCTGGGATTGGCTTGGTGCTTGGATTGTCCTGGCTTTGCCTTGGCAACCGCGGCTTTCAGCTGCAGTGGAAAAAATAATCTTGTATTAGAATTTTTTGGGAGATCTGGTCGCTGGGGTGAGGTCTGGTAGCTGGGGTGAGATCTAGTAGCTTCAGGTGGGATCTGGTAGCTGGGGTGAGGTCTGGTAGCTTTAGGTGAGATCTGGTAGCTGGAGTGAGGTCTGGTAGCTTTAGGTGAGATCTGGTAGCTGGGGTAAGATCTGGTAGCTGGGGTGGGATCTGGTAGCTGGGGTGAGGTCTGGTAGCTGGGGTGAGATCTGGTAGCTGGGGTGGGATCTGGTAGCTGGGGTGAGGTCTGGTAGCTTTAGGTGAGATCTGGTAGCTGGGGTGAGGTCTGGTAGCTTTAGGTGAGATCTGGTAGCTGGGGTAAGATCTGGTAGCTTCAAGTGGGATCTGGTAGCTTGAAGTGAGAATCTGGTAGCTTAGATGAGATCTGGTAGTTGGGGTGAGGTCTGGTAGCTTTAGGTGAGATCTGGTAGCTGGGGTGAGATCTGGTAGCTTGGGTGAGATCTTCTGGTAGCTTGGGTGAGATCTGGTAGCTGGGGTAAGATCTGGTAGCTTCAAGTGGGATCTGGTAGCTTGAAGTGAGAATCTGGTAGCTTAGATGAGATCTGGTAGTTGGGGTGAGGTCTGGTAGCTTTAGGTGAGATCTGGTAGCTGGGGTGAGATCTGGTAGCTTGGGTGAGATCTTCTGGTAGCTTGGGTGAGATCTGGTAGCTTGAAGTGAGAATTTGGTAGCTGGGGTGAGATCTGGTAGCTGGGGTGAGATCTGGTAGCTGGGGTGAGATCTGGTAGCTTGGGTGAGATCTGGTAGCTTGGGTGAGATCTGGTAGCTTGAGCCTATAATCTGGCATACAAAATGACAGGATAAAAATGAATTTAAATAGAGAGAAACAGCAACAATTATTAATATATGAATATATTAGTTTAACAGTTTCAATTTAAATATTAGGGCAGTAAATAAAAAGGAGTAAAAAATTAAGCATCCGAACTACACGCAAATGTGACAGATTTATTTATGATTGAAAGCAAAATCAGAAAAATCTTTCTCTTTGAAGCCGATACTTAATTATATCACGAATATGCCAATGATCAATGGCTACTTAAGGCAATAAGTAGTTAAAAAATAGATTTGGAAATATAACAGAACTGTGTAATTAAATCAGGTTTAAAAACTGAGTGCTTTCTTTTATTTGTATCTTTCACATTATTGGAGATTCACAAAAACATTACTTTAACAGGTCTGGAAGCTCTTTGAATAAAGCACGGCTTGTTAAACTTGCACTTCTTCAAGTGCTTTGACTGCCAGGCTCCCGGGGGCAGGCGCCCTGGAAGGAAATGGTTCGAAATAGGGATATTAGTGTTATAATTGTTATTTAATAAGAGTATATTTCCTTACCCTCACCTGTCTCTCTACCCTCACCTGTCTCTCTACCCTCACCTGTCTCTACCCTCACCTGTCTCTCTACCCTCACCTGTCTCTCTACCCTCACCTGTCTCTCTACCCTCACCTGTCTCTCTACCCTCACCTGTCTCTCTAACCTCACCTGTCTCTACCCTCACCTGTCTCTCTACCCTCACCTGTCTCTACCCTCACCTGTCTCTCTACCCTCACCCGTCTCTCTACCCTCACCTGTCTCTCTACCCTCACCCGTCTCTCTACCCTCACCTGTCTCTCTACCCTCACCTGTCTCTCTACCCTCACCTGTCTCTACCCTCACCGGTCTCTCTACCCTCACCTGTCTTTACCCTCACCCGTCTCTCTACCCTCACCTGTCTCTCTAACCTCACCTGTCTCTACCCTCACCCGTCTCTCTACCCTCACCTGTCTCTACCCTCACCTGTCTCTCTACCCTCACCTGTCTCTCTACCCTCACCTGTCTCTCTACCCTCACCCGTCTCTCTACCCTCACCTGTCTCTCTACCCTCACCCGTCTCTCTACCCTCACCTGTCTCTCTACCCTCACCCGTCTCTCTACCCTCACCTGTCTCTCTACCCTCACCTGTCTCTCTACCCTCACCTGTCTCTCTACCCTCACCTGTCTCTACCCTCACCTGTCTCTCTACCCTCACCTGTCTTTACCCTCACCCGTCTCTCTACCCTCACCTGTCTCTCTAACCTCACCTGTCTCTACCCTCACCCGTTTCTCTACCCTCACCTGTCTCTACCCTCACCTGTCTCTCTACCCTCACCTGTCTCTCTACCCTCACCTGTCTCTAACCTCACCTGTCTCTCTACCCTCACCTGTCTCTCTACCCTCACCCGTCTCTCTACCCTCACCCGTCTCTCTACCCTCACCTGTCTCTCTACCCTCACCTGTCTCTCTACCCTCACCTGTCTCTCTACCTGGCCTACTTTCACCGGCATTTGTATCTTCTTCAATAAATATTGAATAAGCATTAAAATTGACTTGCTCATTCACACCTTTGCTTTCATCAGTGCTCTCGCTGACGCAATTCTCGTTGCCATAGCAACCAGCAGAGTCAACAGTGACTAGGCCATCGTTGCCAGCACAATAATCGGCATATCTGGCCCCGCAGCCAAGGTAGGCCAAAGGACAAGCATTCTCTGCCTCCATCAGTCCAAGGTCAGTAACCTGCTGGGCATGCCAACAGCACAAAAATGCTATTTGCTATTTGAATGATAATTTATTGTACGCTTGAATAAACAACTGTCACGCCAATTATACAACGCTACAGTTGCAGTCTTTGTACACGCGTGCATTTAGGCTCAGGAATAGGGGATAGCTAGAGAGGATAGGGAGAGGAAAGAGGGAGAGAGTAGACAAGGAGACAGGGCGAGAAGTAGACAAGAAGAGTAGACAGGGAGAGAGTAGATATGGCGAGAGTAGACAGGGAGAGAGTAGATATGGCGAGAGTAGATATGGCGAGAGTAGACAGGGAGAGTAGAGAGGGAGAGAAGTAGACAGCAAGAGTAGACAAGGAGAGAGTAGAGTAGAGAGGGAGAGAGTAGACACGGAGAGAGTAGAGTAGAGAGGGGAGAGTAGACAGAGAGAGTAAACAGAGAGAGAGTAGACACGAAAAAAAGTAGCCTGGGAGAAATATTGGACAGTGAAGATAGTAGGTAAATGGAAGAGGTAGACCGGTAGGTAACAGACAAACGAGCTGGCTAAGAAAAGAGATCAGGAAGTGAAAAACTCTATCAGCGCATATAACGGTAAATGGGTTTAAAAACGCAAACGATAAGCATGCAACATGAGGCTCTGATCTGAGGCTTACAGTTAGCTTAAATCTCCACAAAATACTTTACAAGCCCAGCAAAGAGGAAAAATGGTAACTAAGGAGGAAACCAAAAGCAGACAGAAACTCCATTACATTACAGCCCTTCATTCAGCACTACTGTCTCCCTTCATTCAGCACTACTGTCTCCCTTCATTCAGCACTACTGTCTCCCTTCATTCAGCACCAATGTCTCCCTTCATTCAGCACCAATGTCTCCCTTCATTCAGCACTGCTGTCTCATTTCATTTAGCACTACAGCCCCCTCACTCAGCACAGGCAGCACTGCTATCCCCCTCACTCAGCACAGGCAGCACTGCTATCCCCCTCACTCAGCACAGGCAGCACTGCCATCCCCCTCACTCAGCACAGGCAGCACTGCCATCCCCCTCACTCAGCACAGGCAGCACTGCCATCCCCCTCACTCAGCACAGGCAGCACTGCCATCCCCCTCACTCAGCACAGGCAGCACTGCTATCCCCCTTCAGCGGAGGCAGCACTCGCACTCGCACAGGAGCGGTTTGAGTCTCGGATCGCTGGTTGAACTCGCAGCTGGCCAGATGCTTCGACATCCAAGCGGCAGCTGGCAGACCCCCTGGCCGGTGATGGTCGAATGCGGCTTGGCCGGAGGCGAACCAGCGGGCTCTGCTTGGTTTGGACACCTGCCGCCAACCGGTGATACCGGTGGGGCTCTGGTTAGCCAGCAGCTCCCAGCCAAGTTCAACGCAACAGCTTCGGCCGCGGCGCCAACGATCGTCATCAAGACGGTGGCGCATCGCCCGGCAAGTTGAGCGAAGGCACAACAGGGCGTGGCTGTCCAGGTAGGACAGAATGCGATCGATCAGCTCGTCTGGTAGGGTCATGAGGCCTGGGCCTGGGTGGAAGTTGATAGGCGCAGAGATAGCTGTGTCTCACTTTGCCACCGGCCTGCATGCTGCCTGCCTGCCTGCCTGCCTGCCTGTCTGTCTGCCTGCCTGTCTTAGTGTCTGTCTGCCTGTCTGTCTGCCTGTCTGTCTGCCTGTCGTCTGTCTGTCTGTCTGTCTGTCTGTCTGTCTGTCTGCCTGTCTGTCTGTCTGTCTGTCTGTCTGTCTGCCTGTCTGTCTGTCTGTCTGTCTGTCTGTCTGTCTGTCTGCCTGTCTGTCTGTCTGTCTGTCTGTCTATCTGCCTGTCTGTCTGTCTGTCTGTCTGCCTGTCTGTCTGTCTGCCTGTCTTAGTGTCTTAGTGTCTGTCTGCCTGTCGTCTGTCTGTCTGTCTGTCTGTCTGCCTGTCTGTCTGTCTGTCTGTCTGCCTGTCTGTCTGTCTGCCTGTCTGTCTGTCTGTCTGTCTGTCTGCCTGTCTGTCTGTCTGCCTGTCTGTCTGTCTGTCTGTTGCCTGTCATCTGTCTGTCTGTCTGTCTGTCTGTCTGTCTGTCTGCCTGTCGTCTGTCTGTCTGTTGCCTGTCATCTGTCTGTCTGTCTGTCTGTCTGTCTGTCTGTCTGCCTGTCGTCTGTCTGTCTGTCTGTCTGTCTGTCTGTCTGTCTGTCTGTCTTAGTGTCTTAGTGTCTGTCTGCCTGTCGTCTGTCTGTCTGTCTGTCTGTCTGCCTGTCTGTCTGTCTGTTGCCTGTCATCTGTCTGTCTGTCTGTCTGTCTGTCTGTCTGTCTGCCTGTCTGTCTGTCTGTTGCCTGTCATCTGTCTGTCTGTCTGCCTGTCGTCTGTCTGTCTGTCTGTCTGTCTGTCTGTCTGTCTGCCTGTCTTAGTGTCTGTCTGTCTATGTATGTCTGTCTGGATACATATCCCAATCAATCGCCCCGAAATCGTCTCCAACCCGTACCCCACTCACTACAGTAGCCATCATCATCGCTAGAATCGTCTCCAACACCGCTAGCCTTCTCATCGCCAAGACAACCAACAGAGGTATCTCGGCGAGCGAAAGCGTGCCCGAACAGATCGAACACGAGGCCTTTATCGCCTGTGAAGCGGGCGGTGCAGCCCAGGTAGGCCAGCGGACAGACTGTCTCAGCCGCGAGGGTGTCGCTGCCGGACAAGTTGGGATACAGGCGGAGGTGCTGCGCCGCGTGCCAAGAGAATTCGTCGCGACGAACAACCTGTGCGGCAGAGAGCGGAGGAGATTAGAATAACCGCATTACTAATGGTTACCTTAAAAAGATGATAAAGATCTTTTGATAAACTTTATAAAACACATCAACTAAAGATAATAAAAGGATTGACTTAGTAACAAAGTACAGAATCCTGCAGATTCTTGAGTACGGACACCTGTAAGATACTTGAGTACAGACACCTGTAAGATACTTGAGTACAGACACCTGTAAGATACATGAGTACAGACACCTGTAAGATACTTGAGTACAGACACCTGTAAGATACTTGAGTAAAGACACCTGTAAGATACTAGAGTACAGACACCTGTAAGATACTTGAGTACAGACACCTGTAAGATACTTGAGTACAGACACCTGTAAGATACTTGAGTACAGACACCTGTAAGATACTAGAGTACAGACACCTGTAAGATACATGAGTACAGACACCTGTAAGATACTTGAGTACAGACACCTGTAAGATACTTGAGTACAGACACCTGTAAGATACTTGGGTACAGACACCTGTAAGATACTTGAGTACAGACACCTGTAAGATACATGAGTACAGACACCTGTAAGATACTAGAGTACAGACACCTGTAAGATACTTGAGTACAGACACCTGTAAGATACTTGAGTACAGACACCTGTAAGATACTTGAGTACAGACACCTGTAAGATACTAGAGTAGACACCTGTAAGATACTTGAGTACAGACCCCTGTAAGATACTTAAGCAGACAGCACAGAACCCGCAGCTCACCTGAGAGCACACCCGAGCACCGCGCGGACGCCAATCGTGAGCCCTCGGACAGCCGTCGCCAGGATTAACAAACGCCAAGTGATGATTGACAAGCTGCGGCAGCGGAGGCTGGTGTTGATGAAGATTTGGCGACTCGGCAAGGCAGCTCAGAATCCGAGCGGACAGGCCGCTGCTTGGCAGTCGATGAGGCTGCTCGGCCGATTTCTCCCCAGCCTCTTCTTTATCATCATCACGATCGCCGAGTCCTTGACTACGGTAGCCTAGCAACTGGTCTAGCGGCTCACTGCCAGCCCGATGACCTTCTCCATAATTGTTGTTATTAGCAACAGACTTGGCAGACTTACTGTTACTGTAATTATTATTACTAGACGCCGGCCGACGCTCTTTAAGCATCAGCGACAGGCAGAGGGCGCTGTCGAAATTCGATCGACAAAATCCGTCCCCATCCGGACAGGCGACGCTCATGGATGACGTCACGAACTCCGGGAACAGCATCAGCGGGCACTGGACAATGGAGGCCGGACAGACAGGCAGGTGACTGGCCAACTGCTGACGAGGCAATCGCCTGTCGCAACCGTAAGCAACATTGATGCAGGGGACCAGCTGCCTGGGACAAATCAACAGGTGATCCGGCCGTTTGCAGGCGTGGAAACAGGCACCGCAGTCGCAGTGAATCATGTCGCAGCCGAGGTCGCAGCTGCGCCTGTGACAGCGGCAGCAATGATTGGCGCAGATGTTGTCCTGAAAATAGGTTCAGATATCACGTGGTATGTAGCAGTTGGGCTTTTGTTTTTGTTGGAAATGCAATTCGCTAATTAGCAATGAAAGTGGGAGCCGAATATTTGATTGCTGACAATTTATGCTAAGGTTGGGGTTCAGGTTGGGTTTGGGGTTCAGGTTAGGGTTGGGGTTAGGGTTCAGGTTAGGGTTGGGGTTCAGTTTAGGGTTAGGGTTCAGGTTAGGATTGGGGTTCAGGTAAGGGTTGGGGCACCTTCAGGCATACATGCACAACCTCTAAAATTCGGTCGGCCATGCGACTTTGTTTTAACAAAAATGCGACGTAGTTTTTAGCCAAAATGCGACGTAGTTTTTGGCCAAAAATGCGACTTACATGTAAAAAACCCTAACGCAAAATTAACTTTGGGTAAACGGCAGGAGTAACTATGACTGTCTTATTAAGTCAAAATGCCTCGTCAGCTACTTAGTACTACTTCGGTATTTTTTGGGTGGGCATTTTTGCGACTTCCTTGGTTGGCCGCCAAATCGGTCGGCCGGATCGGCCGACTCGGCCGACTGTTGGGCATGTATGCCTTCAGGTTGGGGTTCAGGCATACATGTGCAACCTTGGGAATCACCCAGCCATTTCTATTGGCAAAACACACATGTAAGTCACTATTGGTTCAGGTTAAGAAAGGGTAAACTCTAATAGCATTTTACATGTATGTGTTGCACATAGAAATGGCCAGGTGAATCCCTAGGTTGCAGCCAAGCATGGGTTAAGGTTAGGGTTAAATAAATAATCCGCCGCCGGCGAACCAACCTGTTAACCTGCACATTATTCAGATCAACCTGCACCACGCCCTTGCAGCATCTAGCAACCTTTCAGGCACCTTTGCCAACAAGGAAGTTGACATCTACCTTATTCAGGAACCGTATACCCGCAAGGGGAAGCCGACCTGCCTGCCGCCAGGCTATCAGGTTCTGTACCTCTGCGCGAACGACACCCCCAGAGCTATCGCCCTCGTCAAAAACGACCTCCCGGCCACTATTATGCCAATGTTTTGCTCTAAAGACATGTGTACTTTCTCAGTCTTTGACTTGACCTTCGTTTCCGCTTACCTGGACATTCAGGAGGACGTCCCTCCCCCCTCCTGCAGGAGCTGGCGGACTTCTGTAATCTCCAGGATCGGAAGCTTATCGTTAGCTGCGATGCTAACGCCCACAACACTGCCTGGTCTAGTAGCGATACTAACAGGCGCGGTGACTTACTAATTGATTTCATTAACTCCTCCTCGTTACACATTTGCAACAGAGGCAGCAAACCCACATTTATTGTCTCTAATCGGCGTGAGGTTATCGACCTCACTCTCGTCTCCAACAACGCCCTCAATCAGGTCCACAGCTGGCTGGTTAGGGATGACCTCCCATCGCTTTCCGACCACTCGTACATTCAGTACAGCATCAGCTCCGTCGGAGCCCGTCATGAGAACCGGGACCGCCTTAATTTAAAAAAGGCCGACTGGACAGGTTTTCGAAGAGACCTGCTAAAACTCCTGACCGAAGCCAACTTACCGGACTCCAGCGAGGATCTCCCTGGCATTGAGCATCGGTGCAACTCCCTCGTTGAGATCCTAAACACCGCCATACGCGCTAACGCCCCTAAGCTGTTTTGCAGGAAGAAATACTCTCCTTGGTGGAGTCAAGAGCTCACTCGCATGAAGAAAAACACCCGCCGACTGCAACGCCTCGCAAACGGCTCGAATACCCCAGAGGATTGGGAGAACTACCACTCTGCTCTGAGGATGTACAAAAGTGCTATCCGAAGGGCTAAGAAGACCACCTGGAAAGCCTACTGCGCCGGCCTGGAAGGGCAACACCCCACAGCCCGGCTGGTCAGGACTCTCAGGCACGACACGCTAGCTCAGTGTAACTCCCTTCTGCACCTGGATGGTAACTACACTACCAGTGCCGAAGGTTCGCTAAATCTTCTTTTCTCCACCTGCTTTCCGCAGGTTGACGAACCGGAGTACGTGGTCGATGACCACAGGCCTTGTGATCACAAGCTTTTCCAGCAGTGCGCCACCCCCCAGCTACTCCAGCTGGCAGCAAATTCTTTTAAACCGTATAAATCGTCTGGCCCTGACAATATCGCCCCCTGTATCCTGCAGGAGGCGCTAAAGCTGCAAAACTTTGCTGATTCTTTCTCTAAATTGCTTGTTGACTGTTATACCACAGGTTACATTCCCACAATCTGGAGAATGTCCAGAGTCGTGTTCATCCCGAAACCTGCTAAGGGTGACTACACCAACGTGAAATCCTTCCGGCCCATCAGCCTCACTTCCTTTTGTGTTAAGCTGATGGAGAGGCTCATCCTGTGGAGGCTTCGAGAGTGCGACCTGCGCTCCGACCCTGTCAGTAAGTACCAGTACGCCTTCCAGCCTGGGAGGACGACTGAGCATGCTCTCCACGCCATTACCTCCAAAATTGAGAGTGCCATCCTTAGCAAACAACTCGCTTGCGGGTTGTTCGTTGACTTCGAAGGAGCATTTGACAATGTCCTCTTCCGCTCCTTCAGAAATTCTCTTTCCCGCAGGAATGTAAGACACAGCATTGTTCGCTGGATTTATTTTATGATCCGCAAAAGGTTTGTGACATCCACACTTATGGGCGTTACCCTCACCCGGGCGGTGATGAAAGGCGGCCCGCAAGGTGGCGTGCTAACTCCACTTCTCTGGAATCTCGTCATGGACGAACTTCTAACCGCTGACATTCCCAGCAGTATCACCAGGGCGGGCTACGCCGATGACGTTGCCGCGGTCGTCAGCGGACCCGACCCCGCCACTCTGCGCAACCTGATGCAGCAATTCGCTGACAAGGCGGCCGACTGGGCTACACAGCATGGCCTAAAAATCAGCGTCACTAAGACTGTCGCTGTTGTTTTCACCAAGCGCCGTAAGTGGGAGATGAAAAACCTCACTGTCTATGGCAGAAACATCCCCTTCAAGAAGGAGGTCAAATACCTCGGTGTGACGCTAACGCATGACCTGCGCTGGACGAAGCACCTTGATAACGTCATCGGTCGGGCAAAACGCTGCTTTGCCCAGCTGCGCAGAGCCATCGGGCCGACTTGGGGCCTCTCGCCTAGAACGGTCCGTTGGATTTATACCGGCATCATCCGGCCCAGTATCACATACGCGAGTCTCATCTGGACTAGCGTGCTGGAGCAGAAGGCCGCCCGTCAGCGGCTGTACCAGCTTCAGGGCAGCATTTGCCGTGCCATCACAGGTGCGTACCCGTCCACCCCTTACGAGGGGCTGAACACTATCCTTAACCTACCTCCGCTTCACCTATTTATTAGGGCGGAGGCTATGAAGTCTGCCTCCCGGCTTATCAGAGATAAAACGTTAAATAACGCGCCCTCTGGCTTTATGCCAATGAAAACATTAATCCCGCATATGGACTTTGTCCGCCGCGACCTTAACAACATCCACATGGACCTGGGCAATGTGGATAGTCGACCTCCCGCCCTCAACATCAGGAGGGGCTTCAAGACCGCCATCCCTGGCCGAGACAACATTCCGCTGGATGTCGGTGTGAACCGGCGCAGCCAGGGCATTCACTGCTTCACCGACGGCTCGCTGTTCAACGGCCGCGCTGGAGCGGGTATTGCCATTTTCCACGAGGGTAAGATGCTTCTCCAGGAAAGTCTGCACCTTGGTGAGAACACCTCAGTTTTCCAAGCTGAAATTTGCGCCATTGAGCAGTGTGCCCAGCAACTGTTTCAGGCGAACATTAATAATTTTGACATTAATTTCTACACTGATAGCCAAGCTGCTATTAAGGCCTTAACCACTGAGAATATCTCCGCTGCTACAGTATCTCAATGCCACCGCAGTGTGCAATCTCTCTCAGTCCTTAACAGGATTAGAATTATCTGGACACCTGGTCACAGCAACATCCTGGGCAACGAGCTCGCGGACTCTCTCGCCAAGGAGGGCAGCAACCCAGACGGCAACCACCGTCTGATGAGGCTACCCACTCCCAGGTCGCAAGTCACCCGCCATATCAACAGGTGGCTCCATCAGCAGCACCAGCTCCACTGGAACAGCTGCACCGAGTACAGGCAGAGCCGCTCTGCCATGCCTAACCTGAACAGGAAAGTCTCTGATTATCTGATTTCGCTTAACAGAACCGACCTCAGGGAGATGTGCATGGTCCTAACCGGCCACGGATTCTTCCAGAGACATATATTGTTGCAAACCGGTTGCCCTCCCACCTGTCCCTTCTGTGGCATAGGAGAGGAGACCGCGGAGCATCACGTCACCTTCTGCCCTTACTTCAACAAGGCGCGGCACAAATACCTCGGCCACCCCCAGCGGATGGACGAGCTGACCACCGCGGACAATATCCGAGACCTCCGCGCCTTCGTCCGGGACTCCGGCCGGATGAGGGTCGCCGATGCCTCCACTGCGGACCTGCCGACTACTGGCGGGGACTGGGCGCACCCCCAAGGCTAATCCTTGTGCTCTTTTACCTTGGGGTTGCGATAGGGGCCTCGCGGCCTATTCGCGGCGCCTGCGCCCCCCGTCAGTAGTAGTAGTAGTAGTAAGGTTAGGGTTGGGGTTAGAGGGTTCAGGTCAAGATTGGTAGTCAATTTATAGCATGTTGATATTTGTTATTAATCATACATGCGCAACCCCCCTGATTTACACTGGCCATGCGATTTACTTTTTGACCAAAAATGCGACTTACCTGTCAAAAAACCCAAAATTTTGGGTAAACGACAGGAGTAACTATAACTGTCTTATAAGGGCTAAATGCCTCGTCATCTAACTAGTGCTACGTCTGTATTCTTTGGGGTGGGCATTTTTGCGACTTACCCCTGGTCCACCAAAATTTACAGTGGCCAGATCGGCCAGGTCGGCCAGCAGTTGCGCATGCATGTTATTAATAGTAAAATGCCTACTAAGTTTTTGTGTTATAGTTTATATAAAATATTAAACAACTTATACTTAAACTCAAAAAACAAAATTTGCTATAGTTAAGGACTTTAATGAGGGTCCCATGATTAGCCAATGCCCATATGTATATAGAAGGCAAATTTCAATAAAAACAAAAAAGTTAATATATAGTCATATAGACTAGGTTTTTTGGAAATGATTAGGCCCTAGCTTTGTAATGCAATTATATAAATAAAATGAAATTTGAAATTAGAAATACAAAAAAATAAAGAAAGTTAGGCTAATTTGTCATAAGAAAAACTTTAAAAATATTTATTTAGCTTTCTGCCTTTCTTTAAAATGATAATAAATAAGGGTTAGACAAGATCTTGATCTTGGTTATCAAGATCTTAGAACTTTAATAAATGGCTATTAAAAAAACTTATCTTTACAAAAATAGATGCTTTCGATTATTTTATTAAGCCTATGCTGCCTATTTTTAAAATTAAGAAATGGTAATTTCCAGCATTAAAAGCCAACAATTGTTAGGCCCTAGGCCTATTGTGACTGTTTACAGTGATTATATAAATAGTAAGACAGTTGTTTTAATAGTCAATATATAAAACAAATCTATATACAGTATACTAATTTTGTGCTGTTTGTCAGTCAGTCAGCCAGTCAGTTGGTCTGTCATTGATTTTTTTAGAACTATCTCTCTGGTCTGGCCAATTTTTTTTTAAATCAGCTTTTAAAAAATTGTATTTTTTAATTTTTAGCATTCATGTATAACTTTTTTGATGGAAAATTCAATTGGAAAGGGGGTCAAATATTTAATATATAAGAAATATAAATTCAAATATATTTAAAGGCCTATATTTATTATTTTAGCCTTGGGCCTAAAATTGACTTTTTAGACTTTAATGCCTTGCTAGGGGGCCTACTACAGCTAGGCTACAGCCTATGGCTATAGCTAGGCCTACAGGTAGGTTGTTAGGCCCCTAACAATCACAATCTCAAAAAATAATTGGTTCAATAACCGAGTTCAATTAAATTAATTTATATACTTTAAATTTAAATTAATTTTTGTGAAATTGAAACCAGGGGCAGGGCAGTAGGGCCTAGCCTAAGCCTAAGTGGCTCAGGCAAAACAGCCAATCTTAGGCAGTCTAGCACTCCTAGCAGTCTGATTTCTGAGCTGTAGTTTAATTGGTGTTTGACGAATAATACGAAAACTTTGAAATATTTTTAAACAGCAAATAATAAGGTTATCATATTGTTTTATGCGATATCTATAAACATTTAATATTAATCAAATTTGGCCGAACGCATATTTCCCTGATTTAAAACGTTATTTTTACCTCGATACAACAAACTTAAAGAGAAAGAAACTGTGGTCTCTTGTATTTATGTACTTAAAGATGATTTAAAAAAGAATAACTTTTTATATTAATAAATGTTTAAAATAAGCTATCTGCTTTAGAGTGGTTTGTGTTTTTTAAGTTAAATTAAGATCTGACATTTTTGCAGGATTTTTTGTAATGCACGTGTTAAACATTCTTTTTAGTAGAATTACTGAATAATATATAATTTTTGTTCCTTTGTGTGTACTAAAAATGAGTACGGAATGGCATAAAAACTTAATTCGCTGCGAGAAGTCATATCTGGTGCAGAATGGTGAGTTTAGAGACTTAGAGATAGTATAGTGTGCAGTACATCTTACATGTAAGTGTAAGTCCGTAATATGTCTGTAATTTATTCTTTAATTTTATCGTTAATTCGTTTTTTACTGTATTTTTTGCATTAGGTCGAGTCACTGTGCGGTACACACTTAAAGGTGTGGGAGAAATGATTGAGGAATACGATGTTAAATCTTACTGTCTTCTTGGTAAGTTACATAATTAGAAACTGAACATTTCGGGTGCATTGATTGGCTTGAATATACGTTTGTCAGATCAATAACTGATCAGTGATCACTGCTAATTCTAATTCAGGCAGAAAATGGAAGCGCGAAAGTCTTGTAGGCAAAGAAGGGAACTGGGAATTCGAGTTCGGCGATCCGCCACCATCAGCTGCTCCTAGCGCCATCGCTGCGTCGATTTCCAATGTGAGTGCAGGGTCTAA
Organism: Macrostomum lignano; assembly: GCA_002269645.1. Lineage (NCBI taxonomy): Eukaryota > Metazoa > Platyhelminthes > Macrostomidae > Macrostomum > Macrostomum lignano. The sequence continues at coordinate 251,349 of NIVC01000440.1, forward strand.
GCCGAATACTAGGTCTAAAATCCTGTTTCAAAAAACGAGTGGTCCGATTTTAGCTCCCACCCCCTTTACTTTGCAAATTAGCCTATTTTTAGACGATCCGACACAGCGAAAGAATTTCAGTGGCGAATACGCAACTTGCCATATCCGATTGAGACCTACAGTCTCGATGTTGATGCCAGCAATGAAAATGTTATTCTGCGAACAAGCAATAAAAAGTAAGATTATTGCTCAAAGTTTGATAATTCGATTCGATTTTTTTACTCATATTATTGCAATCGAATATTTTCGCTTTTCCAAAAGGTACTACAAAAAGTTCGACGTACCCGACACGAGAAGATGCGGCATTCCAATTGACAAGACCAAGTTGTCCATGAGCCATGCGAATAACACACTGCTCATTGTGGTAATTTATGCAGCTTGTTTGTTACCTTGTTATGATTAAGACTAGAGGGAGGCAGATTCAAGGACTGGGACAACACAGCTAGAGGCAGATTCAAGGAATGGGACAACACAGCTAGAGGCAGATTCAAGGAATGGGACAACACAGCTAGAGACAGATTCAAGGAATGGGACAACACAGCTAGAGGCAGATTCAAGGAATGGGACAACACAGCTAGAGGCAGATTCAAGGAATGGGACAACACAGCTAGAGACAGATTCAAGGAATGGGACAACATAGAGGCAGATTCTGTCACATTCTCAAAACTGAAAGAGTGAAAATCAGGTTGCTGTCTTTTTTGTCGTGCATTAAAAAAATAGCACTACATTTTCGTCACTCACTACTCGCACCATTCAGTATCCGAAGCCGAAAGCAATAACGGACTTTGAAAGCATGGTTGCCGCTGAGCTGAGGAAGCGATGCAACAAGGACGGTGATGTTGGCATGGTGCCAGAGAATGGCTGCGCTGTCCAATAACATCTGCTTGGCTTGGATTTTTAGAACTTCAAAAAGTGAACATTTTAACAATTATGAATTTACATAAATGCATGCTAGCTTTGATTTACTTAAGCGTGTTCCATTTGAAATACATTTATAAACAATTCCGTCCGTTAAACGGTGACCAATCATATATCAAGGACCACTAAAAGTAACCGTTGTATCAGGACGCAACACTCGTAGATATTGCAAAATTATTTGAAGGGCACACAGGTAGTTTTATCGCCAGGTTGCTTTAAATTTGGTTTTATTTAAGATGACAGCAAGTTTTACATGTACACCAATTTTGGAGATTCTGTGGATCAAAGAGGACGTCATCTAAAAGCACCTAAAAGCCGAAGTCCCAGTAGGCAGTAGGCAGCTCACAAGACGCCTCACGACAGATCAGGATGCCTCTGACGGGCCACGCCCTCATGTCCTGTGGCGGCAGCTCAACTTCCTGAGTTTGCCGCGAGGTCCGAGTCGCGATCCTCGGGCTGCCGCGCCGCGCTGGCCTTCTAATTGTAATTCCTTAATCTGATCGGACAATTGTACATGCAGTCAGAAAGCAGAGTCGGAATAAATAGTTCCTTAAATTCGAGAAACTGACACCCAGCTGACACCCAACTGAAACCCAACTGCAGACACCCAGCTGACACCCAACTGAAACCCAACTGCAGACACCCAACTGAAACCCAACTGCAGACACCCAACTGATACCCAACTGACACCCAACTGACACCCAACTGATACCCAACTGACACCCAACTGACACCCAACTGATACCCAACTGACACCCAACTGACACCCAAATGATACCCAACTGACACCCAACTGACACCCAACTGATACCCAAATGACACCCAACTGACACCCAACTGATACCCAACTGACACCTAACTGATACCCAACTGACACCCAACTGACACCTAACTGACACCCAGGTGACACCCAACTGAAACCCAACTGCAGACACCCAACTGATACCCAACTGACACCCAACTGACACCCAACTGATACCCAACTGACACCCAACTGACACCTAACTGACACCCAGCTGACACCCAACTGACACCCAACTGCAGACACCCAACTGATACCCAACTGACACCTAACTGATACCCAACTGACACCCAACTGACACCTAACTGACACCCAACTGACACCCAACTGATACCCAACTGACACCCAACTGACACCTAACTGACACCCAGCTGACACCCAACTGACACCCAACTGCAGACACCCAACTGATACCCAACTGACACCTAACTGATACCCAACTGACACCCAACTGACACCTAACTGACACCCAGGTGACACCCAACTGAAACCCAACTGCAGACACCCAACTGATACCCAACTGACACCCAACTAACACCCAACTGATACCCAACTGACACCCAACTGACACCTAACTGACACCCAGCTGACACCCAACTGACACCCAACTGCAGACACCCAACTGATACCCAACTGACACCCAACTGACACCCAACTGACACCCAACTGATACCCAACTGACACCCAACTGACACCCAACTGACACCCAACTGATACCCAACTGACACCCAACTGCAGGGGCGTAGCCAGGAATATTGATTGGGGGGGGGGCGCGGTGAGTTAGGGGGCGCCAGTTTCTTATAGAGGGGGGGCGCCAGTTTCTTATAGGGGGGGGGGGGGCGCGAGTTTCTTATAGGGGGGGGGGCGCCAGTTTCTTATAGGGGGGGGGGGGCGCCAGTTTCTTATAGGGGGGGGCGCCAGTTTCTTATAGGGGGGGGGGCGCCAGTTTCTTATAGGGGTCGCCAGTTTCAGGGGGGGCAGTTTTTTTAGGGGGAGGGCAGTTTATTTATGGGGGGGGCGCCAGGAAAGCGGCAGCATTTTCAAAGGGGCGGCAAAGCGCAGTTCTGGGGGGGGGGGGCGCCAAGGCCAGAGTTGGTGATTGGGGGGGGGCCGCGGCCCCCTTGCCCCCCCTCTGGCTACGCCCCTGCCCAACTGATACCCAACTGACACTTAACTAACACCCAACTGACACTCAACTAACACCCAACTGACGCTCAACTGACACCCAACTGGCATCCAACTGACACCAACTGACACCCGGCTGACACCTCGATTATCCTTGCAGAACCGTTAACAGATCGAAGTACAGTGATTGCTTGACAGAAATAAATATTTAGATTAAAGAAAATTCCGTGTATTTTTTTCATAGCTTCATGAAATGTGAAATTTAGTTAGAAAAAAACGTTGTGCGCTGGCACGGTAAAGAAACTACAATATTAAGTTTTATAACGGGTGGTAATAAAATATTTTCAAAATTTTCTCTAGTTAAAAATGTATAGAATAAAATAAAACAAAATAAGGCAAAAATAATATAACTTGCATCGCACACCTAGAGATAATTAAAGCTGCTTAAAAGATTTTTCACCTGAACCAAAAAATCCAATATTCTTTGACTTGGGATAAAATGTGCAAATAGACTACGGAATTAAAACAAAAGCTGGTGAATTAAGTCGTCAAAATCCACAGATGAGATTATAGGATCAGAATTGTTACGCTTTGCAGATGGGTTAGAGGCAAAAATCCATCATAGGTGGGATTAGATGGATTGAAAATAACTGGTAGGTGGATTACTAAATCGGAGTGAATCAGAGTTTCCAAACCTCAGACAGATTATGGAACGCAGCCGCTCAGGTGGAACAGCTGGTTGATGACATCCTCAGTCAGGTACTTGTTAGCCATGGCCACCGTCTTCACTGTGCCGGCCAGCCTTCCAAACGGGTCGTTGAAATATCGCCAACCAATTTTGATGCAGAAGTCGGCAGTGCGATTGTTGTTATTATCGTTTTAGAGAGTGACGTTACTGTCGGACAGGAAGGCGCCATTATAGTACAGCTTGGACTTGCCCGTCACGTCTGAGACGTCGAAGGCAGAACCGATGGCAGAATCTGCTGCTTGGACATGAGGCTGCGGTGTCCGTTCTGGATGTACAGCCGCCTGGTGTCCTTGGGGCTGCTGTAGCCCCACTCCCACAGGTGCAGCCAGTACTCTGTAAAGCTGCTGCAGTCGGTCAGCTTGATGAAGACGTTCACTTCAGGCGTCCTGCTGACCTCCATGAGCCAGGTGAAGCTGCTGTTGAAGTCGAGGCCCCGCGTGTCCGTCACCCGCGACGTAGCGCCGTCCATCCTGGCGCCGTCGCTGGCCCAGGCGACCCCGTCGTGCTCAACGGAGTTCCTCTGGCCGCGGGCGTCGCAGACCAGATTTTCCAGCCGAGCCCGCGGTTGCCGACCCACACGGCGGCGAAGTGCCGGTTGTCGACGAGGGCGTCCAACTCGGAGTCCACGAACATCTCGCAGTCGGCCGAGCCCAGCGCGGGGTCGTCGGGCGGGCTGCTCAGGCTGAGCAGGTGGCAGACTCGGCTGAACAGGAACAGCGAGCAGGCGGAGCTGCGCCGGTGCCGCTGCACCACCCCGACGCCCGACAGCGGCTGCCAGCGGGCCCGGATGACGCACTCGAGCGGGGAGGCTGCGGGAGCGGGCAGGGCCCAGGCGGCCAGGGACTGGCTGAGGCAGGGCCGCCAGAAGGCGGGCAGGTAGGCGGCGGAGGCGGCCGGCGGCAGGACGACAAAGGAGAGCAGAAGGCAGGCCAGCAGCGGGGCCGCGAAGTCCTTGGCGAGCGACATGTCGATCTGCTGCTTCCAGGAGAGATTGTTGCAGAAATAGGAGAAATTTTTCCGCTAATATACAGCTGCTCCAGACGGACTAATTGATTGTTGAGTCAATAATAATCAGATTTTAACTGTGACAGATTAATTCCTAAAGGGGCTGAAATGCCTGCTTGTGATGGCGTTTTAACTGGCATAATTAGGTCAGATTTTTGTCTCTCCCTCTGTTTGCTTTGGATACAGGCAGAAATGCAAATTAATGGATGCTTTTGCATTTGAAGGATAATCAATTAAATTTCTGTGTCTAAATGCATTTCAACAGTTGAAAGATGGATCGATGCAGGCGCTAAAAACATTACGGGTGTTTGCCTTGTTGCTGCGCCCACCCCTCGCCAGCAGCAGGAAAGCTCGAGAGAGTGGCGTCTGCGATCTTCGTACAGGCTGGAGACCCGGATCCAGCTGTTCCAGTGCAGCGGCCAAGCCATCGGTGAACGGCGCGGTCGTCTAGTGGTCCTTGTCACCTGGCTTTGTGCACCCATGATAGGTTTTTTGTTTTGCATACATAGTATAATAATGAAAGTAGCAGTAATGTACATGTATTATCATCATCATCAGATCCATAGCCATCCTGCTCAGCTGAACCAGACTCTCTCCACTCTACTGCCTGTCCAGCCACCTTGTGACCCTTGACTCTGCCCCTCTGTCCCTGAGCAACACCCACCACCTTCAACCACAGCCTTCAGCACTTCATCGCTCCTCTCAACGTGCCCGGCGAAACGGAATTTCCTTCTTTTGATCAGATCCACTTTCTCCTTCCAGGAAATGCCCTGCATCCTTCTGTAGATCTTCATCTAGAAAGCTCTCAGTCGCTTTTTCTTTTCCATTGTCCAGCTCTCACACGCAGAGAGAGAGAGAGAATAGTTGCCGTGGCTAACGAGCTCATTAGCAGCATTTTATTTTCATGTGGATGTTTTTTGCTGCCCAGATGTTGTTCAGTTTCCCTAGCCGAATCTCCATGCCTGACTTTCCATTGTCTTCTGATCGATATGCAAGGAAGGTAAAGCTCCTTATGTGTTCCGAATGTACACAATAACCGTCAAATTCCCCAAACCGATTCTCCCTATCCCTCCTCTTGCCCGTCATCATCACTGCTCAAGCTTGAAGGCAAGCCTGACGAAACTGAAGCAAATTGCAACTTAGATGTGGACTCAACTTAGAAGGATTTACAAGTGGAATAAAATATATGTCGATATGCTAGATAGCATAGTACAGCTTAACCATGACCATAAAATATATCCACACAGCTATATTCAAGTATATAGATTACAACTATCTTAAAGACTTTTATTTCAATAAAACATCATAAAGACATAATCGCAAGGTCTTGAGTGCTTGAGTACTTAAGTACTTGAGTACTTGAGTACTTGAGTACTTGAGTACTTGAGTTAATTTGTTCATAAAGACGTAAGCGGATGAATAGAAAACTATTTTATAATTTACAAGCAAATGTTCAATGTAAAAAAATAAATAGAATTTGGACATTTATAATTTTTTTGAGCACATGTAGAGATCATGTACATGTAGAACTTAGTGAGCTCATACACGTACATATCCATACATTCATAATTGTCAATCCGGGGTCAGATATGGGTCATCTATGCAACGATTTGGATTTTGAATTTCATCTGGGATTGAGTACCCCGAGACTCTTCGATTCGATAGGGCTGTCTATCTGAAATTAAATGTTATCGAAGTTATGGGATTACCTAGGAATTGAGATTATCTCAGATTCAGAAATATGTTAGATTTGCAACTATAGGTCCAGGAGTTTAGATTATCAGGGATATTAAGGATGATCAGGGGGGCTTAAGATTATCTTTGATTGAAGATTATCTGGGGTTCGGGAATATCTAGAGTTGGGGAATATCTGTGATTGGGGATTATCGTGCGTTGGGGATTATCTGGGGTTAGGAATTATTCAGAGTCGGGGATTATATGTGATAGGGGTTATTCGGGATCGATATTACCTGTAATCGGAAGTTCTTTGGGATTTTAAGTGTCTGGGATTTGAGACCATCAATTTTCTTAGCAGTATTCCCCTGTAATCCTCAATTTAATCAATCGCACCCCGCATTCGCAGTCAGCAGCCGCAGCGACACACTGCCATGCTCCGAAGCTCCGTAGCCGACAGCACTGTCGCCACTCAACATCTGACAGTCGATGCCGCTACCGCCGTCGCAGAAGCTGCCGCCGCCGCCGCCGCTGTCGGTGTAGTACAGCCCGGCCCCGCCGCCGCTGTAGCCGCCGCCGCCGCCCGCCGCTCCGTAGCACTCCTGCGTCGCGTCCGACTCCGTCGTGTAGCCGCCGCCGCCTCCGCCGCCGCCAAATCCGCCGTCACCGCCGCGGAGGTTGCCAGCTAGCGAGCCGTTGAACCCGCCGACGCCGCCAAGCCAGCCGTTGGCGAGGCCGCCGCCTCCGTCGCCGTCGATGGCGCTCCGACGCGGATTGACCGGCGAGCCGACGACCCAGCCAGCGCCGCAGCCGCCGTGGTTGCTGAAGTCGAGCTGGCTGGCTGTCGACATGCTGGCCGGTTCGTTGAACCCCGGCTGGCCGAGTGTGCCGCCCACGCCGTGGAAGCCGTCTCCTGTCGATGAGCCGTGCGAGTTGCTGCCGTTGCTGCTGCTGGTGCCGTGCATGCCTGGGGCGAGGGAGTCGGTGACATCTTCATCTTCATACTTCTCACGGCCTTATTCTTATTCTCGGCTTATGCCTCACTCATACCTCATTTTCTTTACTCCTCAAAGTTGTTTTAAGACGCAAAATCTTAAATTACAAATCTGATGTTCGAGCAGTATGGTTCTCTAGTCCAAAAATCAAATCCAAAATTTAAAATCCCATGTGTCAACTCCCAAATTTAAAATCTCAAATCCCGAATCCCAACTCCCAAATCCCAAATCCCAAATTCCAAATTCCAAATCCCGAATTCCAAATACCAAATCCCAAATCTCTAATTCAAAATCCGAAATCCGAAGTCCCAATTCCCAAATCTCAAATCCCAAATCCCAGATTCCAAATCTCAAATCCAAAATCACAAATCCCAAATCCCTACTTCCAAATCCCGAATCTCAAATCCCATATCACAAATCCCAAATCCCTACTTCCAAATCCCGAATCCCAAATCCCATATCACAAATCCCAAATCCCTACTTCCAAATCCCGAATCCCAAATCCCAACTCCCAAATCCCAAATTCCAACTCCCGAATTCCAAATCCCAAATCACAAATCCCTAATCCCAGATTCCAACTCCCGAATTCCAAATCCCAAATCCCAACTCCCAAATTCCAAATCTCAAATCCCAAACCCCAAATCCCAAATCCCAGATTCCAAATCCCAAATCCCAAACCCCAAATCCCAAATCCCAGATACCAAATCTCAAATCCCAAACCCCAAATCCCAAATCCCATTTAAAATCTCACCGCCAGCCCAGTATGTGGCACCGCCGCCCCCGCCAGCGGCCAGGTACAACCTTGCTGGTTCGCCGTCGCCAGTGGCGCCTCTGTACACAAAGCTGCCGCCGCCGCCTCCGCCGCCTCGACTTCCGACGGCGCTGCCGGTGGCGCCTCCAGCCTGGCCGACCACTACAGACAGCTGGACGCCGATCGGGAAAACAAATTTGCCAGTCGCCATGGCGCCGAGACCGCCGGGCTGGTTCTCCTCGAAGCTTCGACCGCCTTTGGCGCCGCGAGCGGTCAGCAGGTAGCAACCAGCCACGGGTGTGGTGGCAGTTTGAACCGAGCCAGTGCGACCTGTGCTGCTGTCTGAGTGTGCCGATTGGATCAGATTAGAGTGGGATCAAAGTAGATGGGGATCAAAGTGAAACGTAATCAATATTCCCACATGTACGGCGCTTTGGATCATATCAGGATGGGATCCTATTGGGATCACATCGGGATGGGATCATATAGGGATGGGATCATATCGGGATGGGATCATATCGGGATGGGATCATATCGGGATGGGATCATATCGGGATGGGATCACATCGGGATGGGATCATATCGGGATGGGATCATATCGGGATGGGATCATATCGGGATGGGGTCATATCGGGATGGGATCATATCGGGATGGGATCATATCGGGATGGGATCATATCGGGATGGGATCATATCGGGATGGGATCATATCGGGATGGGATCATATCGGGATAGGATATCATACTCTCTGAGATCTCTTACTCGAAAAGTTCATATAGACGCTTTGACCGAGTAGATTTCGAAAATTCTCCTCCAGCCACACCTGGCTGCCGGAGTTTCCGAGTAGACGATGTTGGAAGCTGTGGGCAGGCGGGCTGTCTGCAAGGTTGCGTATGATCACCAGTTGGCAGAGTTGGCCAGTCAGGACTGCGGCTGAGCACCCCAGTTGTCGACAGCGAGCTACGCAGTCGAGTTCCCGGTTGCCAGCAAAGCTGGTGACATTGATCACCTGGCTGCTGATTGTTGAGTCCAGCTCGAGCAAGGCGCTGCTTGACAGGCGGTAGTTGCGGCATCGAGTTGGTGAGGCTGCCAGGACCAGAGTGACTGAAACTCGATAATTATTATAGATTGAGATTGATTGCTAATTCCATAATTAAGTAGTTAATTGAGCTAATTAAGGTAATTGACAACTTTCAATTTTCTGCACGGATTTTAGATTAGTTTTTGCGCAAGACATTTAGGTATGAAGAAGATGTAAATGGGTACATGTGCATGTAGATAAATATGTAAAGTAGAAAGAGATGCAGGTAGGAAGGTAGAGGTAGGTAGATAAGTGTACGTAGGCAGGATGGTAGGTACGTAGGTAAGTAGATAGATAATTGGGTAGCAGGTATAAGTATGCACTTGTGAGATATTTAGGTAGGTAGGTTCTTTGTTAGGTTGATAGGTTGGTAGGTAGGTAAGGTAGGCAGGTAGGCACTAAGGCAGGCAGGTAGGCAGGTAAGGTAGGCAAGTTGGTAGGTACGTAGGCAGGTAGGCAGGTAGATAATAGGTTAGATGCATGTGCAACTTACGCAGTTGGTTCGCACTCAAGATCACGAGAGCAGATGCAACACAGAGAGTGGAATATAACCTCCGGAGTAGCATACTCAAACGGCTTAGGACTCACAGTTTGGAGACTGCCTAAACAGCAGCAGCAGCAATGGGACGGAATTCTAAAACAAGTGGCTGCAGACAGTGTAATGAGCCGGAGCGGTGTGCCTAATAAAGGCATGGATTTTACTGCAGCTTATTAATAATTCAAGTCGATTCGTGCATCCCTGGGCTCAATTTTTGCAATAAGACAGGGTTTTTTGACAATTTAATTTTTTGACGTTCTATACACAGGCTGGAGGGGCTGGGCTTTGATGGTATGGCTGCCTAAAAATAAATTAGTGCATATAAAAACACGTGTGTAGTATCCATATAGCTTAGCACTAAGCATTTGCAATTTTGTATTTCACTGCAGCTTTTCAACCCTGTGCAGGCTTGCATTTACCTCAGAAGAATGACGCCTAACTGGATGCCTGTATCGGCTGACCTTTAATTGAGACATGTACATCATTCAGACGGAAGTGATGAAGTGAATTACCTTATTTAGTCTGACCTTAAGTATGAAGCTAACCCTAGTTCCTTACTGAGCCACTACATGTAGCTTACTGAGCCAATTAAATGTAGCTTACTGAGCTAACTACATGTAGCTTACTGAGCCAATTAAATGTAGCTTACTGAGCTAACTACATGTAGCTTACTGAGCTAATTACATGTAGCTTACTGAGCTAATTACATGTAGCTTACTGAGCTAATTACATGTAGCTTACTGAGCTAATTACATGTAGCTTACTGAGCTAATTACATGTAGCTTACTGAGCTAATTACATGTAGCTTACTGAGCTAATTACATGTAGCTTACTGAGCCAATTATATGTAGCTTACTGAGCTAACTACATGTAGCTTACTGAGCTAATTACATGTAGCTTACTGAGCCAATTACATGTAGCTTACTGAGCCAATTACATGTAGCTTACTGAGCTCAGGTTATTAAGCTCAGCTAGCTCAGCCCTGCATTTTTTATAAATTAAACTTTTTAATAGATAAAGCCATCAAAAGCCATCTTTTTTATGCTCATTTTGTTTTATCAGCAGATGGATTCACTTCGTTTATTTTAAACTCTCAATATGGGGTTGATTCTTGCGCTCTCGATGCCGCAACTTGCCACCAAAATCACTGATCAAAATTGTCTCTTTTCATGTTGTTCGCTTTCCAGCTCTTAAGCAATGCTGAGATCAGTAGGTAGTTAGCTGGTTCGCAAGATTCGGTCGCTCCGACCAGTTCCAGTTAATTAACAGCTGTAGCAGGGACAACGTTCGGCCACATAATTGCTGTAATAATTTTGTTCGCTGACGCAGTACCTGCGGTAGCGACCGCCTTGATGGATGCAGTGGATTGTACAGATGATTTTCCAGGTGTTTCTGGGGTCTGAAAAAAACACAAATAGTTTACTGGGCATTGGTTATAGAAAGAGTTAGAAAGAATTTTGAAACATTTGCATCTTTAGTCCGACTCGAAAAACGGTTCAACTTACACACGACATTGCTGGGCAGGCGTCTCTTGTTGGCCAGGTGGTCGCTAGCGGCCGGATCAATCAGCGGATGGTTCCTGCTGATAGGTGAGGCACTAGAAGCAGCAAAGCCCAACAGACAGACGGTAGCAAGCAGCAGCAGATTCATGCTAGCTATATCTTTCGAATTGAGAGGTTGCAGTTTTGCCAAGTTATCTTTGCGAGTGTTGGCTCCGCTCTCCCGGATCTGCCGCTCCGCTTAAAAACGCAGCCGGGAATCACGCGCCTGCCAAGTGCTGCGTCGGCGTTGCCAATCGTCGGCGCTGAAGCTGGATCGAGTTGGAAGCTCAAACAAACCTACACCAATTTCCATGAAGGTACCAGCATGGAATTGGCGCCAAAATGGAAGCTTGCGATTGTAATTGGCGCCGCCTTCGCGGGTGCTCTTCTACAATCGCGCGTAAACGGTAGTTATAAGCAATCAAAAACGCCTACGTATCTTCAGCTGCAGAAGCAGAGTGAGGGAGCGATCGGATGCCTGCATCAGCTTAATTTGAAGATTAAAGAGTCGGCTCGTCCTTAGAAAATTCTAGAACAGTGTTTACACAGGCAAGCTGCAGCTTTACTTGTAAACAAGAGTCACCTCGCCCCTCTGGGCCAAGGCGGCCCTGTGAAAGTAAATGCATGCACAGAGCTGCTTTCCAGTGGTCAAGACGGATGTCCGGGACGTGAGCCGCGCTTTCCTGCTGCAAGAGCCAAAAGGACCAAACGAAGCACCGCATCATCAAGCAAGGGACAACTGGCAACCCCGTGGAATCCACTGACTTCACTGACGGGTCCCAAATCAACTCTGCGTCTGGCTGTGGCTATCGCCGGAGTCCGGGGGGATCTGTGGCAAACTTCCCAATGTTCTTCTAACTGCACATTGAACACAATCAATGACGTAAGAGTCAGATGCGTTTACCGCTGAGATACTCCACGGTAACGGTATAAAGGGTAAAGACTGTGATGACAATCCGGGGACTGCTATTAGAATTCGCCCAAATGGATTTCGAGCTAATTGGAACTCAAGAAAACATAGTTTTGCATTATGGAGTTCAACGGGCATCAGGTGCCAAAGATCTTTTTTGCCTGTGCCCAAGGCAGTGGAAATCTTGTCTGATCAGATGTTTTGCTCCACAGAGCTTAAATTGTCTGCAACACCTGGATCAACTTTGACCGAAAGTGAATTTTCTGACCTAAAATTTTTAACAATCCTCGTGTGTTTATCCAAAAGCACATTCACAAATTCGTTTCCATAACTATTTCCAAACAGAAAACACAGAAAACTGCTAAAACTGATTGCGTCCATCTCAATGAATCAGTTCTTGTCCTCCCCTTTCTCTGCGTGGGGAAAACTAAAAGGCACCTGCACACCAGAATCAGGGAGCACTGGCTCAATTAACCGTTGGCAATCCAAACTCACCTCTTAGAATGCAGCAGTTGCTCCAATTGTAAACCTGAGGAATGCTTCAAAGACATTGACCATTGCTTATTTGACTGCATTAAATCTCAGTCCCCCAGCCTCAACACTCAACATCAAAATAGTAGTGGCGCTGGTCATGTTCTCGGCGTGTTCTAAGACATTCTGTGTAGTTGGCTGCAACCCAAACCACCCGTCCCTGTAGACCTTGCCTTTCGATCACGGACTAAATTTACATAAATGTCATCACATTTATTCACTCGCAACCTACTCGTTAGTAATTAAATAAACCTCAACATGCACATTGTAGTGCGACACGCTTGGTTTCATTAAACCGATGTTGATTTTCGGTTTCCTCTTCTTGCTGCTTGCCAAGCGAGCTAGCTTACAAGATCACAGATAATATTCTTACTTATCTACTAGTGCCCTAAATTTAGTCGCTCGAATTCTAGCATCGCGACAATGCAGCAGAATCTTTTTGTTCAGCGTTTTCTGACTTTGATGGATCTCTCCATCAAACTATATACTTAGCTTACAGCAACAGTCAATAGAAGCGAGTAAATTGGAGTCAAAAAGACAACTTTTGACTCCAATTTGGAGTCAAAGACAAACAAAGTCGACAATTTTTTTCAACTGAATGAAAAGCAGAAAAACAAGCACATGACAAACGACTGTTTCAAATGCAGATTTTTAAAAGACTCGCTATGCGTAGTGTCGCTTTGCGTCTATTCAGTGAGTGAGGAGCCATTGGGACAGAACAACAACTCTCAGAATAGAGAATAATAGATTTTTGTCGGGGGGCTGCTAGCCAGACAATGGTGGATCCTGCATCCTGGATGCTGAAACAGAAGACATACGACATACGTATCTTAACTACAGAGCTGAAAGCAGAGACAATGCAGTAACCAATTAAATGACTGATTGTGCCGAACTCAAATGCAGCGCTGGAAGCGCCTAACGGATCAACACAGTTTTTCCTCACAAAGCAAAACAATTCAAAGACTCGCTTTCTTGATCTGCACGGCATCTGTGAAGTCATTAATTAAATGTAAATAAATTTTAGTCTCCCACTTTCTACCATTAATTAAAAAATGTAAATAAATTTTAGTCTATGGTCCACATCGACATTAATACGAACTGTAGTTTTTTGATCCCATAAAGAGAGGGAAGCTTGCTCGTCCAAACTCCAACCACAATAAGCGAAGCTACATTGGAAGAATGTGCGGATGCTTATCAAGAGCCTGTCCAGACCGACAGCGCACTACGTGTGCAGGCTGCTCCGTCAAAGAAGATGAAAAGTGACCATTGGCGGCAGTCGCAATCTGATTGATATTCTTTCTGAGTGACGTTACTGTGTAGGCCTGGTATTAATTGATTAACATGCGATTTCTTTGTTGAACAGTTTTTGATGTTTTTCTACCTAACATCAAAAAATAAAATTTACCCTTTGTTATTGTTCAAATTGCCGTTGCGTGTTTATATCCAAAATGACATTACCACGCATCCCACGCGCGTGTTATTGTCACCAAAAGTGCATAGCAATGATATATTCTTCTGCACTATTTTTGAGTGTTAATGTCATTACCAGAAGAATATATCATTGTCAAGCGTGTTGAAGCGGCAGGACAACCAAATGCTGATGGGGCTAATGATCGAAGCAGATCAGCACAGCACGTACAGAAATCGTTAAAAGTGTCACGCCTCATTCAACAGAAATCTGCAAGCATTCACGCCAAATTGAAAAGCTGGAAACTGCAGCATAAATAAAAGTCACTCCAGACACAAAATCTGCGTCTCCAAAAAAATTCTGGCCTTCCGAGAGAAAAATCAGTCTATTCGTCATAACCTAGAGGAAAGTCATCAATTGCCAGGAGAAATGACTGCGGTTCTCACCTCTTGCTGCTGGCCTTCACTACTTGTGCTTTGCCTTCTCTGCCACCCGTCTCTGCCTCGTCAGTCTGGAGCTGGAAGCCGGTTCGCGGTGACCTCGCCGAGTACAGGGTGCTGTCAACGTTTAAGACTAACAGCAAGTCGTCTGTCTTAGCAAATCTCAGGCGGCGAAGGCTCATGTGGTGTCTTACGACACTGCATCGGGCGACTGCACCCTGCTGGAGTGTGACCGTGGCAGCAGAGACAACTGCAGAAAGTGCCGGCACGATGGAGATCCGAGTTTACCGATACTCTGGGTGAGTTGGGCGTTTCTGTGAATTACCTTGATGCGCTGTGTGAGTGAGCTGCGTATCTGTCAGTTGCCTTCCTTTGCCATGGTGGCACTCTGGAAGCACCAGATAGCTTACATCTGTTCCATACCCTCCAATCGCAGGTCGATCAAGGAGCCGGACAGCTGCTGGCAGACCTTCCTACACAGAGTCGACCGCGACTCCGTCAGCTTCAACCGGAACTGGTCGGAGTACGCGAGCAGATTCGGTCAGGGCGAGAGTCGAAACTACTGGATGGGTCTGGAGCAGCTCCACCAGCTCACTAATTGACTGGAGTGTGGAGAGTCCGCTGGGAGTTCAGCGACTGGGATGACAACTGGTACCTGGGCTGAGATGATCCCTTCTCTGTTGGCCCAGCTCTGTTGGCCCAGCGACCGACAAGTACAGGTGCTCGATGGGACCGCTGAACACGAGCAGGTCAAATTTCGGACAACGAACCACATCAAATCATGTAATGAACATGCAGTTCAGCATTATCGATTCTGATAACGATAATTGGTCCTCTGGAAGCTGCGCTGATGGTCCTGCTGGTGGTTCAACTGGTGCTCCTTGATGGTGCCCCAGTACAAAATACCTGTACCCACCGCTTTGGCTTTTAATTTCTATTTCATTCTTTTTCCTATCTTTTTCCAAAATGTTTAAAATAACAGGGTTTTTTTAAAAGTGCCTACGACACAGTGGGTATCTACTGCCTAACACCAACCCCGTGCTTCGAGTTTACTACTCCATGAAGAGCTTCGAGGGCATGATTCGGCAGTGACCGCGTGAAACAACGGAAAATTTTTCGGAACTATTCAACTCTTAACAGTGATATATAGACGGAAGTTATTATATTGCAATTCTTTGAACAACCATTTTACTATCTCTTAAAAAAAGCTTAGCCTTTTAGTGGGCGTCCCCCTCCCCCCGATATTCGCAATGGTAAAACTGGAAGCTTCACTGGGTCGTTCTATGAATAAATGCAGGGGGTCCACCAAGTTGTCGTAGTGGTTTAAGTCCTAACAAATTTCCCACAGTAGTCACAAGTTGCTATTACTAAGTTACCTACTTGACCTTATCTCACCTCTGTTGCCTCAAACTACGAATTTCTTACTAACTGACCGTGTATAGGCTATCGTCAGTACGATTTACCCTGGTAGCTTCAGTACCCGAGCGGCAAGACCAAGGACGACTTAAGTAGCTAGGATGGGAAACCTTGTTTCTTAGAAAAATTTTGAAGGCTGCAGGTTTTTCCAAAAAAATCACTACGGAGATAGGAAGTTTTCATTTTTTCAGCACAAAAATTGTTATTGCTTTTGATAGGAGGCAGATCCAGTGTTCATCTTTTGATATGTTGTGCCTTTCTTATTGCTCTATCGATATTCATAAAGCTTTTCGATCAAAAAATTAGGATTCTATGTTAATTTTTTACTCTACGTACATTTTTCTTCTTATTTATTCCCTTGGCCTTGGCCTTGGGCCTTCGTATAATCTAGAAGAGCTTGATCTTTTCTTCTAGTATTAGTTTAACATGATCTAGAACGTGAATTAGGTGACCAATAGGGGACTAAATAAAAGTTCAAATTCCATCTATCACATTTGCTCTAGCGGCTATCCTGTAGTTTCGCACGTTAAATTATTACCCCCACCCCCCACCACCCTTGAATAGAGGGCGAAATAATTCCGTAAAATAATTTAACGTGCGAAACTACAGGATAGCCGCTCTAGCATATTATAGTGTGTTATAGGCATGGCATTATGAATAGTGTAAGACCAAAATAGCCACAATATTGAACAGTAGCAATGCAGGGCACAGGGCTGGGGGGGGCAGAGGCCAGAGGGGGCTGCTTCCCCGGGTGACCACACCCTCCCATCCCTCCATGGGGTGACCTACCATAGGCCTAGTTTTTTGTACAAGCTTAGGCCTATAATTAGCATTTTTGTAAGATTTTTCATGCAATGTGTTAGCACTAGGCTACTCTAATTCTAGAAAATTTGCTAGAGAAGGGGGTGACCACCTACCGTACCCCCTACTTCCTCTTATAATTGGAGGTGCTGTGTAGTGTAGTGCTGCCACTGATATTGAATCTTTTGTTGCTATTATATCTATCTTGACTATCTATTGACTATTCTCTATCTTTAATTTGCAACTTAATATAATAGGGGGCCTAGGTCTAGCTATTGTGATATTAATTAAGTATACATTTTAATCATAGTATAAATACCATACAATTATTGAAATAATATAAAATATTATTTTATATTTTTCTTTTTTAATTTTATGCTAGGTAGGTCTAGTAATAATAGGCCTATTACCTAACAGTTAGGCTAACTAAAATAAGTTTAGCCTAATATGAAGCTTGAGGCGGAAGGCCTTATAGTTTCAATAGATAGAATGGCAGCAAAGATTCTGCACTGCGTTGCACATGTATTTATATGATTATAACAAACAGTATGAGATTGAAGGGCCAAGGAAGATGCGAAAAGATGACGTGGCATGATTGGCTACGCCAACCTCCGGCTTAGCAAGCCGGCTAGCTTGGCACGCACCCACCCCACCTTAGCTAGACAGAGGCGGGGGGGTTTCCAGTGTGGCTGCACTGGTGCTGCCGGTCGTGTAGTCTGGCTGCCACCCAGCTCCCTCCAGCACCAAGCTAGGCCCCAAACGTCGGGTGGTAGCCAAGGCTGTTAGAGTGCCGAGGAGCGGGCACCAAAAGCTAAGTACCAAAGACCACGGAGCTGCTGAGGAGTGGGCGCCGAAGATCGCAGGGGCACAAGGCGGGCGCCAAAGGCGGCAAGGGCGCAAGGCGGGCGCCGAAGGTGGCAGGGCGCCGAGCGGGCGCCGATAGCAACAGGGCGCTGATGGTAGCAGGGCGCCAAGCAGGCGCCAGGCGGGCGCCGATGGCAGCAGGTCACGCCAATGGCAGCAGGGCGCTAGGCGGGCGCCAAAAGTAGCAGGTTGCCAAGCGGGCGCCGAAGGCAGCAGGGTGCCAGGCAGGCGCTGAAGGCAATAGCAGGGTGCCAGGCGGGCACCAAAGGCAGCAGCAAGGGTGCCAGGCGGGCGAAGAAGGCAGCAGCAGGGGTGCACGGCCGGACCACACCCGAGGCAATTGATAGTTAGTTGTCGCTGTGAGCTGGGTCGATGCTCCTGCATTGAGGCTGGGGATGTTAGGCTAGCAGCAGCGGTGCAAACCTAAAATTTGCTGCAGCATGTGGCGCTGGTTGGTCCAATGCGGGGGCTGAAAGGTGAGACCCCAGGAGCTATTGGGGGGCGGGCTGACTGGGCCAATTTGTGCTGCGGGGTACTGCTGTGGCTGCTAGGCTGCTGTGCTGCTGTGCTGCAGAGCTGTTGTGCTACTGTTGCGGTTGGCCAAGGCGGTTGGCTGCTAGGACCGCACAGGGCCGGCAAGGTAGGCCCAATGTTCCATGCTGGGAGTTGGGCTCACCAATGAGATGGAAGGCCTTTTAGTTTCAATAGATAGAATGGCAGCGAAGATTCTGCACTGCATTGCGTGTGTATTTATATGATTATAACAAACAGTGCGAGATTGAGGGGCCAAGGGAGGTGCAAAAAGGTGGTGTGGCGTGATTGGCAATGGCTATGCCAACCCCCCTGGCTTAGCAAGCCGGCTAGCTTGGCACGCACCCACCCCACCTCAGCTAGACAGAGGTGGGGGGGTTTCCAGTGCAGCTGCACTGGTGCTGCTGGTCGCGTAGTCTGGCTGCCACAAGCTACCAGTATTTTTAGTTTAATAATTCAAGTAACAATTAATTAATTTAATTATAAGCAGAAGCTACAAAAAAACTTGGAATATATCTTGGCCTAGGCTAGGTTTCATTTGCTTTATTTAATAGATAAATATCTGCAATAAAAGCTTAAGAGAATGCTTTTTGTTTGGTTAGGGCCTAATCCAGTTTTATTATAGTAGTACCTATCTAAGATTTGTAGATCTAGGCCAGATACTATACCCAATTTCAATATTTATCATTATCATTACTAATAAGATATAGGCCCCCTATAGAAATCAGTGTTGGGCACCATTAATGAAAATCTAAACTTCCATTAATGGCAAAATAGTTGACTATAGTCTTGACTGTTTAACTAGTTTTAATGAATTTTTTCTATTTCTCTAAATTAGTACACTCAATGGTTTAATACCAGGTACAATGCAAAATTGGATCCAAGTTCCAAGTTCAAGATGCAATTTGGAAGTCAGGATGTTGCATAGCATCCCTATTGCTAACCTTAGCCTAGGTTTCTTTTTTCTGGCACTAGTAGGATGCTAAATTGCATTAAGGTCTAACTTGAAGACACAATTTTGAAAGTCAAAATGCTATAGCATCCCTCTTGCACAAAAAATAAACTTATGTATTTAAAAATTGTTTTGTTGTAAATTACAGCAAGTTTAGGCCCTAATATATTATATATTAAAATTTGTTAATGTCATTAATCTTCCTATTCTTATCATTTATAGGATAATTAAAAATTCACAATTGTAAAATTCTCAACTACTATATTTTTTATAATTGTGGCCACAAGAGCAGTTGCTATCTGTAAGCATATGCAGTGAAAATTTCTGCAGAATAATCATCCATACATGTTTGCAGAAAATTGCATATAACCAACCAATAAGCAAATTAATGGCTCTGCACCGACTTAGCTCAGCTTGCAATAGAATGTTTCTATCAGCATCAGTAGTGCAGACTGCCAGCGGACTACGCAGCCTGTCATCCGCAGGCGGACTGGCTGACAAATTCACCAAGGCGCAGTCAGCTCTGCAGCGGCTCACTGAGGATCCCGGCAATGCTGCCAAGCTGAAGATCTACAGCCTGTATAAGCAGGCCACGGAGGGCAAGTGCACCAAGCCGAAGCCGGGATTCACCGATTTCGTTGGCCGAGCCAAATGGGACGCCTGGAGCGGCCTTGGGGACATGACCAAGGATCAGGCTATGCAGCAGTACATTGACCTGGTGGAGTCCATGGGCGGCAAGCTGGATGCTCCCGATACTACTGCCGATACTACTAATCCCGCCGATTCTAATACTGCGTCTGCTGATTATAAGGTACAAGCTTATTGATTGTGAAATATTTATTAAAATAACTGCATTTTTTGTTTTGCTGAAGATTTTCCTGTCTGAAGATTTTCTAATGACATTTCTCTGCAAGATTAGCTGTCATGCGCTCACTGATAGGCAGCTTGCTCTGTAGCTGGCGCCCCTCTGTAGCTGGCGCCCCTCTGTAGCTGGCGCCCCCTCTGTATCTGGCGCCCCTCTGTAGCTGGCGCCCCTCTGTAGCTGGCGCCCCTCTGTAGCTGGCGCCCCTCTGTAGCTGGCGCCCCTCTGTAGCTGGCGCCCCCTCTGTATCTGGCGCCCCTCTGTAGCTGGCGCCCCCTCTGTAGCTGGTGCCCCTTCTGTAGATGGCGCCCCTCTGTAGCTGGCGCCCCTCTGTAGCTGGCGCCCCCTCTGTAGCTGGCGCCCCTCTGTAGCTGGCGCCCCCTCTGTAGCTGGCGCCCCTCTGTAGCTGGCGCCCCCTCTGTATCTGGCGCCCCTCTGTAGCTGGCGCCCCCTCTGTAGCTGGTGCCCCTTCTGTAGCTGGCGCCCCTCTGTAGCTGGCGCCCCTCTGTAGCTGGCGCCCCCTCTTTATCTGGCGCCCCTCTGTAGCTGGCGCCCCTCTGTAGCTGGCGCCCCTCTGTAGCTGGCGCCCCTCTGTAGCTGGCGCCCCCTCTGTATCTGGCGCCCCTCTGTAGCTGGCGCCCCTCTGTAGCTGGCGCCCCTCTGTAGCTGGCGCCCCTCTGTAGCTGGCGCCCCCTCTGTATCTGGCGCCCCTCTGTAGCTGGCGCCCCTCTGTAGCTGGCGCCCCTCTGTAGCTGGCGCCCCTCTGTAGCTGGCGCCCCCTCTGTATCTGGCGCCCCTCTGTAGCTGGCGCCCCCTCTGTAGCTGGCGCCCCTCTGTAGCTGGCGCCCCCTCTGTAGCTGGCGCCCCCTCTGTAGTTGGCGCCCCTTCTGTAGATGGCGCCCCCTCTGTAGCTGGCGCCCCTCTGTAGTTGGCGCCCCCTCTGTAGCTGGTGCCCCTTCTGTAGATGGCGCCCCCTCTGTAGCTGGCGCCTTCTCTGTAGCTGGCGCCCCCTCTGTAGCTGGCGCCCCTTCTGTAGATGGCGCCCCCTCTGTAGCTGGCGCCCCTTCTGTAGATGGCGCCCCTCTGTAGCTGGCGCCCCCTCTGTAGATGGCGCCCCCTCTGTAGCTGGTGCCCCTTCTGTAGATGGCGCCCCCTCTGTAGCTGGCGCCTTCTCTGTAGCTGGCGCCCCCTCTGTAGCTGGCGCCCCTTCTGTAGATGGCGCCCCCTCTGTAGCTGGCGCCCCTTCTGTAGATGGCGCCCCCTCTGTAGCTGGCGCCCCCCTCTGTAGATGGCGCCCCCTCTGTAGCTGGTGCCCCTTCTGTAGATGGCGCCCCCTCTGTAGCTGGCGCCTTCTCTGTAGCTGGCGCCCCCTCTGTAGCTGGCGCCCCTTCTGTAGATGGCGCCCCCTCTGTAGCTGGCGCCCCTTCTGTAGATGGCGCCCCCTCTGTAGCTGGCGCCCCCCTCTGTAGCTGGCGGCCCCTCTGTAGCTGGTGCCCCTTTAGTTGGCGCTCCTGGATATAGGTGGATTAAGTTTTAACTACTTTAACTACTTCTAGCTACTAGTTGTAACAGTAAATTTAAGAACTATAAAAAAGGGTCCGAGCGAGGTCTGTTTTTACATACGACATAATTATGTTTGCATGCACTCAAGGTTCAAATATCCGAATCTCAGTTACTGCAGCAATTCTCATTCGCATTGGTTTAAAAGACAATAAATGAAACGTTGCATTTTTAGCACTAAAAGTTTGTTTTGTCTTTATTTTTTTGCCGTTACTTAAAACCAAGACCTAACATTAACAACATCTAAGGTCAATTGAGAGGATTCCAATATTTACAATATATAAAGATTGTTAAATTTTCATTTTGCTACTGTAAGTAGACGATTGCGCAGAAACTTAATTATGTATTTTTATTTACTTTCAGGAAGCTCTAGTATCCATCTCGCCTAGCGGGGTGCTTTGGTTCACCCTGAATCGGCCAGCCAAGAAGAATGCCATCTCAACCGATCTGTATGCTGAATGGTCCAAAGCGATGGAGCAGGCCGCCGCTGACGACAAGGTCAAGGCTATGGTCATCACCGGTGCCGGGGAGTATTTCAGCTCCGGCAACGATTTGTCCAGCTTCACCAATTTAAAGCCCGGCGTCACCATGGAGCAGATGGCCGCCGATGGTAACGCCATTTTGCGTCGCTTTGTTGCGGCATTTATCGACTTCCCCAAGCCGTTGATTGCGCTGGTTAATGGGCCCGCGGTGGGCATCTCTGTGTCCACGCTGGGCCTGTACGATCAGGTGAGTCTTTTGAGAACTGGGCGCATTGGTTGGAAATGAGTAGATAGATAGATAGATAGATAGATAGATAGATAGATAGATAGATAGATAGATCGATAGATAGATAGGCAGATAGATAGATAGATAGATAGATAGATAGATAGATAGATAGATAGATAGATAGATAGATAGACAGATAGATAGATAGATCGATAGATAGATAGGCAGATAGATAGATAGATAGATAGATAGATAGATAGATAGATAGATAGACAGATAGATCGATAGACAGATAGATAGATAGATAGATAGATAGATGCAGACAGGTAGGTAGATAGTTAAGCTTTAACAATAAAGTCAATTAACTTCCTAACTCCCTAATCGCAGGTGTTCGCCTCCGACTCAGCCACATTCCACATGCCATTCTCCTCGCTGGGCCAAACTCCCGAAGGCTGCTCCTCCTACACCCTGCCCCGCATCATGGGCCTGTCGGCTGCTGCCTCCCTGGTCATGTTCAACCGGAAGATCTCCGCCCAGGAGGCGCTGTCCTGCGGCCTCGTTAGCCGGGTCTTCCCGGCTGCCTCCTTCGCCGCCGAGGCCGGCGCCGCAGTTGAAGAGATTGCCGCCCTGCCCAGACAGGTGAGCGCCGGCCATCTGCTAATTTTTGCTTAACCGATTTGTTCACTGGATGCACTGATCTCATTAATTCAATTTTCTGCTGCGGAGAGCTAGCTAGCGTAAAATTGTTTTCAGATTTTTAGAAGCCTACTGTTGTAACTTTTCTCTCTCCCTTCCTCTCCTATCTCCCTCTCTCCCTTCTCTCTTATCTCCCTCTCTCCCTTTCTCTCATATCTCCCTTCTCTCTTATCTCCCTCTCTCCCTTCTCTCTTATCTCCCTCTCTCCCTTTCTCTCATATCTCCCTTCTCTCTTATCTCCCTCTCTCCCTTCTCTCTTATCTCCCTCTCTCCCTTTCTCTCATATCTCCCTTCTCTCTTATCTCCCTCTCTCCCTTCTCTCTTATCTCCCTCTCTCCCTTTCTCTCATATCTCCCTTCTCTCTTATCTCCCTCTCTCCCTTCTCTCTTATCTCCCTCTCTCCCTTTCTCTCATATCTCCCTTCTCTCTTATCTCCCTCTCTCCCTTCTCTCTTATCTCCCTCTCTCCCTTTCTCTCATATCTCCCTTCTCTCTTATCTCCCTCTCTCCCTTCTCTCTTATCTCCCTCTCTCCCTTTCTCTCATATCTCCCTTCTCTCTTATCTCCCTCTCTCCCTTCTCTCTTATCTCCCTCTCTCCCTTTCTCTCATATCTCCCTTCTCTCTTATCTCCCTCTCTCCCTTCTCTCTTATCTCCCTCTCTCCCTTTCTCTCATATCTCCCTCTCTCCCTTCCTCTCCTATCTCCTTCTCTCCCTTCCTCTCCTATCTCCCTCTCTCCCTTCTCTCTTATCTCCCTCTCTCCCTTTCTCTCATATCTCCCTCTCTCCCTTTCTCTCATATCTCCCTCTCTCTCTCTCTCTCTCGCCTATCTCCCTCTCTCCCTTCTCTCTTATCTCCCTCTCTCCCTTTCTCTCATATCTCCTCTCTCCCTTCCTCTCCTATCTCCTTCTCTCCCTTCTCTCTTATCTCCCTCTCTCCCTTCCTCTCCTATCTCCCTCTCTCCCTTCCTCTCCTCTCTCCCTCTCTCCCTCTCTCTCCTATCTCCCTCTCTCCCTCTCTCTCCTATCTCCCTCTCTCCCTTCCTCTCCTATCTCCCTCTCTCCCTTCTCTCTTATCTCCCTCTCTCCCTTTCTCTCTTATCTCCCTCTCTCCCTTCTCTCTTATCTCCCTCTCTCCTTTTCTCTCATATCTCCCTCTCTCCCTTCCTCTCCTATCTCCTTCTCTCCCTTCTCTCTTATCTCCCTCTCTCCCTTCCTCTCCTATCTCCCTCTCTCCCTCTCTCTCCTATCTCCCTCTCTCCCTTCCTCTCCTATCTCCCTCTCTCCCTTCTCTCTTATCTCCCTCTCTCCCTTTCTCTCTTATCTCCCTCTCTCCCTTCTCTCTTATCTCCCTCTGTCCCTTTCTCTCTTATCTCCCTCTCCTTTCGTCTCCCATCTGCCTCTCTCCCTCTTCTATCTCTTTGCAGACGCTAATTTACGCCAAGCAGCTGTTGCGAGAGCCAATCAGAGCGGAGCTGCACGCCACTAACGAACGGGAGTGCAACCGGCTGCAGGAGCGCTGGATATCCGAGGACTGCTTCAATGCTGTGGCGAAATTTTTCTCGCGAAAGTCTAAGCTTTGATGCGTTGGGAGTGACAAGCAGTCGCTGGGGTGTGAACTTCATTAAATTAAAGCAATTGATTTATCATGGTAATTTTGAAAAAAAAGAATTCGAGCATATGGATACTAGTAATGAGTGTATTGTTTTGTTATATTTTTACTAGTAGCAAGTAGCTTTTTTAATTTCCATAATCATTTCTGCTTGATCTTCTGGTTTTTTTTGTAGCGCGAACGCGAATATTACATAAAAAACACTTTAGAATGAAATAATATAAACTGATTTGTGCCTGATTTCTCTGTGAATTAGATATTAAGAAGAATCATAAATGAAAAATATTTTTTCCTCTTTGTTTTTAGGAACACGTTTAAATTTTTTTTCAGGCATTATTTCGGGAAATCCTTGGGAAACCAGTCGGCTTATGTTAAAGACTGAGCCACACAAGCTGCTCTCTCTATGAAATATGATTCCAATTTATGTTGTCCAGTTCCATCTGAAGTGCCAACATTGTTGGACTGGTGTGGTTCGCTAGCTGGTTAAATAGCTGCTCAGCGCAATGTCGCACTGACTCAGAAACACCAATGTTGCTGCTGTTGCCGCAGCTGCGACTCGGCGAGCAATCTGGCAACAGGCTAATAATGAGCTTCTGCTCAGCAACCCACGCTTCAATGTCAGTCTGCGACCATTTATCACCGGCTGCAGTTTTCTGGCACCAGAGTCGGGTTGAATCGATGCAACTAAGCGTCGAATCACTGTGTTGCACTGCCTGACTAGCCGCTCTGATGCTGACTGCCTTGAGTACAGAGTTCGTCACTTGATCGCTTGACCTTGAGTCTATTTGGCATTTACTAGTATCCGTCTTGACAGCTTTATCGAGCGCCCTGTAAGCCATCAACGTGGCCAACTGCAATGACGAGTCAAGAAACGGCGCATAGAAGTGCACAGGAAGTTGAAATTCTTTTCCGCTAGATCTACGAGTAGATGGAAAAGTCGTTCCTAAAGCCGATTTGGTGAACAGTTGCAGAGCCTCGCGATCTTCTGTGCCACCCCGAGCAGCCATGACCGTCAGCATCGCCCTCGTGTGCCTGATAGTCGACAGAAGATCCAGTAAAAAATCTGCTTGGTCGTTTAAACTTAGGCCGTCGTAGAGATTGGCTAGAAGAGTTTCTGAAGGTACACCGCTGGCAGTCTTCAGGTTGAGTCCTGCTGGCAGACGGTGCACGAAAGCCCGACTCGCAACTGCCGGCATCGCTAATCGGACAGCTCGAGCGCAGGATTCGACCTGCGTCAGTCGGCCCTTGTCGCTGCTGCCCAGCAGAAAGCTTCTCAATCGTCCCGCGCCCTCGATGAATGCTAGACCGACCAACGTGTCGGGGTCCTGGGCTGTCAGCAGTCTCAGACGTTGCCGCATAACTTCCAGTCGTCCGCGTACGCTAATAAATCCGAAACGGCCGTCCACGCTTACTAAAGTTCCGGTCCTGCTTCCGCTTGGTTGGGACGCTTTGACCGCTGCTGGCAGTTGGTCCAGTTGGAAAGCTTTCCAACCACGTTCGCCACTCGGAAATAAGTCTACCAGGTCTGACAGCAGCACCGGTTTTGTGACGTCTGCATAGTGCGGCGCGTTTTTGGTCAAATTAAAAATACGAGCGTACATATTAATGATGCTCCTATAATTATTGCTGTTTTCCCACTTACTGCCTTCATCATCTCGCCGTTCTAATTGATTGAGCTGCAGTCTCAGACTGACAATTCGATCGGCTATGACTCCTGGCAGGCCGCGATCGACTCGTTCAAAAGCTGATGCTGCTTCTATTCGATACGCCCAAGCGCTTGCCATTTAAAAACAAAGACAGCAAATGTAAATGCGTGTATCGCCAGGCAGATTATAAAGTTAAACGCGACATTAACGAAATCCGAAATTTCTTACTTATCATCTACATCACTAGCATAAGTCGACATCTCAGACGCTTGCAGTCTTAGCGGCACAGTTATGTAATCGGCAGCTGGGTAAGTTGCGAGTTCGACTCCCGCCGGTAGGCCCAATCCCGCCAGGTAGCCTAACAGTCGCTCGGACGCTTCACCATTCCTAGGCTTAGTGAATCGAGTGCTCAGCAGGCCGGTGTGCCTTCCTAGTAGGCGAGCCAGAGCCGGCTCCACCGCGATTGCCTCTCGTCCGAACAGGTCTCTGGCGGGGCTGGACCTCATGCATGACAGCGCCAGGCTTGAGGCGGCTCGCATCCAACTCTTGGCGCTAATTGAAGGCCCCGGTCTAACCAGCGCTTCAATTAGCGCGCTAGCGGCTTGCTGTTGAACCAAGCGCAACCGATCAACGCTGCCGTCTTTAAATCCGGTGCCTTCAACGCTCCACTGTAGGCTAGCGACTCGCTGGAAACTGCGACACACTTGCAGCGGCTCGTACTGGCTGCAGTTGTCAGCCCCAGCGAACCCCTTGAATGATTTTTGATCGACGACATGCAAGGTACTTTCATTAGAGGTCTCTGACTCCTTGCGACAGTCGATCCTGCCGATGTAAAATGCCGAGAGAGCCGCGGCTGCAGCCGACAGGAGCACCGTCAGAATGGCTCCCAGTAGCAGCAGACAGGCTGTCAGTTTTGAACGCCTACGACGAACTGGGAGTCGTTGAATATCGTCATCGGATTGACTTAGTCTAATCGAGACGTTGTTATCCTCATCTTGATTTGCTTCGTTTCTGGTGTGTAACGTTGGCGTCCTGAAAATTGACATAGTTTAAGCTACTAATAGACGCATCGAAAGTATCAGTTGTTTTGTTTTATAATCAGCTTTGAGGCGATAGAAGCTGATTGGCTCTGCTTTAGATTCGCCCCAAATCAAAGCCTCGGTGACTGCTGAATATTTTGAATTTT
This sequence comes from Macrostomum lignano, assembly GCA_002269645.1. Classification (NCBI taxonomy): domain Eukaryota; kingdom Metazoa; phylum Platyhelminthes; family Macrostomidae; genus Macrostomum; species Macrostomum lignano. Next base: position 278,687 of record NIVC01000440.1, read on the forward strand.
AACGAATCTGGTATTCAGCCTTTAGGCACGAGACAGCCTCCCGCATCTTGGTGACTGTGCAGTTAATTTAAATATAAATTGCATCGTCATGGCTATACATATATTCCCATCAGCGCGTTTTGCTTGCTAAAAAATTGAAGTAGCTGGAGAGCTTTTTTTACGGAAAATGCGTGCATGCCTTTGTTAGAAATATTAATCTAAGGCTTTTCGTCAGAAAAATAATTTCCTGTTTTTAATTACTTCGTTATTGATCCTGTCTTCCAAGTCCTCAGTCACAAAATTACCTTGGTTGTGACTCGGAATTTAATTAAAGAATGCGTTTCACTTTATTCAATAGTAATTTTTATCGATTTTCCATGTTGATAACCTAAGGGGGGGCCGTAGCCCAGCGGTCTAGCGCAGGCTCTGGTGTGCCAGCAGGCTCGATTCCAAGTGCAGTCACATTAATTTGGGGCTGAATTGGAATCTCGGCTTGGCTCTGCTCGTGCAATTAACGGCCTTGAGAGCCAACCCCCCAAGGCGCAGTGAAGTGTACATGCCTAACGATAAAATAAAGTTAGGGCCGCTGTACACTCCTGTGTGAGTGTGTGCCTGCGTACGTATCCGCGCGCTTGTGTGCCTGCTCAGGGGAGTCGGCGGAATGGGCAGTAATGCCTCTCGCCGGTTGTGTGCCTATGTCGCTTAAAGTGCGCCAGGGTGCACACAACCCCCTGCCTCTAATAAAAAAATGTTGATAGCCGGGGGGGAGGGGCAGAGCTGCTCCGTTCAAACGCGGCTGAATCTCGCTCTTAAGTCCTAGGCTCGATTCCAAGCACCCCAAAAGCAGTTAATGGGACTCATGCAAAAAAATGGTTTTTCCTTCTCAACCCTTAAGCACTGTACGAGTACAACCTCTATGAGTTCGTGTTTACGTACGTTTCCGTGTGCACACGTGTGCTCAGGGTCAGCGGACCGATGTTTGCATGGCAGCCTTGACTAGCGGTAGTGTCATAGATAAAGGAGTCCTTGCTTCGAGAAGACAGTCCATGGACAGCGCAAGTTGTCAAACTAGATCGATTAATTTAGAAGCCAGAAAGTTCCTAACAGAAATCCAATCGATATTTATTCAACCCAATTTCATAGTGCACTTAATTCTGTGAAAACTCCATTAAAAAGAAGAATCGAATGCATATTTCTCTCTCTTGCTAAAAAATTGACTGTTCTATCTATGCTCTTTTGAACTTCGGGAACTTCCTGCTAACGCTTAGGTGTAGAATTATTTTTTGCTGCTCAATGCAACAGTTAAATTATTTAAATTTAGATTATAGATATACACTTGTTCCTGTAACATTCATCTACTTATATGAGTAGCGTGGTTAACATTTTGTTGTTCTGCTTTGGTGCTATGCTCTTACAGTACCGGTAAATGCATGTATGCAGTATACTATATAGTTAGTTGGCTTTTAGCCACCCAGTTGCAGCACTTTCGGTCAAACAGCTTACAAACAGTGGTAATAATTTACTAATTTTATTACCTGCCATACACTTTGGACAAGCCTGTAGAGCAATGCCGAAAATCAAGAATTCGTGTCCATATCGTTGTCAGCTGCACCTGATGTACAGTATGTACTCGGATGTACAAAATTACACAAGATGTACAGTGGCCCTCTGACTTTCTTTCCGTGAGGAAGTCTACTAGAAATCATAATGTGCTGTGTCTGGGTTGGCTCAAATGAGCAAAGATCGCTACGACAAGCTCTAGGCCGATTGTCGGTCTAGGCACTTAATTAAAGAAATTAATTTCGCCACAGGTGTATAGCCGAACTCGGGTACTTTTCACACAATGGTCGAAGAGAAACATTGTCGATCGGGAAAGTCAATCGGACGACAGCGTGTAGGAGGTAACAAGGGAAAGCTCGTGCTCATTTACATCTTAAGATATCAAGCTTTAGACTGTTGAGCCATCGGTTTGGAGGTTTAATCAAAATATTTTCAAGACTCGAGTGCACTCAAATCAACAGGTACACAGCTCATGCACTGATTACTTTGCCGAGCTCATTTGGAGGCTTTTGAATCGAAAGAACACATAATGCTTCAAAGTAAACCGCGGGTGAAAAATTAATTAAAGGCTGTTTTTCTACACCGAATGCATTTTTTACTGTTTACTATTTCCGTAATGCTTCTTGCTGTTGCCCAAAAAAAGAAGATAAATGTCGTGCCGAATATCTAATATCTCCTTCAGCACTATTTTATAATTTTTTTATCTGCATGACGCTTCAGTTTACACCAGTATCTAATATTAGATATGGAATTTTCTACTGTCAAAATCAGGGTCAGAGTAAACCCGATCTGCGGCAATGGCAAGCCTGCTGCCTCCAAAATTTTTCCAAGAAACGTAGTTTCCCTCTTATTTGAGCTACGAGCTAATAAGGCCTTGTTTGGTGCATGCACTACTAGAGCCAAAAGCAGCAGTAGTACATTTCGCCAAGTTAAGGATGCTTACCATTTTTTTCTGCTACGAGCGTATTAAGAAAATATTTTGGTGATTCCTGATTTAATCCAGCCTAAGCTCGTACCGAATATGGAAAATCGCGAGCTCAACGAGGCCCCAATTCTTGAGTAAGCTCAATTTTTGACTGTCAACTACCCTGGGGGTTTTAAAAATTACTTGACTCGATTTGTTTAATGTTTCCAATGCTATCTATACGACGTACATGCACTTCTGCAGTATGCTACATGCGTTTTACTCGTAGATTTGAAAGAAATTCATTTTAGAATACATCGTAGTATGTGCATCAAAACACGGACGTAGTCAAGAATTTTTATCGTTAAGGGGGCGCCAGCACCAGGGGCGCCAACACCAGGGCCGCCAGCACCAGGGGCTTTAGCACCAAGGGCGCCAGCACCAGGGCCGCCAGCACCAGGGTCGCCAGCACCAGGGGCTTTAGCACCAAGGGCGCCAGCACCAGGGTCACCAGCACCAGGGTCGCCATGCAGCACCAGGGTCGCCAGCACCAGGGGTCACCAGCACCGCACCCTGGCTACGCCACTGCATCAGAGCTGCCTGAATCAATATAAATGTAGTAGAAAGCTAATGTTGATCTGGATTCTTTTTTTATTGCAGGACTGTTCCATACAAATTTGATCCAAGAACACTAAGAGCAATTTAATTCAATTAATCAAAAAAAGGCTATTCTAATTGCCTTGGATGACTCTAGTTAGATAGTTGCGTTTCGTGAAAGATTCTCACAATCTCGCGAATCCAAGCAATGAGTGTCTCATCTCTGGCAGCCTAATCCGGATTGGCCCGCTACTGATGTGGACTTCATTATAAATACTCGCATAGGTGTGACTCTGCGTCCGTACTGCAGCTGACATACTCAAAGATTTTTCAGTAATATTTTCCCTGTCTCAATCAGTTTCGATACTAATTAGCCAATGCATTCGTCCACTACAATACTGGCAGCTTGCCTTGTGCTGGTGCTAATCAGCGTTGACTATCAGGGTGGCGGAGTTAGCGCCACACCTTTGGCTAATAAACCTGGCGAGATACAAACTCACCAAGTCAACAAAAGAGTTTTCTGTAAGTAATAAAGCCAACTGGTTTCAGATTTTAATTTTGCCAGGCAGTCGATCGATAAGCTAAGCCAACAACCCCACGCCGCGTGCTAAATGTACATTTAGCTGAGAATGTACAGATTGGAGGGTAGGCAGAAATTCTCTGCTATCTCACCCACCTCCCCACTGCGCGCTGAATGTACATTGAATGTACACTCGGAACTTTAAATGCCAATTTCTACCTACTTTCCAGATTTTCACACGGTTTTTCGCTACTGCATCCGCCGTTGTCGTCAGCACTTTGGCGTCACCGCCGGCTGCGTTGGATACCTGAACATGCCTTTAGGCACCTGCGACTGCGTCTGTTCCAACTATCCTTGACCTTGAGTCGCAGCCACGGCTGGCCATGACAACTAAAATTAATATAATTAAACATCAAATTCGCTAATTTCAAGTTGCGATGGAAATTACACAACAACGAAGTTGACTGTGCTGTTTGCAGTCTGTGATTATAAGAAAATTGAAATGTTGAGATTGAGAATGCCGTATTCAAGCAGAATTTTGCAACTTTTCGTTACCTTTCAATTCGAAACAGAAGAACTAAATATACGAGCGCACAATCACAATTACACAAATAACAAATTTCAGAGGGACCCTAAGTCCCAAATTAGGCAAGCCGGCTCAAAAGCAAATGAATACATTACTAGGTGTCTCTTTTTTACTTTAAAACAAAAAATGCATTTCGCAGAAATTTTTTAGCATAAACTACGAGCGTAAATCTGATAGATAAAGTTAGGTTTCAGATTTTTTGGCATTTAAACTTGCTGCGTCTCAATTTTTAGGCTTCAGAACAGAACTGCGAATGAGGCGGCATGTAGCTGTTTTGCTCAGGGTTGAATTCACAAAAAAGGAAAATGCTTAACTGAGGACTGGCAGTTAAATGAAATAAGGCCGGTAGGGTTGCCAACAATACCGTCCCCTATCAAGAGACAGGGGACGCCCACCAAGAGACAGGGGACGCCCACCAAGAGACAGGGGACGCCCACCAAGAGACAGGGGGCGCCCACCAAGAGACAGGGGACACCCGCCAAGAGACAGGGGACACCCGCCAAGAGACAGGGGACACCCGCCAAGAGACATGGATGTCCACCAAGAGACAGGGGGCGCCCACCAAGAGACAGGGGACACCCGCCAAGAGACATGGATGTCCACCAAGAGACAGGGGACGCCCACCAAGAGACAGGGGACGCCCACCAAGAGACAGGGGACGCCCACCAAGAGACAGGGGCACCTATCAAGAGACAGGGACGACCACCAAGAGACAGGGGACACCCGCCAAGAGACATGGATGTCCACCAAGAGACAGGGGACGCCCACCAAGAGACAGGGGGCGCCCACCAAGAGACAGGGGGCGCCCACCAAGAGACAGGGGACGCCCACCAAGAGACAGGGGCACCTATCAAGAGACAGGGACGACCACCAAGAGACAGAGGACACCCGCCAAGAGACATGGATGTCCACCAAGAGACAGGGGCGCCCACAAAAAGACGGGCGCCCACCATGAGACTCGCATATTAGTGCCCCTAAGAGTTGCAAACCCTGAAATCAAAATTCCCAAGCACAACAGTTGGAGACAGGCACGATGTTTAGCTGATTTTAGAATACTTCGTAATACCACAAATAGCCTTCTATCTCGCGCATGTTGTCACGCTGCAAGCTCGCATTTCTTCAACCCTCTATTCCTTCCATGTCCTTTCTCAGTTTTTTTCATACCCCTATATGGTCACAGTGTCGAGGTTTGACTTTTTTCCCAACTGGATATGCAGGTGCACGAGACCATAGCGCCAACAGCTGTCAGGTAGGCAGTTATTCTGCCTTTCCGATCACGGGATTAGGCCGATCTGTGAGAGAGAGAGCATTTTCTGGGATATTGCGAGAAAACAAGGGGCTGAGTTTTAATGGCCTTGAGACTAAGAATCGATAACTGATCAATCTTTAATTTTCCCTTGCGAAGATAAGGCAAGTTATACGTACACTAATGGGATTTTTGCGTTAAATAGGCGAAATAATCATTTAGGTTTCCCACTGTTTTAATTGATGCAAAAATTATTAAACTATTTAATCGTCTGGACAGCACAAAAATAAGAATACCACAGGTATGAAACCACTGAGCATTGTGGTCACAATTCAGGTGTGCCTGACTGTTGCTTTTCTTGTTTTAAACGGTAAGTTCAATTTATAAACTGTTTTTAATGAGGTAGTGACTTAATAAACAGGTAAATATTGTATTAGCAGTGGACTTAAATACCCACAGCATGGGTAGGAGTGGACCTAAATATCCACAGCATGGGCAGGAGTGGACCTAAATTCCCACAGCATGGGTAGGAGTGGACCTAAATTCCCACAGCATGGGTAGCAGTGGACCTAAATACCCACAGCATGGGTAGGAGTGGACCTAAATTCCCACAGCATGGGTAGCAGTGGACCTAAATATCCACAGCATGGGTAGCAGTGGACCTAAATACCCACAGCATGGGTAGCAGTGGACCTAAATACCCACAGCATGGGCAGCAGTGGACCTAAATACCCACAGCATGGGCAGCAGCGGACCTAAGTTACCCTCAACTCAAACGGTTTGTCAAACAGGTGTCGCAACCGCCAACCCGGCCAACGCTTCCAAGCCCCGAACCCCGCCGCCACCACCGCCGCCGCCGCCGGTGGTTCTGCCCTCGGTGCCGGGCGGTCGACGCTGCGTGTTCCCGTTCTGGTGGCACGGCAGGTGGCATCACACCTGCGTGCGGTACGACCTCAAAGGCGAAGAGTGGTGCTCAATCACTGCAAACTTCACTAAAGACGAAAATTGGATGCGGTGCGACAGTGAGTTGGGAAGTCACGTGACTGCTACGATGACGTCAGCCTGTTAGATATGAGCACTGAGTGTTATGATTGAGTCAGTCTGTTAGACAGAAGTGGTGAGCATAATGATATAAAGATTTTATTGCCTATATTCGCAATATTTTCCATTTCAGCAATTAATTTTTGTTGCCTAAAGCAAAAACGACAATTTTTGAAATGAGCTCAGCCGCTCGCAATCTGTTTCCGGTTCAACATCTTTTATCCCTAACTCTAATTGCATCCTGACGGCTATTCGAGAGAAGTGTTCGGTGCACCTTCCATCTAATTAACTGGCAGATTAGTCAGAAATAAGGAGCTTTGTTTGAGACAGAGCGTGCCATTTCCGCAACCTTTTAAGCTTGGAAATCTGCAGGAAGTTTGAACTCAGACCATCTTTGAGGCTGCTCAATGAAACGTGGGCGTGGGAAATTTCGATAATTTGTTTGATGTTGGCTCCCTTGAAAAGGAAATGCGTTATGCATCACGTTTGGAGCGCTCAAAGTAGCTGCTTGAACTGCAAAACTTTACCTGTTAAATATTAAATTTCAAATTTTACAGGACAGATGCTTACCTGTTGCAAGACAAGCCCTGAATTTTTATCGAAAAGAGGGGTAACTAGCCTAGTGGTTAGAGCGTCAGACTTACGACTGGAAGGACAGGTCGACCCATTCGAGACAATTTGTGTCCTTGAGCAAGACACTTAACTCTGCATTGCTTCAGTTCACCCAGCTGTAAATGGGTGCCAGCATTAGCTGGGGTAATTGAGGGTGTGTGTGGCGACCCCCCAGTCCTTGGACTGAACAGCCGTACACAGCCTTCAGATGATTTTTCACCTATTTTTCCCAGGCCACGACAAGAGCCGCTTCCACTGTCGCATTACGTTCGCCTACGGCGGCCGCCTGCACTACAGCTGCCTGCAACTGTCTATGGCCGGACCTACTCCCGTTGCTCCGGCGACCAGCGGCTTCTGGTGCGGCCTGAAAGCCTCGATCGCCTCGGTCAGCTGGTCGAGCAGAGACTGGGCCTTCTGCGAGTCCACCAACGCCACCACCGCTGACTATTTGAAGGCTGTCGGCTGGCACCGGGGCCTGACGGGCGCCAGGCTGGAGGCGCTGCTCAAGATCGCTAGGCATCGGAATGCCGTGCAGAGCGAGGCCGCCGAGGTCGCGAGTTCGAATCACGCAGCGGCGGGAGCGGCAAAGGCGGTCGCAGCCAGCGATTCATCCGGTGGCGTCGAAGGCGGCGAGGGCGAGGGTGCCGGAGACGATGGCGGCAGCTCCAGGTGGGGCGTCGGCCTGGTTGTGTCGCTTGGTGTCGCCTGCGGCTTGCTGACCTTGGCGGTGGCCATCACCGGCTGCGCTGTGCACAGGCGCTACTTCAGGTGAGCTGGACGGCTGGCTCATTTCAGGAGCTTCGGCGGTGCCAGGGACGCATCACAGCTCTCTTGGTGGGCGCCCCTGTCTCTCTCGGTGGGCGCCCCTGTCTCTCTCGGTGGGCGCCCCTGTCTCTTGGTGGGCACCCCTGTCTCTCTTGGTGGGCGCCCCTGTCTCTCTCGGTGGGCGCCCCTGTCTCTCTTGGTGGGCACCCCTGTCTCTCTTGGTAGGCGCCCCTTTCTCTCTTGGTGGGCGCCCCTGTCTCTCTTGGTGGGCGCCCCTGTCTCTCTTGGTGGGCGCCCCTGTCTCTCTTGGTGGGCGCCCCTGTCTCTCTTGGTGGGCGCCCCTGTCTCTCTTGGTGGGCGCCCCTGTCTCTCTTGGTGGGCGCCCCTGTCTCTCTTGGTGGGCGCCCCTGTCTCCTGGTGGGCGCCCCTGTCTTTTGGTGGGCGCCCCTGTCTCTCTTGGTGAGCGCCCCTGTCTCTCTTGGTGGGCGCCCCTGTCTCTCTTGGTGGGCGCCCCTGTCTCCTGGTGGGCGCCCCTGTCTTTTGGTGGGCGCCCCTGTCTCTCTTGGTAGGCGCCCCTGTCTCTCTTGGTGGGCGCCCCTGTCTCTCTTGGTGGGCGCCCCTGTCTCTTGGTGGGCGCCCCTGTCTCTTGGTGGGCGCCCCTGTCTCTTGGTGGGCGCCCCTGTCTCTTGGTGGGCGCCCCTGTCTCTTGATTGGCGCCCCTGTCTCTTGATTGGCGCCCCTGTCTCTTGATTGGCGCCCCTGTCTCTTGATAGGCGCCCCTGTCTCTTGATAGGCGCCCCTGTCTCTTGATAGGCGCCCCTGTCTCTTGATAGGCGCCCCTGTCTCTTGATAGGCGCCCCTGTCTCTTGATTGGCGCCCCTGTCTCTTGATAGGCGCCCCTGTCTCTTGATAGGCGCCCCTGTCTCTTGATAGGCGCCCCTGTCTCTTGATTGGCGCCCCCGTCTCTTGATAGGCGCCCCTGTCTCTTGATTGGCGCCCCTGTCTCTTGATTGGCGCCCCTGTCTCTTGATAGGCGCCCCTGTCTCTTGGTGGGCGCCCCTGTCTCTTGGTGGGCGCCCCTGTCTCTTGGTGGGCGCCCCTGTCTCTTGGTGGGCGCCCCTGTCTCTTGGTGGGCGCCCCTGTCTCTTGGTGGGCGCCCCTGTCTCTTGGTGGGCGCCCCTGTCTCTTGGTGGGCGCCCCTGTCTCTTGGTGGGCGCCCCTGTCTCTTGGTGGGCGCCCCTGTCTCTTGGTGGGCGCCCCTGTCTCTTGGTGGGCGCCCCTGTCTCTTGGTGGGCGCCCCTGTCTCTTGGTGGGCGCCCCTGTCTATTGGTGGGCGCCCCTGTCTCTTGGTGGGCGCCCCTGTCTCTTGGTGGGCGCCCCTGTCTCTTGGTGGGCGCCCGTCTTTGGTTGGCGCCCCTGTCTTTTAGGCCAGTGGTGAGGGTGGCAAAGGTTGAGCTCACTGTCTTTTGTCGAGCCTGGCTGCCTCTTTCATTTAGTTTTTGGAGAAGCGCAGGTTTTGTGAGGCCGAATGAGGGGGGGGGGTCCCTGTACATGTACATGTATAACAGCGCCCAGTTTGTAACACAAATTTCAGAGGCCGGTACAAGCGCGTCGACCCGCTTCTCACCTCTGACTCGATGGAGAGAAGCGGCTACGGAGGCGTCGATGCCTACCACGACTGACAATTACCGTTTCTAAGCCTATGGAGTGTGCAGAAAAGTTATGCTTCTAGCCATTAGAGCTATTTGTAGTAGTAAATGCGAGTCTTTTCTGTTTTTTTTTAACTATTCATTTGTCAGCCTCTGTGTTCGTTCCCATTGGTTTTGTTTTCAGCGTATTTGGCAGAAATGCGGTTTTTTGTTTTATGGTTAGTGACAAATCAGTGACAAATCAGTGACAAATCAGTGACCGGTAACTTCTTGTGGTCCTGTGAATTGAGTGAATGGTGTGAATCGAGTGAATGATGTGAATTGAGTGAATGGTGTGAATTGAGTGAATGGTGTGAATCGAGTGAATGATGTGAATTGAGTGAATGGTGTGAATTGAGTGACTGGCACAGCTATCAGCACAGCAATGTGCAAAAAAATTCCAAAGGTTGTCATACCTTGAGGCTCGCTCACACCGTCAAGAAACGAGGCAAGATTTCTTGCGATCAAAAAACATTTGCTTTAACTTACGCGCTCTAATTAGCTTTTATATTTGTGAACTGAGTGAATGGTTAGAATTGAGTGAATCGTGACAATTAAATGAATGGTGTGAATCGGGTGAATTATATGAATTTAGTCAATGGTGTGAATTGAGTGAATCGTGACAATTGAGTAACTGGTGTGAATCGAGTGAATGGTGTGAATTGAGTGACTGGTGTGAATCGAGTGAATGATGTGAATTGAGTGACTGGTGTGAATCGAGTGAATGATGTGAATTGAGTGAATGGTGTGAATTGAGTGAAAGGTGTGAATCGAGTGAATGATGTGAATTGAGTGAATGGTGTGAATTGAGTGAATTATGTGAATTGAGTGAATGGTGTGAATTGAGTGAATGGTGTGAATCGAGTGAATGATGTGAATTGAGTGACTGGTGTGAATCGAGTGAATGATGTGAATTGAGTGAATGGTGTGAATTGAGTGAATGATGTGAATTGAGTGAATGGTGTGAATCGAGTGAATGGTGTGAATCGAGTGAATGGTGTGAATCGAGTGAATGGTGTGAATTGAGTGAATGGTGTGAATCGAGTGAATGATGTGAATTGAGTGAATGGTGAGAATCTAGTGAATGATGTGAATTGAGTCAATGGTGTGAATCGAGTGAATCGTGAGAAACTAGTGAATTGCAATTATTGAATGAAAGAATATTTCTGGCTTTTGACCTTATCATGAGAACTAAGCCATTTTTGAGTTGTTGATCGTGAAATCGTTATTCCTATTATATAAGCTAAATATGTTTTATTATCAAATCGAAGACAAAATATACAAAGCTCGTTTGTTGTAGTTCAATTTTAAAATTTCATTTGGGGAATTAATTAAAAGTATAAAAAACAATAATAATGTGGTCTTTTGAGTTCTTCTTGTAGTTTAACTCAGCTCAGAATATGCATACATGTACATGGACGAGCTACATGTAAGTCGTCTTTGGCTAAACACCGTTGCATATCTGCCCCGAGCGTACACCGGTCACCAGCTCAACTTAGTTAAAGAGTAAACTGCACTCGCAAGCCACTTTGCTTTTCAAACTTCTCAAGCCCGGTGAGCCCAACCCAAGTCTCTATTGTTCTCCTGGATTCAACGTGCGCGTTATGCACTGAGCTAGGCAGAAGACTGCGATATAAGCATTAGCTACTCTCTCTTGTGTGAGCTGCAAGCTAAGCTACAGCTCTATTCGATCATGTCCACTGCCGAGCAGCTGAGCGAGGAAGAACTGGCTCTGTACAAAGCCGCCTTCGGCATCTTCGATCGGGACAGTGACGGGTCCATCACGGCGGCGGAGCTGGGCTCGGTGATGCGGTCACTGGGGCGGCATCCTTCAGATGCCGAGATTAAGGTTAGTATACCTGCATGTCATATTTAATTAGTAGGTAAAAAACATTTCTTACAGGGAGCGTTTTACAAGCCCGAATCTTCACAGGGTTGAATCTTTACAAGCTCGAATCTTCACAAGATCGAATCTTCACAAGCTTGAATCTTCACAAGCTCGAATCTTCACAAGCTCAAATCTTCACAAACTCAAATCTTCACAAGCTCGAATCTTCACAAGCTCGAATCTTCACAAGCTCAAATCTTCACAAGCTCGAATCTTCACAAGCTCAAATCTTCACAAGCTCGAATCTTCACAAGCTCAAATCTTCACAAGCTCAAATCTTCACAAGCTTGAATCTTCACAAGCTCGAATCTTCACAAGCTTGAAACTTAACGACACATTTCCGAAAAGTCTTGCTGGCCACTTTCGCTAGTTCACAACTTAAGATGAATTCAATATTATAAAATTTCGAACTTGTGAAGTTTTGAGATTATAAAAAGCGAATCAAGGGCAACTTTATCACTCAGGATGGGAGTCTCGCAATTTATGGTGAAAAAATCACGAGGTTCGTTTAAATGCAGTGCAGTGTTCTATGGCCAAGCCGTACTGCAGATCCCACAGACACAAAATCACCGACGACAAGGCAAGGACTACACTAGTCAAAAAACACACAATTTTAGTACGAGCCAGCTACCCTGTTACTGCCGATTTTTAAATAATCTTTCAGTCCTGGGATCTCGCACATCATGTAACATGACCAAGACTTTCAAATTTCTCGTGTGCAAACCGACCAAAAATTGAAAGCAAAAAATCGCTGCTGGGGAGAAAGTTTCCTATGGCTAAAAGATTTTAGATTGATTTAGTGCGAAGCCAGCGTCTGTGTTAAATCCTCACTTAGTGCAATGCTAGCAACAATATTCATTGACTGCTCAAGTACAGTCTGAAGCACTGTACATTGAATCGTATAGTACGATGGGTGTCCAGAGAAAGTTCTGACACTTTTAATCTCAGAGCAAAATGAATTCAGTCGCGGGTATTTTGATCATTTCACTCAAAAGAATAAAAAAATAAAAAGTGATATTGAATATTTTGTCCTCAAAAAAACGAATCATATTCATAAAGTCATATTCATCATCATCATCAACCCTCAAGGCAGCCTTCTCAACCTGTAGCAACACACACTTTTCCCATTGCTTGAGCATTCTGTAACTTCGGCCTTCTTTCGATTGTAGACTCACGATGATGTCAATAATCATAAAAATAAAAAAAACTTGACTAATTAAGTAAACTTTCGCAAGGTGCAAACACAGTGAGATTTGCTTACGGAGTGTATAAAATACTCAACAGAGAAGGGGTGGACGGTAAGAGAGGGATGCACTGTACATCAGAGCCGTTTTGTGTACACTCGTACTTGCGTACTGCAAAGAAGATCCATAAAAAACTGACTAAGTTATGTTCTTCACCTTTTACTGTAAGACTATCAGTGACATTGCGATGGCTTTTCACACACATCACTTTTGAATGAAATGATCAAAATACACGCGACTGAATTCATTGGAAAGAAGAGACGTGCCGCTTAAAAATGACACTAATCTGGGATTAAGCTAGTCAGAACTTTCCGGAAACACCTCGTACATTGTAGAATACCTCCTTTGGTCCTACTGTTTAATAATAAAGAGTCCCTGAAAACGCAGGAGATGATCAACGAGGTGGACGAGGACGACAACGGCAGCGTGGACCTGTCCGAGTTCCTCACCCTGATGCTGCGCAAAACCAGCGACGCGGATGCTGAAGAAGAGATCCGCGAGACTTTCCGCGTGTTCGACAGAGACGAGGACGGCTATTTGTCCGTCAAGGAGCTGCGTCACGTGATGTCCTGCCTGGGCGAGGAGGTCAGCGAAGTCGAGGCCGTGAAGATGCTGCTCACAGCCAAGGCGAAGAATGGCGGCGAGTCCGGCAGCGTCTCGAACTCCGAGGAGCTGCTGGTGAGCTTCGATGAGTTCCGAGCGTTGGCCACTGGCCAGAACTGGCCGTGACGTTTGATCCGATTCGTTTTTACTGCATTAGACTGCATTTGCTTATGCTACAGAAATAAATCATGTTGGTTCCGCACATTCACGTTCTGATTGTTCAATAAATTACCAAACTGGCTTGTAGTCATCCTGATGCAATGCACTATAAATGAACTATAACACGGAAATTCAAGTTCAACAAACCTTCAGTAAAGAATGGTATAGTTTCTAATGTAAGCAAACACGTAGACAAGTTCATTTTTCGAAGTTGTTTTGAAGAAACTTTTTAAAAAGGCTAAGCTATGCAATATAGCACGGAACGTCAATTAAAAAAACTCTAAAGGCTAAATTGTCTGAATTGGAAACGAAGTATTCCAACAGTCTATGGCCAAAACCGCCTCGTAGTGGCGACTGACATTTTGGAAGTTCATGTCTGGAAGTTCATGTCTGGAAGTTCATGTCTGGAAGTTCAGACAGTTCAGGATTTTCTCGAGTTTCTCAACCAAGAATTCTCTCATTTCCTGATCGACCTTGCACAACCCTGTCTTTCCGACCACCGCGAGGAAGGGATTCCACCCTGCCATCGAAGTCGATAGTTGGCAGCGATTCAGAATGCGGTTGTTTTCTTGATTTGCAAGATTCTTGCAGCTCCTGGCGATCTGCTACAGGAATTGGTGGCGCCATTGAATGGGGTCGCTTTCAGGTCAAAGACGAGCAAACAGGATAGTGAAGGGACAGTCCGATTCCCGTTTTGAATGGCTTTTTCTCGTATTGAATGTCCAAAGTTATAGTCTATGGCCAAGCCTCCCTCAGCAGTAGACTCTGCTAAACTGCTTAAGTCCATGACTAGGGTGGTGATCTGTGGCCTGGCTTGAATGTCTATGGTGTGGGGCAGTGTACATCTGCCTCCCTCTCTCTCTCCCTCGCTCACTTGGTCCGGCGCTATCACTGCCCCGTACAAGTACGTACAGCCAACCACTCACTTCAATAATTGATTTATTACGCAATTAGTCATAGCCAAATATACGTCGGCCCTGCTAAGAGTTATTCTTCATGCCTGCCTAGCACCATATCGCGGCATTAAATTTTCTACATATGGCGTCCCGTTTTGATTGTCCGAATTCCCATTTAGATCGTCAAAAGCGATGTACTAAAGCGTAAAATGGTGTACTAGAAGCATCAGCAACAACATATGCAATAAAATACACTGTCAGCTAGGTCTTTAGAATGAGAGCAGCGTCATGGGCTTAGGCTTAGACGGACGAGGCTGGTGCAGTGATAGAGCCGTAATAAAACAAAACAAGGCACATCTTGCAAACGTTTGAGAGAATCATCATCAAAATCACGATGTTGTTGTCAGGCAAAAAACTAGACCGTTTTTATGTCTTATCTATAACAGAATATCAGAATAAACTCTCAGCTCAGGTGCAGTGAGCCTCGCGCTCCACGCTTAGCAACTGCATGGCAACTCGACCTGGCTGGTTGATGGAACTCCACCCCATCGATCCGGCGACAATCGAGCAGTTGCGGCCTGAGCAGAAGGAGCCGCCGCCGCCTCCGGCATCCGTGTAGCGGAGACTCGCGCCGCCTCCGCTGTAGCCGCCGCCGCCTCCGCCAGCTCCGTACCGGTAGTAGCCAGTATAGTTCAAGGCTCCGCCACCGCCGCCGCCTCCGAAGCCGCCGTGGCCGACGCTGCCGTCGCCCGCCGTGCCGCCGATCCAGCCGTCGATGCGACTGCCGCCACCATCGCCGTCTTCGCCGCCTCGCCGTGGGTTGATCGGCTTGCCAAGCCAGCCGGCTCCGCAACCGCCGTGGTTGGTTATTGAGTTAACTCGGTACTCAGTTGAGCTGGCCATGAGACTGGGATCGTTCAGGCCGGGGCTCCCATTGGCCCCGCCGAATCCGTACTGAGGATTATAATCGCTTACCGGATAATAATTGCTGGCGTCTGTGCCGTTTTGTCCTTCCTGACCGCCGAGGCCTTTGCAGATGAAATCGAATAGGAAGATTTTTATGGGATTTGAGGTCGCAACGAACTGAACAGTTGAATACAGTTGCAGTGTGTAAATCCAAGGACTGCTCAAGCAGAAGAACAGGAAACCGCGTTTCTTGGAAAATTTTAGGAGACATGTCTTAACCGAAAAAATACATTATTGAGATTAGAGGCTTTCATTTTTCAGCAAAAAACTAGCAATCAGCGCCCCCCCCCCCGGGAATTCTGACTTCTCAGTCTTGACATCTCAGCAATTCCCCCTTAACACAGAATCCTAATTTTATCAATGAAAAGCTTTATGGATATCAATAGAGTAATAAGAAAGGCCACACATGCTTTAGTCCTTGTTTAAATCATTCATGCACACTTTGAATCTTTCAATGGTTTCCTGACCGGGATTCGGAAATCAAAAGTACACAAGACCACTAGGCCCAAATCTCACCATATCTCCAATAGGTGGATCCGCCGCCTCCTCCAGCTGCCAGAAGGAGCTCGCAGCTCTCCGATGAGTTCAGCTGGCACACGAAGCTGCCTCCGCCGCCGCCGCCTCCGCGATAGTAAGGGACTTCGCCGCCAGCCTGACCGACCACAATCTCCAGCCGGGTGCCGGCAGTTAGGAAGAAGTTCCCGATTGCAGTGGCACCGTTGCCTCCTCTTCTATTGGAGCTTTGGCCGCCGGACGCGCCTCGGGCCTCAAGCTTGTAGCAGCCGCTAGCCACCACAACTTTGCGCTGGATCGAACCGAAGCGACCGGAACTGGAATCTAAAATGTTTTAAATTAGTTGATTTGTCTTTGAAAATCTGCACTCGTCAAAATCTTGCCTTCTGACTTAGTCTATTTAATCTCCTGGCCAGATGGGCATAGATTGTACATGCCTGACGATTAGAAAGTCAGAGCCGCTGTGCAATCTGCGTAAGAGTGATTAAGTCTATAGAAATCTCTCTTGCACGTATAGTGCAAAAATCTTAGTTCAGGAGGACTATACGTGCAGGTTTCAATGGGATTGAAAGTTCATATTTATTAAAACGCTATTATTGTAGTCCTCCATTAGTCCTTGGTTGGGCAAATGGAAAATCCTAAGGCAATGGTACGCTCGTAGTGATGACGGAGCACGCTACACTGCGCAAGTCGCACTTCTAAAGGAATCGAGGCCCACAAGTCTTCAAGTACACTCTTATTACGCATGTGTACTTTTCTTGATCATGGATTTTCACTTAACAGAGCCAAAAAAGACCTCCCGAAAAACAACGCTCTAAACAGTTAACAAGCCGCAGAGAACTCACTGACGAACTCCGGGTTGACATTCCGCTCAGCTTCGCTGAGCAGCTTGGCGAAGTTGTCGATCCTCCAAACCACCGCGCCCGCCTCTGTGGCCAGCAGCCGGCGCTGGTGGCTGCCCTCCGGCCCCGGTCCGACTGACTCATTGTGGACGACGACCAGCTGGCAGAGGCGACTGGCGTTCACCAACACTGCGGCAGCGCAGCGCCTCGTCCGGCACCTCAGAACGCACTGGAGCTCGTTGTCGACTTCCGTCTCGTTGATGATCTCGCTGCTCACCGCAATGTCCAGCTCGACCGGGCCGCCCCCTCGGTGAAAGTCGGCGCAGCTACCGTCGTCGACACCTACGACGGAACTCGCGCCTGCGGACAACTCACCACAGATGGCTACGAGTTGCATCAGGAAGATCCTATCGATATTGATGAGCATAGTTGATCTAAAAAGCGACTGATATCAAATCAACTAACTGAAGAGAATACACTGTTTACAGCTTTGCCCGCAAGCATCGCTAGAAATAAATAGGCCAGCTAGAGCTTCTATGCTAATCGCCGGCGCCCACCACCGGCCCGAGCGGTTTGCACCTGCCTGTACATCAATCACACTGAGATAATGTAAGGTTGTTGCTTCACCAAGGCTACCGTTAATAGAGGGATAGAAAGAGTTGAAGAGAGAGAGAGAGAGAGGGGTGACGCATGATTGCTTCGTGCTGGTATTTTCTCCCCGTTTCTCTGATATGGCAGAAATGGCTTTGGTCCTCCCCTCTGCATCTCTGAGGGAAGGGGTTGATGAGATGGCAGAGATGGCATCGATCGCCAGACCCGCTTGAAGTTTTGAAGGACAAATTGAATAAAAAACAAGAACAGTACTTCATCTATGGGAACCAACTATGGATGTGCCCAGCCACCCCTTCTCCCCATTCCCTAATTTGTTAGATCAACCTTGCTCTCATCTCAACACATGGACCATTGAACACCTGGACTGGTGCGTGTGCGTGTGTACTTCTAGTCCACGTATTCCGCAGTGGCCCCTCCCTGATCTGTCGGACAACAGCAAATTTATTTTTGCGCTGCCAGAATAGGGGCAGATATGCTGGTCCGGTCTTAACGGAATGCGATTCGTATTGCAATATTTTTATTGCAAAATGAGGTAAGTGTGCGTTACAAGGTCACAATCACTGCGTTTAATACGATACTCGTAAGCATGGTGTATGACTCGATAAGCATGGTGTATGACTCGATGAGCATGGTGTATGACTCGATGAGCATGGTGTATGACTCGATAAGCATGGTGTATGACTCGATGAGCATAGTGTATGACTGATGTGCTCCTTATTACCAGACTTTCTCTGTAATCAAGGAACAATCACTTCTAGCTACTGCTAGGCAACCCAGTAATCAACTGAAGGTATTTATTACCTTTAATCCGGATTAGATGTCTCTTCAGTAGTTCTCGATGTACATCTCGTCGTAGATCTCTTCAATGCGTCTAGACGTCTTGAATCTGCAGCTCTGGTCCTGGTTCCTCTTGTACTTCTGATAAAGCCGTTTCCGGCCGGTATCTGCAGTCAGGACCAATCAGAGGCCTCGTATCAACAATGGGATCCCTGCGCCAACTGCGGTTTCGCCTAAGCCTTCTCCTTCTAGCAGTGCCTCCGGTAATCACTGATAGTTATTCTAAGAGCTATCAGAGTAGTCCTTCTGGAGACTACGACCAATGGAGTCTCAAATGGACTCAAGAGTCTCAACAGACTCTAACATTATAACAATACGCTCGTAGTGAGTCGACTCAAACGACGGGCGCAAATGAGCAAGGCTTACCGCAACAACTCGACCGAGTTGCGATTGACTTGGTGATCAGGAAGTCTTCCTAAAGCTTCCTCTTCGGAGCTCTCCTGTAGTCGGGAGAATGACTCCGGTTCCGCTTCGGACCGCTTGTATTTATAGACGATTCGGCCAGCCAAAAATAGTAACATGACTCGTTTGTTGCGCTATAAGGGGTAACATGACTCATCGCCGCTATAATTAGTAACATGATTCATTTCAGGTTATAAATAGTATTAGGATTCATATTTAAATTTTCTGTGCGCATGTGTGCACTAACTTAGTTACAGTAGGATTCTGTGATTAACAATTTTACTTCTTTTTGTGGGAGGTAGAACACTCTACATGACTCGATGAGCATGGTGTATGACTCGATGAGCATGGTGTATGACTTGATGAGCATGGTGTATGACTTGATGAGCATGGTGTATGACTCGATGAGCATGGTGTATGACTTGATGAGCATGGTGTATGACTTGATGAGCATGGTGTATGACACGATGAGCATTTAAAGCCATAGGAATACTTTAAAATTGCTTATCCGAGCAGAGCTACTCTTGGACTAGATAATAGGCGCCTAGTAGTCAGAACTGACTCCAGCTGTTCATATTGTTTTAGGGGAGCTACAGGGCTCTTTGCCAGTCATATATGGACGTACCCTTGAAAGCGCGGGAAGTAAGCCGTAGTGTGTGCTCAAACTGAGCTGCTCATGCATAGAACTGAGAATCTATCGATTTTTCTTGGACCAGGAGTGGGTCGATATTGACTATAATTGCGCTGTGGCTTAAATCGAACTGCTTGCTCAAGAGTCAAAAAAGAAACTGTTGAGCACAGGCCACCAGTAGACAATTTGTGACAACTCGATCTCAACTTTTTTTCTGAGATTCTCTGCAGAGGTGACTGAGTCTGCGTTTAATTTGTCTATGATGAGGACAAGGAAGTTCGTAGCTTATCTACTCGTCGCATTTTCAGTACTGTCAGGTTCGTAATTACCAGGTACTCACTGTGTCTGCTTTGCCTAATCAATATTAGTAAAACTTTGAAGATGTGTGACTCTTTTTTAGTCAGAGATTTTTTTGTTTTTTTAGATTTTTTTAGTAAAACAAATAAAGCAGAATATAAACAGACACTAGGACAGACAAACAGAAAGAAATACACTAAGACAGATGCGTAGAAAGACACACAGACAGACAGACAGACAGACAGACAGACAGACAGACAGACAGACAGACAGACAGACAGACAGACAGACAGACAGACAGACAGACAGACAGACAGACAGACAGACAGACAGACAGACAGACAGACAGACAGACATACAGACAGACAGACAGACAGACAGACAGACAGACAGACAGACAGACAGACAGACAGACAGACAGACAGACAGACAGACAGACAGACAGACAGACAGACAGACAGACAGACAGACAGACAGACAGACAGACAGACAGACAGACAGACAGACAGACAGACAGACAGACAGACAGACAGACAGACAGACAGGCAGACAGATAGACAGACAGATAGACAGACAGACAGACAGACAGATAGACAGACAGACAGACAGACAGACAGACAGACAGACAGACACTAAGACATTAAGGCCCTAAGACAGAAAGCCATTCGAAGGAAACTCAAAGGATTCCCCGTTGCAGTTTCGACAGCCGCTGGCGCCCCGAAAACGCTGAAGCAGCTGATGCTGGAGGACCTGCAGGCGGCCTGGTCGCATCGAATCGGAGTCGCTAAGCAACGCCAGACGCAAAGTACATCCACAGCAGCCACGCCACCTACTCCAACGGCTGCGCCAGCTCGTGAAGCAGTTCAGAGCGACTCATCTTCAGCATCGACATCGTCGTCTTCTGATATCGACTTTGCCGACGTCGGGCTCACCGGAGGCGGCGGCTACTCGAGAATCTTTTCTGGTGGCAGCGCCTCCGCCGCTGTCGGCGTCGGGGTCGGAGTCGGGGCCATCTGCCTGGCGTCCATGGCGGCCCTGATTGGAGTAGTGCTCAAAGTCAGGTGAGTTCTACGACCCACTGATCTTCTGACTTCACGATTATCAATTAGTCAAATGCATTATTTGTTTAAGCATAACAACAGAAACTCGAATTCCAGGCGCAGGAAGGAGGCGAACTCTTTGGAGCGGCAGAAGACTCTCGGGGGAACGCTGTGAAAGGCCAGGAGAGAGCAGCGCCAAGTGTTCAACAGTTACCGAAATTTCATATTCACTCAGCTAACGAAGAATGACGGCAACGCTGCCAAATACATGTACCTGTATGCTCGTCTTTTAATCGTCTGGATCACGGTTGGCAAACTTTTTTTACTTCAATTGAGCCGATCCCGGTGTAGAGAATGTAGCGCATGGCTGCGGGCCAGCGGAGGGGAGAGGGGAGATTAGAGGAGAGGAGATTAGAGAGAAGAGAAGAGACGCCAAACTATGGGCGGGCCGGATTGCTATTGTAAAGAGTGTCAATTACGACCCGAGGGACCGGATAGAGAGGCCGCATGTGACCCGCGGGCCGGAGTGTGCCGGCCCCTGTTCTGGATTGACCCAGCCATGTTTTGATCCGAACAAAAGACAAAGGTTTGTTGCTTTCTTTTTCTTCCTTATAGCTACGGTCTTAGTTGTCCATACATTTTAATGTCTGAATAATGTTTCCGCATGTGCATGCATACAAATATTTTAATGAGGTATTTGGACGCCGTGAATGAATATATATTTTTCATAAATACCATTCTTCTGTTATTAATTTTGCATTAATTTTCTAAGAAATAAGTTAATGGGAGCTGGAAGGTTGGGGTTTAGATTCTGGACCTACTCGGAACAATTTGTGCCCTTGAGCAAGACACTTACGCTCGTAACTCTGTATTGCTTCAGTTCACCCAGCTGTAAAATGGGTGGGTAGTTGAGGGTGTGTGGCGACCTCCCAGTCCTTGGACTGAACAACCGCACACCAGTCTGTGTTCAGTACCTGCATGTTCATCAGTATCTACATATAACAGATCCAGCTGAAAATTGAAGCCATTTCCAAGCGCCATGACATCTATGCCTCTATTGCAGCGCGTCCTAGCAGGTGCAATCACTATTCGCAAAGCAGGCCTGCTGAGACGAACTAAGAAGAATATATTATAGAAAGGGACCTTTTGTCTGCTTTTAATCATGAATAAGAGCAGGTAATGGGGAGTTGCTCCGCCGGCGCAATTATAAGCTCAAGCATGCACACCTGACGGTCTTCTTCTTTCGCGAGCGGGTTTCTCTTCCCTTCGAAGCCTACCTCTGCATAATAGAGATTCCTCTAAGCCTGGCTAATTCCCGAGCTCGGCCTAATCACCTCCCTTCAAGCAGTCTAATTGCATACATAGGGCCAGGTGTAGGAAAGAGATGGACAGGTGGGCAGGAGGTTTGATCGAGTATGTAAGAAAGCTCCCGGCCAAGAGAGCCGCGCTCCCTCCTTATCGCTCACTCCTAAAGCCCAGCTTCAATTCCCGCTCTTCATCGAAAATCGCGAGCTACGATATGAAATTTCGGCATCGACATCAGCTGCCCACTGAGCCGCTGAGCCTGCTCATTCGCAAAATTAATGACACTCACTTCGTTGCCAAAGTCGACACGGACTCTTCTGTTGGTTCCGGCAGCACTTCGACGGGAAGCGACAACAGCGGCGCCGTCTTCTATGTCGTTGCCGTGGTTTTCATTTGGGGCTTCTCCATCATATTACTGATCGCGTCCTACATCCGCAAGAGTCGCATGGACAATAACATCTCGCTGTATCTGAAAGAGATTCAAACTGTGCAACGTCGAACTCGCAAGGAGAAGATTCTGCGCTTCATCAGCCTGCTGCAATCGCACGGCAACAACAGCGCTAGCGGTGGCAATGTCACACCGAAGCTCGCCAGCGGCAGCTCAGGTCGACGGGCGAGCTCCCAGTCATGCAACGTGAGCTACGCCTATTGCCGAAGTAGGTCGCCATCCCCGACTATAGGCTTAGCTGCGGCTGCAGGCGCAAGTGGCAGTCTGCAGCTCCTATCAACGTCGCATCGTCAGCAGACTAAGAAGAAGCCGACAGAAGTTCTTCGCGGTCACCTGCAGCCTCCCGCTCCGCCAATGACACCTAAAATTGATTAATTCAGAAACTGCTACCGCTAATTATGAATTAGCTGCTGCAACCGGAGCAAAAGTAGAGCGACACAACTATGGCTGCTTTCTCCCGGAGATTTGCATTGAAAGTGACGTCGATTTGACGGGCGCTGAGTCATCGATATCAGATGTGGATGAAATTGCCCAGCAGATCAACACTAGTCCAGAGCAGGAAGACATTTACCTGCCTGATACTACCTTTTCAGTCAACAAAAGTGATCGAAATCGAAATGTTACTGACATGTGAAGTTTAAGACAAAAATTCCTTGTTTGGTTATGGTGAAATACGCTCGAATTCATGTTTGTATACGTACATGTACACCTGCATGTACATGTCATATTTACGTACACTTAAACAATCGTTAATTCTACGCAAATTACCTCCATGAAGTTCGGTTAATTTAAAATATAAAATAATCTTTATGGAAAACATAAACATGCAGCGATTGGAAACAATGTGGTATGCTCTTGGAGTTTTTGCAATTGAATGTATACATGTCGTAATAGTAAATTGGGCTGCAATTTATTGTGAATAAAATGTTAACAGAATGTGGCAAATAAGTGCTGATGTTAAGGGGCCATTGGATTGTGCAGAGTTGTTCATTAAAGTACTTGCCCGTCGCAAATTTCTGCTAACTTCCGCTAGATAGCAGCTAGAAGTGCAAAAAACGGAATGCATCTTAAAACGCTAGACATATATTTTTATAATTTAAAATCCGAAAAGTGAATAAAAACAATATTTAAAAGGGTTTTCACAGTACTTTTAAATTATTTATTTGTTTTTTTAGTGATCTTCGTTGACTTGGCGTCCCATTTTTTTAACTGCAACTTTTATGAATAATATTAACTAAGTCTAGCTGAATCTCTTGCCGCCACTTGCTAATCTCTGTTTGGCTTGTACAGTAAAAATAGTTTTAAGAGAAATGATGAAGCTACTGTTTGAAACAAGAATAATATTTTCAACATGGATTTTTGCGTTCATATTTTTACAATGCCACGTTAAAGGTATGTTTTTCACTACACCATGCTTGCATTGCCATTGGCTTGGCCTAGGCGAACCGAACAACGCTGCAACGCACCTGCTGTTGCCAGTATGCTGTTATACCTCCTTATACTAGCCTACTTCTGGAGTTTTGTTTTGCCTAGGTCTTATTTAACTTACTGTCGTCTATATACCACTAAGGCTATGTCTTTACATTCATTTTTTCTGCTTTGTAACTCGTGTTATAGTCCTATTCTTTTAAATCTACCAGCACTTGTCTTTGTCTTGACCACACGTTGCATCGCAAATAATTAATAAGTTCATATCATATATCGACTTTAGTTGCGACTTGATTTGATTGATATGGTATAGGCCCTATAGCCATACACATTTTAACAGTTTTCTAGAAGACTGATTTTACTATGCCTAGGCCCTACTTAAATGCTAAATAAATAGGAGTGAGTAGTGAGCACAATATAGGGGCCTACTTTGCTAACTAAAAGTCAGATAATTTGCTATTGACATTGAAATGAAATATTGTATCTAAAAATAATAAAAGTATAGAACCATTTAATTCTAAATACTCATTTAAGATAGAAGCCATATTTAAAAAATCTAATTCTAGTCTAACTTGAATTTTTAATTTTTCAAAAAATGTTTAGGCCCCTATAGTTTAGCATAGCCATAGTGTAATAGTTTATATTATTATAATTAGGGGCCTATTTGAATTACATTAAACAAAAATTAAAAATCAGTTTATTTTTGGTCTCTTGGTTTTTTAATGCAAGTACCAGTACTAACTGATTAAATTAGATTTTTATTAAAAGCTTAAGATGTTAAGTAGGCCTATTATAGAAACAAAAATAATTAGTGGCCTAGGTGTAACTTCTTATAATAATAGAATTAAATTAATTAGGCCCTACTGATGTATTATATAATTATACTACAATCTAGCTTTCTATGTTTTACCTTCAAAACTGAAATAAATTTATTAACTAGCATTAAATTCTTTTATTACCAATTCAGTGTACAATATGCAAATTTACATTAGGACAATATAGGTCTTTTAAATAAAAAGGGAAACAATAGTATAAAACAATTTAAATTGTTCTTACCATTTGTTTTAAATGTAAATTCTAAATAAATTGTAAATATATTGGAAAATATTTGTCCCCTGGCTTAAGCTTAAGTATGTTAAATAGAATTCGAAAAAAAAGAAATAGAAAAGTTATTGTCAATTAATAATTAAAGGGTACAATTGACATTTTTTGTCATAATCTAAATATACTAAATCTCTAAGGTTTGTATGTCCATAACGCTCTAGAGATCGCAATTCTTCACCGATTTTGATCGCGTTTTCGCCAAAAGATTTGTAATCAGCCTGGGATTGTATGGTTAAGATAATATACTAATTTTAATGATTAGCATAGTTGTCATAACTATGCTATAAGGGTATCCACACTTTTCAGTGCCTGGCATTTTGGTGCCCTAGTTTGCTTCTCAGTGCCAGATTTTAAAATAGAATTGGACATAAACAGATAGATCTAAATATACTAAATCTCTAATATTTGTATGCTTGTCCATAACGCTCTAGAGAGAGCAATTCTTCACCGATTTTGATTGCATTTTCGCCAAAAGATTTGTAATCAGCCTGGGATTGTATGGTTAAGATAATATACTAATTTTAATGATTAGCATAGTTGTCATAACTATGCTATAAGGGTATCCACACTTTTCAGTGCCCGGCATTTTGGTGCCCTAGTTTGCTTCTCAGTGCCAGATTTTAAAATAGAATTGGACATAAACAGATAGATAGTAAGCTCTGATTTAGCAATAGGTGCTTTGCAATACTTCTTTACTTAAAAAGTAAAGTTATATTTTCATTATTTATTTTGTTAAGCTGATTAGCTGTTTTAATATTTTTTAAAATTCTCTTGTTTCATATAAATTTAGAATCTTTCAAATACCATATTTAATACAAATTTGTTATTATCCTTCTACTGTTGAACTTTTATTAAATACATTGACGTATACCAGCCAAACAGGCTTGCTGCCTGAGCAAAACTTACTACTACTACTAAATTTTTTGTCTCAACTGAGTTAAGACTTGACTTGACTTCTCAAGAAAAAAACACAATTGTGTAACACAGGAAATCAATACTAAAATTTATTTGTCACATTTCATAATTTCAATAAAAACTATACATGTAAACATAGTTAGATGGATTTCATCTTTACCTAAAACTAAGTCTTCTTTATCTTAGCACATGTGCTAAGTGCAGCCTTGTATATACACTAGATACAGCAAATGCTTGCAATTAAATCAAACAGATTTTTCGAAATTTAAGAAACATGTCAGTTTAACAAAATGGATACTGCTTTTGTTAGGAATCATTAACAAATATTTATTATATTTGTTATTAGATTAATTTTTCTATTATTTAAGCGTCATACACTGAGGCACCAAAATGCCAGACGCTGAATAGCATGGGCACCAAAAAGCATGGAAACTGCTATAAGTATTAGTATAACTATGCCAAAAAGACAATTGGGAACAATTATAAGTCTCCCAATTGGCATTAATGTTCCATAGTAGGCAATATGTTTAACCTTTTAATTATAAATAAGTTATTAGGTTAATCATATATATACCAACAAACAATTTTTTAGTATATGCATTGTCTATTAAACAACTTATTAAGTGAGTCAAAAAACAACCATTTTAACATTTAACAATTTTAACAATTATTTAAGCTTGCTCAATTTGCTCCATTGAAGCAAATGGAAGTCTTTTTGGGCAGTGTCTTGCCTAGACATAAAAAATCAATTGGCATGTCAACACATTTTAACATGTTTAGAATCCTTAACTTGAGAAATCATCAAATTCAAATTGCATAAAAGTAGGTTTTTTCATTCAAGGAGTACAAACAAGGTATACTAAGAGTGAAAAATGAAATAAAGTTAGATTATACTATGAAAATGTATTAAAGATAATAAGTTTAATCCAACAAACACTTGATAGTTCTTAGTTTAAGTCAGCCATAGCTACCATACTTAGCAAATATTCAATCCAAAGTTTTGCTGACTACTGATTAGATGACGAAGTATTTGCTTATACTAAAGAAGTTAAAGTTACTCATGCCGTTTACCCATGGCTGTCATTCACTCCACCCAGGCAGCTTATTCGACTTTGTCACCTGCGGCTCGGTGCTAAAACTACAAAATCTGGCGCACAATGTTCGCTTGCACTCGCACGAGGTTCGCTACGGCTCGGGCTCTGGCCAGCAGTCTGTCACTGGCGTGGAGGCCACCGAGGACGCCAACTCGTATTGGCGAGTGCGCGACGCCACCAGCGGCACCGGCTGTCGCCGTGGCGACCCCGTCCGATGCGGCGACACTCTGCGACTGACTCACCTGGCCACGGGAAAAAACCTGCACAGTCATCTGTATAGCTCGCCTATCACGCAGGAACAAGAGGTTTGTAGACTTAAAATCCAGATCCCAAATCCCAATGTTAGTTTTAGATCTTAAATCCCAATGTTAGTTTTAGATCCCAAATCCCAATGTTAGTTTTAGATCCCAAATCCCAATGTTAGTTTTAGATCCCAAATCCCAATGTTAGGTTTAGATCCCAAATCCCAATGCTAGTTTTAGATCCGAAATCCCAATTCTCGCGGATCCCAATGCAAAAACAAATTTTTATGCGTCTTTTGCTGCAGGTTTCCGCCTACGGCGACGCCAAAGGCGAAGGCGACCGCGGCGACGATTGGACCGTCGTCTGCGACACCTCCGGCGGCGGCGGCGGCGGCGGCCTGTGGCTTCGGTCTCAGCGGGTGCGCCTGCGGCACAGCGTCACCGAGCGCTACCTGCACGTTGCCGGCGCGCGTTTCGGTCGACCCATCGCCGGCCAGGCGGAGGTCAGCGCCGTGGCGAGCGGCGGCGGCCGCGGCAGCTACTGGCTGGCCGCGGAGGGCGTCTTCGTGAAGCCGAACGAGGCGTCGGAGTCGCCTGGGATGGGCCGCGCGCCAAGCGTTGAACGGCCGGCGTTTGTCGTGTCGGGCGACGGAGCCGACGGCGGCGGCCTGCACGACTCTGGGGAGCTGTGATTGTTTTTAGTTGCAGCGCTAATCTCGCTTAGTGTGTGATCCCACATCCCGTCTTTGTTTTAGATCCCACATCCCAGTCTTTGTTCTAGATCCCACATCCCAGTCTTCGTTCTAGATCTCACATCCCAGTCTTTGTTCTAGATCCCACATCCCAGTCTTTGTTCTATTGCAATAGATCCTACATCCCAGTCTTTGTTCTAGATCCCACATCCCAGTCTTTGTTCTATTGCAATAGATCCCACATCCCAGTCTTTGTTCTAGATCCCACATCCCAGTCTTTGTTCTATTGCAATAGATCCTACATCCCAGTCTTTGTTCTAGATCCCACATCCCAGTCTTTGTTCTATTGCAATAGATCCTACATCCCAGTCTTTGTTCTAGATCCCACATCCCAGTCTTTGTTCTAGGTCCCATATCTTAAGTCTTTGTTCCGGGATCCCAGTAGCCCCAATTTAGGTTTAAAAATCCCAAACGACAAGATCCTAACAATGGTTGTAGATCCCCGTTTCCAAACCTTGACTTTTTATCTATCTGTTATTTCTATTTTGCTTATAGTCATCTGTAGAGGTGAGCTACTAATAATAACAAATATTTATAGTCAGCTATGCCGCGTTTATACAAAAGCGCCTGAAGCGCTAATTTAATCGAGGCCAAATGCTTTTTCACCCGCTGTGCTTTAAGTACCAGCGCTAAGTTCTCTCTTTCCTAAACTGCACTAACTCATGATTTTCCACGTCAGAGAGAAGAACTTATCTGTCGTTAAGGATTTTTTTGCATTATTGAAATGATTTTTGACGATTATTATCGACTATTATGACCAATTAAAAGATTGGTATGACCAATTAGACAATTATTATGACCAATTAAATAATAAGTATGACCAATTAGACGATTAATATGACTAATTAGACAATTATTATGACTAATTAGACTATTACTATGACCAATTAGACGATTACTATGACTGATTAGACGATTACTATGACCAATTAGACGATTACTATGACTGATTAGACAATTAATGTCCAATTAGACAATAAGTATGACTAGTTAGACGATTGTTATGACCGATTATACGAGTAGTATGATGAATTAAACG
Source organism: Macrostomum lignano (assembly GCA_002269645.1). NCBI lineage: Eukaryota > Metazoa > Platyhelminthes > Macrostomidae > Macrostomum > Macrostomum lignano. The sequence continues at coordinate 307,442 of NIVC01000440.1, forward strand.
ATTAGTCTGACAGATTAGAAGAAGCCCATATTTACACGTTTTTTTGTTTTAACCTTCTTTAATGACAATATTTTTAATTTTGATACTCATACTCATTACATGTATTATTATTACTATTTAGACGCAATTGACGACCATTCTGCATGCAAGCCTCAGGAACCTTTAATGACCATTAAGGTGACGCCGCTCATGCCCATTTGATCATTTAGTGCGTCTAAATGACCAGTTTTTTTCTGCTATGACTTGTTTGGGCTTCATCTAGTTGATCAGTAATGATTTTTTAATTCCTGTTAACATTTATAACTTTATTAGACCTAGTCAAATATTCTAATCATCTTTCTAACTATTTAGTATTTATTATTAATGTATTTATTCATTGTTGAGAAGTCTGCTTCGCATTATAGTTTAGTTATAATTACACATTCCTTAGTAGATCTGTTTAATAAAAAAATCCTCGCTTATTTCTGACTCAAAGGGTGTGCTTTTGTTTTTTATTTATTTTCTTTTGTTAGGGCTCTGATATTTGATGACTAACTGGTATTTTGATGCTTGATTGATTGCTTGACATTTTGATTTCTGTTGATCGATTGTATGATGTTTGATGATTGACAGTTTGATATTTGATGACTAATTGGTATTTTGATGATTGATCGATTGCATGATGTTTGATGATTGACACTTTGATATTTGATGACTAATTGGTATTTTGATGATTGATCGATTGCATGATGTTTGATGATTGACACTTTGATATTTGATGACTAATTGGTATTTTGATGATTGATCGATTGCATGATGTTTGATGATTGACAGTTTGATATTTGATGACTAATTGGTATTTTGATGATTGATCGATTGCATGATGTTTGATGATTGACACTTTGATATTTGATGACTAATTGGTATTTTGATGATTGATCGATTGCATGATGTTTGATGATTGACACTTTGATATTTGATGACTAATTGGTATTTTGATGATTGATCGATTGCATGATGTTTGATGATTGACACTTTGATATTTGATGACTAATTGGTATTTTGATGATTGATCGATTGCATGATGTTTGATGATTGACACTTTGATATTTGATGACTAATTGGTATTTTGATTATTGATCGATTTCATGATGTTTGATGATTGACACTTTGATATTTGATGACTAATTGGTATTTTGATGATTGATTGATTGTCTGATTGACATTTTGATTTCTGATGATCGATTGACATGATATTTGATGATTGATATACTTTGATAGTTGATGCTTGATTTGACGATTCAATAAATTGAATGGTTTGAAATTTTGTAATGTCCTGATCCAAGAAACCACTAAAGTCCTTAATTGGGCATAATTCTAGATTAACTTTTCTATGAACTATTTATTTATTTATCGTAGAAAAATTCTGTTCCATTCGAATTCCTATATTAGGCCAGAGAAAATGCTGAATGCATGAGAGAGTGTGCGTGAGATTGTTATCTTCTCGTGTCTTGTAACTGCATGTTTATTCAATCGAGTGCAGTTGAGTGGGCGGCGCTTATTCGCTGTGTCAGATTTTTCGGCTCCGATACGGTTTCCCCGAGTGGCGAGGTGCCGAGACTCTGTATAAATATCTGCTTGTGCACGACTGCTTGGCCGAACTGCGTCTGTTAAAAAATTAGCTAGCGATGGGTAATAAATCGTCGAAACGGGCCGCTTTGAAACCTGCCACCAGCGTTCCCAATGTCTGTCGCGGCACCGCGGACAGCGGCACTAATAGCAAAGGCGTGACGCTGCGACGCTCGAAACCGCCAGCCCGACCGGTCACTTGCGTCGCGGATCGTCCGGCATCGGTTCAGCCCAGGTCCACTCGGCACTCGGATACCAGACTTATCATTAATCAGCTGTGCTCAAAGCGGCCAAAGTACTGCCTACTCAAACAGTTGGACTTTGATCAGCTAGACGAGCAGGTGCAGTTTCTCCTGTTCGAGTCCGTGTGCGACCAGCTCGATCAGCTGGGCACCATCGATCGGCTGCGATCGGCGCAGGCTGCACAAAGACCTGCCATGGTCAAGACAAAGACAAGCGGCAATAGTTTAGAGCAGATTGTGACAGATTATCGCCAGCTGTGCAGCAAATTTATGGCTGTCGCAATGCCCGAACTGCTGTTGCTAACCGGTTGCCAGCCGGAAGAATTGTACAGCTCCGCGCACAGAATCCTTGCCGAGATGTTGAGTGAAACTGAGACGCTGTGGCATTCGAAGGCGGACTCATTAACCTGTAGCCTTCTCGACTGCAGCTCGCCTTCGTCGAGCAGCTCCACGAATCGATCGATGGTCAGACAGCAGGTGCAGCAACTGCTCTGCTCAACTTCAGCCGAGGTTGCCGCAACCATCGGTTGGAGTTCTTTGCTGTCAGCCAACTCGTTGGCTTTGCTGCTGTCTTCCGAAAGCGATAGGGATCAAAATCCCCAGTCGCTGGGCTTGGCTACCCAGCGGTTCCTCGACGCTGCAGCCGTTTGGTGCTGGGGCGCAGTTTGCGCCTGTCATTCGAGCTTCAGCGGCCAAGCGTCATCCAGTCTGACTGTACTTGTCGAAGACCTTGTCGAAGGCAGTGGCACTACTCTGAAATTCGATCCCAGACTGCACCGGACTGTGGTTGGTGCGGAACGAGCCGGGGCTCGCATCGGGTGCGTCCTATGGCCGGCCCTGTGTCACAGAGTTGATCCCAAACAGCAGGATTCGAACCCATGCGATGCGACCAAGCTTAAACCGGAGACAATCTTGTGCAAAGCGATGGTTAAGCTGTGTTGATGAGAAGTTCAACAAAATGTATTGAAATTGAGCTCCAAAGTTCTCAACCAGCTGCTTGACCTGCAACCTTCAAAACATTTTTAAACAAAGTTTCTAAAACTAACATTTTCATAATCTTTGTCATTGTGTGTGTACATTATCTGTGTTTGTGTTTAACAAATAAATTAAAAACGTGTTTACCTATTTTTTATTGAAAAAAATGTTATTTAGAGTTTATTATTGGCTGGAATATTTTCACCGCTGATTGTACGACAATGCCACCGAAGGGGGTCCACAGCTGTTTTTAAAATATGTGTAGCAGAATGCTTCTCAGTGTAACAGAATGCTTGATTATGCAAAAGGATGCCTGTTTGTGTAACAGGATAATTCTCAGTGTGTAACAGGATGATTCTCAGTGTGTAACAGGATGCTTCTCAGTGTGTAACAGGATGATTCTCAGTGTGTAACAGGATGATTCTCAGTGTGTAACAGGATGCTTCTTAGTGTGTAACAGGATGATTCTCAGTGTGTAACAGGATGCTTCTTAGTGTGTAACAGGATGATTCTCAGTGTGTAACAGGATGCTTCTCAGTGTGTAACAGGATGATTCTCAGTGTGTAACAGGATGATTCTCAGTGTGTAACAGAATGATTCTCAGTGTGTAACAGGATGATTCTCAGTGCGTAACAGGATGATTCTCAGTGTGTAACAGGATGCTTCTTAGTGTGTAACAGGATGATTCTCAGTGTGTAACAGGATGCTTCTTAGTGTGTAACAGGATGATTCTCAGTGTGTAACAGGATGATTCTCAGTGTGTAACAGGATGATTCTCAGGGTGTAACAGGATGATCAGTGTGTAACAGGATGATTCTCAGTGTGTAACAGGATGATTCTCAGTGTGTAACAGGATGATTCTCAGTGTGTAACAGGATGATTCTCAGGGTGTAACAGGATGATCAGTGTGTAACAGGATGATTCTCAGTGTGTAACAGGATGATTCTCAGTGTGTAACAGGATGATTCTCAGTGTGTAATTTTGCTTTCAAACAGACAAAATAAAAATCATTAATGCGCTTGACCTCAAAAACAGAGTCATGACCTCAGCTTCTGATTCAACGACCCTGTCGCGTCGCATTGGCTGGGGACTGCGCGGCGCGTTGATCACTGCGGATGTACTTTTGAGCACAGCATGTCATAGTCTGTTCCTGCTTCTGTTGAAACCGCTCATGTGCCGCCTTCTTGGCCGCGAGGATCTTTACTGGCGCATTGAGGGCTTCTTGTTCGAGCGAATATTCGGTCACGTGGCCACCTGGACACACACGGCCGGCTATCGGCTGTGTCTCCATGGCGATGCCATTCCTAGCCAAGCCTATTCAAGCCGCACACTGGTGATTTGCAATCACGTGTCCACGGCGGATGTGCCCACCCTGTTCTACCTGTGGGTGAACAGCCACCCCTGTCCCATTCCCAACCTGTGGTGGGTCATGGATATGCTGTTCAAGTGGACACCTTTTGGTTGGGTGTCACAGGTAACGGAGATGAATGTTGAACTTTTTGGTTTAATTATTGTTGCCATATTTATCTTTGATACTCTGTTTCATTTTGTAATTCTTAACTTGTTTAAGTCTTCTACTGCCCTTTAAGAATCGCCCGGTCAAGAATCGCCCAATTAAGAATCGCCCAGTCAAGAATCGCCCAGTCAAGAATCGCCCAATTAAGAATCGCCCAGTCAAGAATCGCCTAATTAAGAATCACCCGATTAAGAATCGCCCAGTTAAGAATCGCCTGATTAAGAATCGCCCAGTCAAGAATCGCCCAGTCAAGAATCGCCCAATTAAGAATCGCCCAGTCAAGAATCGCCCAATTAAGAATCACCTGATTAAGAATCGCCCAGTTAAGAATCGCCCGATTAAGAATCGCCCAGTTAAGAATCGCCCAATTAAGAATCGCCCAGTCAAGAATCGCCCAATTAAGAATCGCCCAGTCAAGAATCGCCCAATTAAGAATCGCCCAATTAAGAATCGCCCAGTCAAGAATCGCCCAATTAAGAATCGCCCAATTAAGAATCGCCCAGTCAAGAATCGCCCAGTCAAGAATCGCCCAATTAAGAATCGCCCAGTCAAGAATCGCCCAATTAAGAATCGCCCAATTAAGAATCGCCCAATTAAGAATCACCTGATTAAGAATCGCCCAGTCAAGAATCGCCCAATTAAGAATCGCCCAGTCAAGAATCGCCCAGTCAAGAATCGCCCAATTAAGAATCGCCCAGTCAAGAATTGCCCAGTCAAGAATCGCCCAATTAAGAATCGCCCAGTCAAGAATCGCCCAGTCAAGAATCGCCCAATTAAGAATCGCCCAATTAAGAATCGCCCAGTTAAGAATCGCCCAATTAAGAATCGCCCAGTCAAGAATCGCCCAATTAAGAATCGCCCAGTCAAGAATCGCCCAATTAAGAATCGCCCAATTAAGAATCGCCCAATTAAGAATCACCTGATTAAGAATCGCCCAGTCAAGAATCGCCCAATTAAGAATCGCCCAGTCAAGAATCGCCCAATTAAGAATCGCCCAATTAAGAATCGCCCAGTTAGAATCGCCTAATTAAGAATCGCCCCGTCAAGAATCGCCTAATTAAGAATCGCCCAGTTAAGAATCGCCTAATTAAGAATCGCCCAGTTAAGAATCGCCCAATTAAGAATCGCCCAATTAAGAATCACCTGATTAAGAATCGCCCAGTCAAGAATCGCCCAATTAAGAATCGCCCAATTAAGAATCGCCCAGTCAAGAATCGCCCAATTAAGAATCGCCCAATTAAGAATCGCCCAGTCAAGAATCGCCCAATTAAGAATCACCTGATTAAGAATCGCCCAGTCAAGAATCGCCCAATTAAGAATCACCTGATTAAGAATCGCCCAGTCAAGAATCGCCCAATTAAGAATCGCCCAATTAAGAATCGCCCAGTCAAGAATCGCCCAATTAAGAATCGCCCAATTAAGAATCGCCCAGTCAAGAATCGCCCAATTAAGAATCGCCCAGTTAAGAATCGCCCAGTCAAGAATCGCCCTGAGCCCGCAGTAGCTGGCCCCGAAGCCCCACACTCGAATCCAAATGCACCCCCATTAGCCGAAGCCCCGCCAACCCCGCCGCCGCCAGGTGCACCGCGATCACTTCATCCTGCAGGGCAAGGAAACCCGCCAGGGCACCCTGGCTGAGTTCTCCCGCAGCGTGGCCCGGACCTACCTGCAGCTGCCCCGCAACTGGTGCGTCATCTTTCCCGAAGGCGGTTTTCACTACAAGCGAATAGCCGCTAGCAACAGATTCGCCGAGAAGCACGGGCTGCCGCCAATGGATCACGTGACCTATCCCAGAGTTGGCGCCATCTACGCCTTTGCCGAAGCCCTGCGTACCGCCAGTCCCGCGGATGGGGCAGGTGAGTTAGTTGGTTTCTAAGAATTGCTTTCAAATCATAGGATTTCTAAGAACTTTGTTTTCTAAGAATCGTCAGTTTATGCTCACGATTTCTAAGATCTGTCTGCAGGACAGACTTGAGTGAATTAAAACAAACATACGTAATTTACTAATTTACGAGGGGTGTTGCTAAAGTTTCTAAACTGTGTTCGCTGTGAACGGCAGGATTGTTTCAACATAATAATGATAATAATAATAATAATAATAATTGATTACCCCTGCCTTAATAGCCAGATGTACAACCGACAGCTCAGCCGCAGCCATTGCGTGGCGCATCTGAAGGCTGAGTCCGGCTGTTCAGTCCTATGACTGGGGGGGGGGGGTCGCCACACACACCCTCAGTTACCCCAGCTAATGCTGGCACCCTTTTACATTACAGCTGGGTGAACTGAAGCAATGCAGAGTTAAGTGTTCCAGTGGGATCGGGAATCGAACCCCCGACCTTCAAGTCGTGAGTCTGAGGCTCTAACCACTATAGGCTACAACCCCCTATGGATGGATATACATGTACACAACACAATAAATAATGGGTTAGGTTAGTGTGTGTGTGAGTGTGTGCAAAGCAAAACACCTAAGAATCTGCTGAATTATGTACAGTCCTACATGTACATGTACTTTTTTGTGCACGTTTAACTTGTGTCTAACTTGGCCCAAACCTCTCCTCGCAAGGCCTGGACTACATCATCGACATGACCATAGGCTACCAGGACAACAAACCGCACGGTCTGGATGACATTGTGCTCGGCTGGTCAAAGTCCAGCACAGTTCACGTCAACCAACGGGTGTTCAATGTTAGCAAGGACGCCGTGCCTCTTGAGAGCTCAGATGAACTTCTCACCTGGCTGTACAGTCGCTGGCAGGAGAAGAACAGCCAATTAGATGAGTTTTACAGAACTGGCGAATTTCCAACTACCCGGCACTGTCCTGTGGAGTTCCATTGGCCAAATATCATTCTGGGTTATCTAGTGTCGGCTGGCTATATCTACCTGATGTACAGGCTAGTCTGCTTCGTGTTTGTTGTTTTTGGGCTTCTGTTTTGATGCTATAATTACAGTCTAAGGGCAGCGCTAACAGTTTAATAAATATCGTTCATATCGTGTTCTTACACCTCGAAAACATTCTATCCCCAGTGTACACTCCCAATCAACTTTTTCTGTCCCCAGTGTACATTGACTCCCGACCAACTTTTCTATCCCCAGTGTACACTCACTCCCAACAAACTTTTCTATCCCCAGTGTACACTCACTCCCAAAAAACTTTTCTATCCCCAGTGTACACTCACTCCCAACAAATTTATATACATTTCTGACTTTTATCGACCCGTTCTTAGTCTTAATTGTTAAATATAAATGAACAAATAAATCGGTACTAATTTTAAGAGCCTGACGATGCCTGACGCGAGGCGAAACATGTCGCATAAAAAATTATAGCGCTCACCTTCTTAATTCTACTCCCAACAAACTTTTCTATCCCCAGTGTACACTCACTCCCAACAAACTTTTCTATCCCCAGTGTACACTCACTCCCAACAAACTTTTCTATCCCCATTGTACACTCACTCTCGACCATTCTTTCCAAACCTAATGTACATTGAGTCCCTTAACAGACACTGAATTAGTCCACATACACTCAATGTACATATTATTTTTAACAATAAACTAGATTTCACCAGATCATAACTGTTATTTATCTAAGTATTCCATAGCAATTAGTATTGCTAGTATATGTTTTATTTTAAGTTCTTTTTATTTTTCAGAATACAAAGTTAATTTCTTCCAGTGACTACTGACTAAGGGTCAGAATTAGCTAGATTTTATTTTTAATTATTTTAAATGAATTTCTTACCGCATTGATTTTGAATATTTTTTTGCCTTCTCCTGTGCAATATTTTAATAATCCATTTAGTATTGTGCATGTTTCATAGCTTCAGTTTTTTTTTGGTTTAATTTCTCATTTCTTCTCTTGTTTGCAGTCCATGTAGTTTATATTTATATTTTCGGTGAAACTTCTGTTTAATATAGTTAATAAAATGCCACATTAAATCATTTAAAAAGTCTAATAGATTAGCAATCAATTAGTTATGACCCATAGATTTCAAGGTAGCTAATTGGGTAGGTCACTCAGTGCAGTGAGGTGTCTGGTAGCTAATTGGGTGGGTCACTCAGTGCAGTGAGGTGTCTGGTAGCTAATTGGGTAGGTCACTCAGTGCAGTGAGGTGTCTGGTAGCTAATTGGGTAGGTCACTCAGTGCAGTGAGGTGTCTGGTAGCTAATTTGGTAGGTCACTCAGTGCAGTGAGCTGTCTGGTAGCTAATTGGGTAGGTCACTCAGTGCAGTGAGGTGTCTGGTAGCTAATTGGGTAGGTCACTCAGTGCAGTAAGGTGTCTGGTAGCTAATTGGGTGGGTCACTCAGTGCAGTGAGCTGTCTGGTAGCTAATTTGGTAGGTCACTCAGTGCAGTGAGCTGTCTGGTAGCTAATTGGGTGGGTCACTCAGTGCAGTGAGGTGTCTGGTAGCTAATTTGGTAGGTCACTCAGTGCAGTGAGGTGTCTGGTAGCTAATTTGGTAGGTCACTCAGTGCAGTGAGCTGTCTGGTAGCTAATTGGGTAGGTCACTCAGTGCAGTGAGGTGTCTGGTAGCTAATTGGGTGGGTCACTCAGTGCAGTGAGCTGTCTGGTAGCTAATTTGGTAGGTCACTCAGTGCAGTGAGCTGTCTGGTAGCTAATTGGGTGGGTCACTCAGTGCAGTGAGGTGTCTGGTAGCTAATTGGGTAGGTCACTCAGTGCAGTAAGGTGTCTGGTAGCTAATTTGGTAGGTCACTCAGTGCAGTGAGCTGTCTGGTAGCTAATTGGGTAGGTCACTCAGTGCAGTGAGGTGTCTGGTAGCTAATTGGGTAGGTCACTCAGTGCAGTGAGGTGTCTGGTAGCTAATTTGGTAGGTCACTCAGTGCAGTGAGGTGTCTGGTAGCTAATTGGGTAGGTCACTCAGTGCAGTGAGGTGTCTGGTAGCTAATTTGGTAGGTCACTCAGTGCAGTGAGCTGTCTGGTAGCTAATTGGGTAGGTCACTCAGTGCAGTGAGGTGTCTGGTAGCTAATTGGGTGGGTCACTCTGCAGTAAGGTGTCAGGTAGCTAATTGGGGGTAGGTCACTCAGTGCAGTAAGGGGTCAGGTAGCTAAGTGGGGGTAGGTCACTCAGTGCAGTAAGGGGTCAGGTAGCTAAGTGGGGGTAGGTCACTCAGTGCAGTAAGGGGTCAGGTAGCTAAGTGGGGGTAGGTCACTCAGTGCAGTAAGGTGTCAGGTAGCTAATTGGGGGTAGGTCACTCAGTGCAGTAAGGGGTCAGGTAGCTAAGTGGGTAAGGTGTAGGTTTTCATGCTCTGTGCAATCCAATGTTTAGGTCAGCTGTTTCATTGTAAAAATTTCACTATTCTTAAATATTTTCACTGTATGGATTCAAGTCTAAAGTCTCATCTCTATAAGTTTTTGCACAGTCTAATGGATTAATTTTAATTTATGATCGTCTACTATTACTAATAGCCAAAGATGGTTTTTTTAAATTTTCTGACATCTTTTCTTGTTCGTTTAATTATAATTCTGCAAACTCCAGTAGCTAGTAAGCTCATAGTGTACTTTTTCAATTAAAATAAACCTCTATGTTTATTAAAACTTCATAATTCATAAGTATTGAGATTCTGATTTGAATTTTTTATTATACCCCTTTTTATTAGCGTAGAGTTGTACTCAATGACCTCAATCAATTATATTCCATCCAATCACCTTAACCAACCAGAGAAGCACCCTATGAATCGCTCCAAACCCGATTTCAGAATAGCAGTCCATAAACTTTTCTAAGAATCGCTCCAAACCCGATTTCAGAATAGCAGTCCATAAACTTTTCTAAGAATCGCTCCAAACCCGATTTCAGAATAGCAGTCCATAAACTTTTCTAAGAATCGCTCCAAACCCGATTTCAGAATAGCAGTCCATAAACTTTTCTAAGAATCGCTCCAAACCCGATTTCAGAATAGCAGTCCATGAACTTTTCTAAGAATCGCTCCAAACCCAATTTCAGAATAGCAGTCCATGAACTTTTTCTAAGAATCGCTCCAAGCCCAATTTCAGAATAGCAGTCCATGAATTGCTCTGAGAATCACCCTTAGACTACCTTCATTATGCAGTCATTGAATGAGTAGAGATTTGCACTCTGCGACTTGCCCTTCTATCTGTACCCGCATACGTATGCGGAGCGGAACGTTTTTTAATCTTTACTCAAAATAGACAGCTCAGTTGAGAACTGTGTTTGCGAGGCTCTCAACGAAAAGCGCGCAAAACGAAGGCCGCAGTTCTCGCTGTGTTTATTTAGCTAGCAGAAATTGTAGAATACATATATATCGAGACATTATTTGATAGATAAGTAAAGTGACAAATCCATTCTTTAACAGAGAACGGCCTCTAAAAAAATTTGAATTCCAAGCTTTCGAACTTAAATAGAACCGATTTAAAATTGAGTTGAATTAAATACGGGTATACACCAGGTGAGATTGTTGCACGATCATTGCTCTATTCTCACCTGTCGATTCTTTCACTAACTTCTCTTCCCCACTTCTCCTGACTAATCCTCTGCCCTAGCTACTTCTTGTCTTACCCCCCTACTTCTCCCCCACTTCTTATATCCCTACTCCCCCTACTTCTCTCATCCCTACAACCCCTACTTCTCCCTCCCTACTTCTCCCCTCCCTACTTCTCCTCTCCCTACTTCTCCCCTCCCTACTTCTCCTCTCCCTACTTCTCCCCTCCCTACTTCTCCCCTCCTTACTTCTCCCCTCCCTACTTCTCCCCTCCCTACTTCTCCTCTCCCTACTTCTCCCCTCCCTACTTCTCCCCTTCTTACTTCTCCCCTCCCTACTTCTCCCCTCCTTACTTCTCCCCTCCCTTCTTCTCCCCTCCTTACTTCTCCCCTCCCTTCTTCTCCTCTCCTTACTTCTCCCCTCCCTACTTCTCCCCTCCTTACTTCTCCCCTCCCTACTTCTCCCCTCCTTACTTCTCCCCTCCCTTCTTCTCCCCTCCCTACTTCTCCCCATCCCTACTTCTCCCCTCCTTACTTCTCCCTCCCTTCTTCTCCCCTCCCTACTTCTCCCCATCCCTACTTCTCTCTGATTTCTATTCTACCAAGCTTATCTGCTGCCTACCTCCCTGTCTGCGTCTCTGTGTCTACTTCTCTTCCGTCTACGTCTACCGGCGCCAAAATCTCACCTGCCTACTCGTCTGTAATTTTAACCTCATCAGATTACACAACGTTTCAATCCGAATCGCGCATCATGCAAAGCCAACTCGCTCGCACTTATAAAGTTAAAAAAGCCGACTCAAAACTCCAGTGCTCCGTCCTTGGAAAAAAGCAATGAGCAACCAGCAGCAGCCTGCCAACATCATTTTCGAGTCCAGCAAACACTTGGAGTCTGGCGAGCCGGAGCCGCAGCTCAAGCCCAACCTGCTCACCCTGTACTCCATGCGGTTCTGCCCGTTCGCCCAGCGCACCCGCCTGGTGCTGCAGCACAAGCAGCTGCCTCATCAGATTGTCAATGTGAACCTCGTGCGCAAACCCGACTGGTTCCTGGCCAAGTCGAGCTCTGGCAAAGTGCCAGCTCTGATTGAACCTGCCGGCTGGACTCTCATTGAGTCTCTAGTCACCTGCGACTACCTGGCTGGACTCTCATTGAGTCTCTAGTCACCTGCGACTACCTGGAGGACGCGCACCCGGAGCCGCCGCTGTACCCCGGCGACGCCAGGAAGCGGGCCGCCATTCGCTTGGCTGTTGGCAAGATGGGCGACTCCATCATTCCCGCCTTCTATCGATGGGCCATGCGGAGAGGAGACGAGCAGAAGGTGGGCGCAGAATGCTGTTCTGTTGCTTCTGGCTTTGCTACTTTTCTGTGCGTCTCACTCTGTTCCCCTCTCATCTTCCCCTGTTCTCCTCTCACCTTGCCCTGTTCCCCTCTCATCTTCCCCTGTTCTCCTCTCACCTTGCCCTGTTCCCCTCTCACCTTGCCCTGTTCCCCTCTCATCTTCCCCTGTTCCCCTCTCACCTTGCCCTGTTCCCCTCTCACCTTGCCCTGTTCCCCTCTCACCTTGCCCTGTTCTCCTCTCACCTTGCCCTGTTTCCCTCTCACCTTGCCCTGTTCCCCTCTCACCTTGCCCTGTTCCCCTCTCATCTTCCCCTGTTCCCCTCTCACCTTGCCCTGTTCCCCTCTCACCTTGCCCTGTTCCCCTCTCACCTTGCCCTGTTCTCCTCTCACCTTGCCCTGTTTCCCTCTCACCTTGCCCTGTTCCCCTCTCACCTTGCCCTGTTCTCCTCTCACCTTGCCCTGTTTCCCTCTCACCTTGCCCTGTTCCCCTCTCATCTTCCCCTGTTCTCCTCTCACCTTGCCCTGTTCCCCTCTCACCTTGCCCTGTTCCCCTCTCACCTTGCCCTGTTCCCCTCTCACCTTGCCCTGTTCCCCTCTCACCTTGCCCTGTTCCCCTCTCACCTTGCCCTGTTCCCCTCTCACCTTGCCCTGTTTCCCTCTCACCTTGCCCTGTTCCCCTCTCACCTTGCCCTGTTTCCCTCTCACCTTGCCCTGTTCCCCTCTCACCTTGCCCTGTTCCCCTCTCACCTTGCCCTGTTTCCCTCTCACCTTGCCCTGTTCCCCTCTCACCTTGCCCTGTTCTCCTCTCACCTTGCCCTGTTTCCCTCTCACCTTGCCCTGTTCTCCTCTCACCTTGCCCTGTTCCCCTCTCACCTTGCCCTGTTCTCCTCTCACCTTGCCCTGTTCTCCTCTCACCTTGCCCTGTTCCCCTCTCACCTTGCCCTGTTCCCCTCTCACCTTGCCCTGTTCTCCTCTCACCTTGCCCTGTTCTCCTCTCACCTTGCCCTGTTTCCCTCTCACCTTGCCCTGTTTCCCTCTACCCCTTGCCCTGTTTCCCTCAGCCAGTCCTATGCTTCTCTCCTACAGCAGTGCTCCTAGCAACTAGCCATAGTGAAAAGTCACTTGAATCTCACCCGTCACCCGCCAGGCCGAATGGGAGTCGCTACTAACGCCTAACGCAGCTGCAGGCCCAGCTGGGCGATACGAACTTTTTCGGCGACTGCGACCAGGTGCAAATGGCCGACCTGATGATCTGGCCCTGGATGGAGCGGCTGCCGGTCGCCGCAAAGATGCTGGGCTTCCAGCTGCCCGCGGACAGGTTCGACAAACTGCTGGGCTGGACTTCCCGGATGGAGCAGCAGCGGGCTGTGAAAGAGACTCATATCTCTGACGATGTGCACGCGGCCTTCTTCAAGGCCTACTGGGCCAAGGAGGTCCAATATGACGGCCTTGACTGACTGAGTTTTTATTGATATTTACAATTGTGAATTATTAACTCATAATAATTTATCATCTGTAGAGTGTCTCTTATAATTTTAAATACGAGCTAGCGTAGAAAAATCGACCGTTTACAATGTTATAAAGACATTTTCTATATTTTGATTATAGAAATTTAAAGCATTACAAATCACAGTCTCGTTTTGTGTCTTTCTCCTTCCATTTTTATCAACGTAGACTAATGTCCCCCTGTGTACTGTAGCCTGTCAACCCTGACCTCCGTAGCCTATCACCCTGTTTCCTGTAGCCTGTCACCCACTCTCCGCACAGCGACACCCCACTCCCCGCACAGCCACCCCACTCCTCACACAGCCACCCCACTCCTCGCACAGCCACCCCACTCCTCGCACAGCCACCCCACTCCTCGCACAGCCACCCCACTCCTCGCACAGCCATCACACTCCTCACACAGCCACCCCACTCCTCGCACAGCCACCCCACTCCTCGCACAGCCATCACACTCCTCACACAGCCACCCCACTCCTCGCACAGCCACCCCACTCCTCGCACAGCCACCCCACTCCTCGCACAGTCACCCGACTCCCCTTAATCAATGCTGATTGGCTCCGAACTTTGCTGTATCGCCAAGCCCCCAAAGCCGGCACGGGCAGCAGCCGTGGCAAGAATGTGCTGATGGAGACGGCCAAACACTTGGAGTCTGGCGAGCCGGAGCCGCAGCTCAAGCCCAACCTGCTCACCCTGTACTCCATGCGGTTCTGCCCGTTCGCCCAGCGCACCCGCCTGGTGCTGCAGCACAAGCAGCTGCCCCACCAGATTGTCAACCTGAACCTCGTGCGCAAACCCGACTGGTTCCTGGCCAAGTCGGCCTCCGGAAAAGTGCCGGCTCTGCTGGAGCCCGACGGCTCGGTGCTTGAGGACTCCTTAGTTACAAGCCGGCACCTTGAGGAAGCTCACCGCGAGTCGGCTCTGTATCCAAGCAACGCCGACAAGCGAGCACAGATGGATGGCGTGATCGCTCAGATGGGCGAGAAAGTCATTCCCGCGTTCTACAAATTGTTCGGAGTTAGCGGCGATGAAAAGAAGGTATGGAGCTAAGTTACCTTTCTTTTGGAGCTATGGGTAGGGTAGGGTAGCTTTGGGTAGAGTAGGGTAGCTTTTGGTAGGGTGGGGTAGCTTTGGGTAGGGTGGGGTAGCTTTGGGTAGGGTGGGGTAGCTTTGGGTATGGTGGGGTAGCTTTGGGTATGGTGGGGTAGCTTTTGGTAGGGTGGGGTAGCTTTGGGTAGGGTGGGTAGCTTTGGGAAGGGTGGGGTAGCTTTGGGTAAAGTAGGGTAGCTTTGGGTAGGGTGGGGTAGCATTGGGTAGGGTGGGGTAGCTTTGGGTATGGTGGGGTAGCTTTGGGTAGGGTGGGGTAGCTTTGGGTAGGGTGGGTAGCTAGCTTTGGGTAAAGTAGGGTAGCTTTGGGTAGGGTGGGGTACCTTGGGTAGGGTGGGGTAGCTTTGGGTAAAGTAGGGTAGCTTTGGGTAGGGTGGGGTAGCTTTGGGTAGGGTGGGGTAGCTTTGGGTAAAGTAGGGTAGCTTTGGGTAGGGTGGGGTAGCTTTGGGTAGGGTGGGGTAGCTTTGGGTAAAGTAGGGTAGCTTTAGGTACGGAAGATCAGAGTTGAGTAGACCAATTTGGCTTGAAGCACAGTGAGGGTAGCCTGAAGCACAGTGAGGGTAGCCTGAAGCACAGTGAGGGCAGCCTGAAGCACAGTGAGGGTTGCTTGAAGCACAGTGAGGGCAGCCTGAAGCACAGTGAGGGCAGCCTGAAGCACAGTGAGGGTTGCTTGAAGCACAGTGAGGGCAGCCTGAAGCACAGTGAGGGCAGCCTGAAGCACAGTGAGGGTAGCCTGAAGCACATTGAGGGCAGCCTGAAGCACTGAGGGCAGCCTGAAGCACAGTGAGGGTAGCCTGAAGCACATTCGGGCTCGCCAAACTCGCCACCCCGCAGGCGGCATTCGAGCAGCTGGTCACCGAGCTCGAGTCGATGCAGTCCGCTCTGGGCGACTCAAAATTTTTCGCCGGTAGCGAGTCGGTCCAGATGGCCGACCTCATGATCTGGCCATGGTTCGAGCGCCTGAAGCCTTCGTGCTCGCTGGCTGGCTTCCAGGTGCCCGAGGAGCGGCTGAAATCGCTGATGTCCTGGATGGGCAGGATGGAACAGCAGCGTGCGGTTCTGGAGACGCGCAACACGGATGAGGCTCATGTGGAGTTCACGCGGTCCTTGCTGGCCAACCAGCCGAAATACGATGGCTACTGAGAGCGAAATCTTCGCCTCGTGTTGATGCTGGCACCTAAGCTTACAGACTTCTATTTATGCTTTTTCTATTGTCTTATCCTCTTCTTGTGCGGTATGACCCATTGGGGCCGCAGTATGATTTTTTGGGTCAATAAATGACCCTTTTTAATACTTAATTGCATGACTTACGTGATATCAATATATGACCTATGTGGGTCATTATACATGTATGACACCTTGGGTCATTGTGTGACTCATAAGGTCATTATATGACCCATCATGTCATTATATGACACATCAGGTCATTACATGACCAATCAAGGTCATTATATTACCCATCGGGTCATTGTATGACCGATCAAGGTCATTATATTACCCATCGGGTCATTGTATGACCAATCAAGGTCATTATATTACCCATCGGGTCATTGTATGACCGATCAAGGTCATTATATTACCCATCGGGTCATTGTATGACCGATTAAGGTCATTATATTACCCATCGGGTCATTGTATGACCGATCAAGGTCATTATATTACCCATCAGGTTATTATATGCCTATCAGACCGTCCTATTTATGCCCTATCACTTATCACTCTATATTTTTACTAGTTTCTATCTATATGAAATATTTTTCTGCACTGCTATCGCTTCTTCGTGTCGATGCTGAAACATCATTCCAAAGCTTCTTCTATAAAAGGACACCAATTATTTAAAAATTTTTAACCATGGACGCCTTCTATTTCTATTTTCAACGTACTACTAAGTAGCTTTTGCTATAAGTAGCTAGATAGACAAATTTGCTTTTAGAAAATGAAATAGATGTTTTCTTTTATTCTGACTTTAGACACTTTCAACTGGAAATAATTGATAGATATTGCTATTTTTTCTTTTTTGTTGATTAATTTCATTGCCTAAAATTTAGCCTTTCACCCTCTATTGTAGCCTGTCACCCTCTCTTGTAGGCTGTCACCCTCTCTTGTAGCCTGTCACCCTCTCTTGTAGCCTGTCACCCTCTCTTGTAGCCTGTCACCCTCTCTACTGTAGTCTGTCACCCTCTCTTGTAGCCTGTCACCCTCTCTTGTAGCCTGTCACCCTCTCTTGTAGCCTGTCACCCTCTCTTGTAGCCTGTCACCCTCTCTTGTAGCCTGTCACCCTCTCTTGTAGCCTGTCACCCTCTCTTGTAGCCTGTCACCCTCTCTACTGTAGTCTGTCACCCTCTCTTGTAGCCTGTCACCCTCTCTTGTAGCCTGTCACCCTCTCTACTGTAGTCTGTCACCCTCTCTTGTAGCCTGTCACCCTCTCTTGTAGCCTGTCACCCTCTCTTGTAGCCTGTCACCCTCTCTTGTAGCCTGTCACCCTCTCTACTGTAGTCTGTCACCCTCTCTTGTAGCCTGTCACCCTCTCTTGTAGCCTGTCACCCTCTCTTGTAGCCTGTCACCCTCTCTTGTAGCCTGTCACCCTCTCTTGTAGCCTGTCACCCTCTCTTGTAGCCTGTCACCCTCTCTACTGTAGTCTGTCACCCTCTCTTGTAGCCTGTCACCCTCTCTTGTAGCCTGTCACCCTCTCTTGTAGCCTGTCACCCTCTCTTGTAGCCTGTCACCCTCTCTTGTAGCCTGTCACCCTCTCTTGTAGCCTGTCACCCTCTCTACTGTAGCCTGTCACCCTCTCTTGTAGCCTGTCACCCTCTCTACTGTAGCCTGTCACCCTCTATTTTAGCGTGTCACCCTCTATTGTAGCCTGTCACCCTCTACTGTAGCCTGTCACCCTCTACTGTAGCCTGTCACCCTCTCTACTGTAGCCTGTCACCCTCTCTACTGTAGCCTGTCACCCTCTCTACTGTAGCCTGTCACCCTCTCTCCTGTAGCCTGTCACCCTCTATTTTAGCGTGTCACCCTCTATTGTAGCCTATCACCCTCTACTGTAGCCTGTCACCCTCTACTGTAGCCTGTCACCCTCTCTACTGTAGCCTGTCACCCTCTCTACTGTAGCCTGTCACCCTCTCTACTGTAGCCTGTCACCCTCTCTACTGTAGCCTGTCACCCTCTCTACTGTAACCTGTCACCCTCTCTACTTTAGCCTGTCACCCTCTCTACTGTAGCCTGTCACCCTCTCTACTGTAGTCTGTCACCCTCTCTTCCGTAGCCTGTCACCCTGTCTTCCGTAGCCTGTCACCCTGTCTTCCGCAGCCTGTCACCCTGTCTTCCGTAGCCTGTCACCCTCTCTACTGTAGCCTGTCACCATCTCTACTGTAACCTGTCACCCTCTCTACTTTAGCCTGTCACCCTCTCTACTGTAGCCTGTCACCCTCTCTTCCGTAGCCTGTCACCCTGTCTTCCGTAGCCTGTCACCCTGTCTTCCGCAGCCTGTCACCCTGTCTTCCGTAGCCTGTCACCCTGTCTTCCGTAGCCTGTCACCCTGTCTTCCGTAGCCTGTCACCCTGTCTTTCCTAGCCTGTCACCCTGTCTTCCGTAGCCTGTCACCCTGTCTTCTGTAGCTTTTCCCCTCATCTTCTGTAGCCTGCATTTCTCACCTGCCACCCGGGAAAAACAGCCAGCTGATATCCAATGTCAAAGACAGTTTAATTGGCGCCCACTATGCTTTTCTACAGAGCAAGCTCTCTAGTTTCCATATTTAGCTCTCATCCCCGAGTATCTTTCTAGTCAATACCTGCTGAATAAAAAGCCGAAGAAAATCGATATGAGCATCACCTGATACAGTAGGGCCTGTCTGAGCAATGCTAACTTGAGAGCAGCTGGTTTTTTCTACCTTAACAAGTCCTACAAAACTCCTACAAACACATTGAGTCTGTCCTCCCGTGCTGAATTCTCCCTCGCTTTCAAGCCTGTAGGCGGTAAACACCTATTCAACTATGTCTCTCTCGTGTAGACGGGTCTTCTCAAATAATTGATTTATTTTTAGATTCAAACAGCACGTTTTACAATTCTTTTGCTGTTTGAACTTTCTATACTATTTGGTTAATTGCTATAGTGCTGCTAGAACTTCAGAAAAGTATATCCAGTTCTATGAGTGGATATTGGCGCCACAATTTAGCATCAGATTGGCGCCACAGTGTAGCATCAGATTGGCGCCACAATTTAGCATCAGATTGGCGCCACAATACAGCATCAGATTGGCGCCACAATATAGCATCAGATTGGTGCCACAATATAGATCAGATTGGCGCCACAATACAGCATCAGATTGGCGCCACAATATAGCATCAGATTGGCGCCACAATATAGATCAGATTGGCGCCACAATACAGCATCAGATTGGCGCCACAATATAGCATCAGATTGGCGCCACAATATAGATCAGATTGGCGCCACAATACAGCATCAGATTGGCGCCACAACACAGCATCAGATTAGCGCAACAGTGTAGCATCAGATTAGCGCAACAGTGTAGCATCAGATTGGCGCCACAATATAGATCAGATTGGCAGCACAATACAGCATCAGATTGGCGCCACAATACAGCATCAGATTGGCGCCACAATTTAGCATCAGATTAGCGCAACAGTGTAGCATCAGATTGGCGCCACAATACAGCATCAGATTAGCGCCACAATACAGCATCAGATTAGCGCCACAATTTAGCATCAGATTAGCGCAACAGTGTAGCATCAGATTAGCGCAACAGTGTAGCATCAGATTAGCGCAACAGTGTAGCATCAGATTGGCGCCACAGTGTAGCATCAGATTGGCGCCACAACACAGCATCAGATTGGCGCCACAATACAGCATCAGATTGGCGCGACAATACAGCATCAGATTGGCGCCACAACACAGCATCAGATTGGCGCCACAACACAGCATCAGATTGGCGCCACAATACAGCATCAGATTGGCGCCACAACACAGCATCAGATTGCCGCCACAATGCAGCATCAGATTGCCGCCACAATGCAGCATCAGTTCCAATCGAATGTAAATGCATGCGACTGCCAAGCAGTACGATTCCAGCCTCTCTGCTCCATCGCAGAGCTATAAAGCGATGGTTCAGCGGCAGGGGAGGCGACAGTCTAGTTGTCATGGAAACGCGTCACCTAGAAACCGGGGATCCCGAACCGCCAGAGCTGCCCAGGGGCAGTGAGGTGCTCACCTTGTACTCCATGCTGTACTGCCCCTACGCACAGCGAACCCGCCTGGTGCTGCAGCACAAGCAGCTGCCGCACCGCGTCATCAACGTGAATTTGGTGCGCAAACCCGATTGGTTCCTGGCCAGGGCTCCGCTGCCCTCCGCCAAGGTGCCAATCATTGAGCTGCCGGGTGACGAGAAACTTCGCTTAGCCGATTCTTTGATCACCTGCGAGTTCTTGGAAGAGGCTTTTGCTGGTGCGACTTCGAATGGAACTGACGGCGACCTGATGCCTTCGATGGGGACACCTGGTGCCCCAAGGCTGAGGGCTGCTCAGAGACAAACGATTAGCAGAAATGATGCCATGATCTCCGCTTTCTACAGGTGAGGTCTGAGTTGGTTCAGGCTGTGAGCTTCAGTGTGTTCAGGTGAAACGATTCGTGCTTTTAATAAGATGTATTTCAGGGGTTCAGGTACTATGCCACAGGGGCTCAGATACTATACTTCAGGGGCTCAGATACTATACTTCAGTGGCTCAGATACTATACTTCAGTGGCTCAGATACTCAGGGGCTCTGATACTATACTTCAGGGGCTCAGATGCTATACTTCAGGGGCTCAGATGCTATACTTCAGGCGCTCAGATGCTATACTTCAGGGGCTCAGATGCTATACTTCAGGCGCTCAGATGCTATACTTCAGGGGCTCAGATGCTATACTTCAGGCGCTCAGATACTATACTTCAGGGACTCAGATACTATACTTCAGTGGCTCATACTATACTTCAGGGGCTCAGATACTATACTTCAGGGGCTCAGATGCTATACTTCAGGGGCTCAGATGCTATACTTCAGGGCCTCAGATGCTATACTTCAGGGCCTCAGATGCTATACTTCAGGCGCTCAGATGCTGAGCTTCAGACGAAACCTTTGATGGTCATGTCTTATTGAAAATGCCACACAGTTGAACCTTCAGTGGTGGCTCAGTGCGCCAGTGAAATCTGAAGCTGCCACCCTAACCAACCGCTAGGTGGGCTCTGAAGAAGGACGAGCCGGCTGAAGAGCGCGAGTTGCTGTGGGACCGCCTGCTGTGGCAGCTGCGCAACCTGCAGGCCGACCTCCGTGATGGCGGCTTCTTCGGCGGCGCGCGGGCCCAGCTGGCGGACTTCATGGTCTGGCCATGGATAGAGCGACTGCCGCCACTGATGCAGCACTACTGCCTGCCGCCAAGGCTACCGGACAGTCTCGGACACCTATCCGCCTGGTCTGAGGCCATGTCCGAGACGGAGCCGGTGCGAGCGACTCGACTGCCCGACTGGGCGCACCTGGCATTTGTGGAGTCGCACTGGAGACGGGAGCCGAGATACGACTTTCTTGAGAATAGAGAAGACTGACTGACTCCAACTGTTAGTTAGTTAGTTAGTTAGTTACTTAGTCAGTTAGGTAGTTAGTTAGTTAGTTACTTAGTCAGTTAGGTAGTTAGTTAGTTAGTTAGTTACTTAGTCAGTTAGGTAGTTAGTTAGTTAGTTAGTCAGTTAGTTAGTTAGTCAGTTAGGTAGTTAGTTAGTTAGTTAGTTAGTCAGTTAGTTAGTTAGTTAGTTAGTCAGTTAGGTAGTTAGTTAGTTAGTTAGTTAGTTAGTTAGTTAGTCAGTTAGTTAGTCAGTTAGTTAGTTAGTCAGTTAGGTAGTTAGTTAGTTAGTTAGTTAGTTAGTTAGTCAGTTAGGTAGTTAGTTAGTTAGTCAGTTAGTTAGTTAGTTAGTCAGTTAGGTAGTTAGTTAATTAGTTAGTTAGTTAGTTAGTTAGTTAGTTAGTCAGTTAGTTAGTTAGTCAGTTAGTTAGTTAGTCAGTTAGTTAGTTAGTCAGTTAGTTAGTTAGTCAGTTAGTTAGTTAGTTAGTTAGTTAGTTAGTTAGTCAGTTAGTTAGTTAGTTAGTTAGTTAGTCAGTTAGGTAGTTAGTTAGGTAGTCAGTTAGGTAGTTAGTTAGTTAGTTAGTTAGTTAGTCAGTTAGTTAGTCAGTTAGTTAGTTAGTCAGTTAGGTAGTTAGTTAGTTAGTTAGTTAGTTAGTTAGTCAGTTAGGTAGTTAGTTAGTTAGTCAGTTAGTTAGTTAGTTAGTCAGTTAGGTAGTTAGTTAATTAGTTAGTTAGTTAGTTAGTTAGTTAGTTAGTCAGTTAGTTAGTCAGTTAGTTAGTTAGTCAGTTAGTTAGTTAGTCAGTTAGTTAGTTAGTCAGTTAGTTAGTTAGTTAGTTAGTTAGTTAGTTAGTTAGTTAGTCAGTTAGGTAGTTAGTTAGGTAGTCAGTTAGGTAGTTAGTTAGTTAGTTAGTCAGTTAGTTAGTTAGTTAGTTACTTAGTTATTTATTTAGTTAGTTAGTTAGTCAGTCAGTCAGTCAGTTAGTTAGTTAGTTAGTTAGTTAGTTAGTTAGTCAGTCAGTCAGTCAGTCAGTTAGTTAGTTAGTTACATGTAGTTAGTCATTACCCTGAGAAAAGTAATTGATATTTGAAAAGAAATGTTTAGCGATTAAGATTTTCCCATTGGTGCAAAACTGTTTACTTTTTTATTTTTGCAGTTTTTATTGAGACTACTTGCGAAATGATTTTTCAGACCAGAACCTTTTTCCTACCTATAGAGTTAGTTTCGTTACATATCGGTAATCAAATTGTGCTCGATGACATATTAATTGACTGTTTAGATTTCACTTACAAATTACTTTTTAGGAACTGAAAGAACCTCTTTTTCTTTATGGCGCCATGAATTAATTCCCTTCTGGCGCAGAGTTTCCTTTTGGCGCCATTAAAATCCTTTTTGACGCCACTCCTATTTGAAAAAATTTCACATTTGCTAACCTCACAGCCATTCTACCTATTTGTTCATTTTAACTTTCTTTTTATTATCGAATTCTAATAAACAACGCCAAAATTGCTAATATCGATTAATCAACGCCAAATTTCTACACGCGAGAAAAGGATACACATGGCTGCTTGCTTTGTCTATTAGTTTTTGTTTTTCTGTTTGCCGTATTGGTCAGGATGGGAGTGGTCAGCGATTCCCTGATTGGTCAGGATGGGAGTGGTCAGCGATTCCCTGAGTGGTCAGCGATTCCCTGATTGGTCAGCGATTCCCTGATTGGTCAGCGATTCCATGATTGGTCAGGATGGGAGTGGACAGCGATTCCCTGATTGGTCAGGATGGAAGTGGTCAGCGATTCCCTGATTGGTCAGCGATTCCCTGATTGGTCAGCGATTCCCTGATTGGTCAGGATGGAAGTGGTCAGCGATTCCCTGATTGGTCAGCGATTCCCTGATTGGTCAGGATGGGAGTGGACAGCGATTCCCTGATTGGTCAGGATGGAAGTGGTCAGCGATTCCCTGATTGGTCAGCGATTCCCTGATTGGACAGCGATTCCCTGATTGGTCAGGATGGAAGTGGTCAGCGATTCCCTGATTGGTCAGCGATTCCCTGATTGGTCAGCGATTCCCTGATTGGTCAGTGATTCCCTGATTGGTCAGCGATTCCCTGATTGGTCAGTGATTCCCTGATTGGTCAGCGATTCCCTGATTGGTCAGGATGGGAGTGGTCAGCGATTCCTTGATTGGTCAGCGATTCCCTGATTGGTCAGCGATTCCCTGATTGGTCAGGATGGGATTGGTCAGCGATTCCCTGATTGGTCAGCGATTCCCTGATTGGTCAGCGATTCCCTGATTGCTCAGTGATTCCCTGATTGGTCAGCGATTCCCTGATTGGTCAGCGATTCCCTGATTGGTCAGGATGGAAGTGGTCAGTGATTCCCTGATTGGTCAGCGATTCCCTGATTGGTCAGCGATTCCCTGATTGGTCAGGATGGGATTGGTCAGCGATTCCCTGATTGGTCAGCGATTCCCTGATTGCTCAGTGATTCCCTGATTGGTCAGCGATTCCCTGATTGGTCAGCGATTCCCTGATTGCTCAGTGATTCCCTGATTGGTCAGCGATTCCCTGATTGGTCAGCGATTCCCTGATTGGTCAGGATGGAAGTGGTCAGTGATTCCCTGATTGGTCAGGATGGAAGTGGTCAGCGATTCCCTGATTGGTCAGGATGGAAGTGGTCAGCGATTCCCTAACTGGTCAGGATGGGATTGGTCAGTGATTCCCTAATTGGTCAGGATGGGATTGGTCAGCGAAGCAAGCCGATTGCAGATGAAAAAAGCAAACAATTCGATACTATGTTTAAACTTTGTTTCACAAGTTTAATATGATAGTTATTCTATTTATTTTCTCGATCAATAATCGAGTTAAGTACACAGAAAATTATGAGAAACGAGAATCTTCACGCTGACAGCAGAGTCAAAATATTATATAGCTTTTTAAGTTAATAAATATTACTTTTCCTTGATATGATAATAATAATTTTTGACTGTACAACAGGGTTAACAAATTAAGTAGAAATTATCAATAAGTAGTAGGTGTAATAATAAAATTTAGAAAAGAATGTGCAACAAAAGTCTTCAAAACACCTGTGTGTATTACTTGTACATAAACATAAAATTTATTAATAGTTGTTGCAGAACATTTTGAACTCGTGTTTATAATTTAATCAACTTTCAAACTATAAAGAGCTGCATGATTGTAAGCAAAGTTTTTTATAGGGAATGGCGTTCGCTATGATAAGCATTCTTGACACACAAAGTAAATCCCTGACACACAAAAAGCAACTCCCTGACACTCACAGAGGGACTCCCTGACACACACAGAGTGACTCCCTGACACACACAGAGTGACTCCCTGGACACACACAGAGTGACTCCCTGACACACACAGAGTGACTCCTTGACACACACAGAGTGACTCCCTGACACACACAGAGTGACTCCAGAATCACAGCTCGCTAACCACCAGCCTCTGCGCCTCTTCCTGACACTCTTCGATGTCTTCATCGCAGCTCTGCTGCTTGTTCGGCTGCGACGGAGTCTGGCTGCAGCCGATGGTGGTGCCGCCAGCCGCGGAGAACAGGTCCAAGTCGATATCAGCGTCCTGTCCGTCATCCAGCTTGACTTCTTCAGGCTTTTTATTAGCGTTTGACTGTCGGCCCTGAGTCCCGGCGCCGCAGCAGATGAAGCTGACGGCCAGCTTCACCTGCCCTCTAAAGTGCTCGTTGAGCCCCAAGTAGATGAAGAAGTTCAAGTTGAGGCAGAGCAGGTAGATGAGCTCGCAGATCGGGTGGAGCCGACGGTGGGTTGGGCAGCAGATCCACAGGAAGGCGCTGCCGCAGGGGCAGCCGTTGTACAGCAGCGAGAAGACCTCCTTGAACAGCAGGGACCGGGGTACCTGGCCGCACAGGAACACGAAAATCACGGCTATGAGCAGGATGGTGAGGTTGCGCTGCGCTTGCAGGCGCTGCTGCGTCGCCTGCGGAAAGGAGAAAATGCGGGGCATTTAATACAACACAGCATGCTGTGACATTGTCCCGCAGCCCGTTGACTATCTATTTGTCAGACATGAACATTTTAGCGCCGCAGGCACTCATTCTGGCGCCGCAGGCACTCATTTTAGCGCCGCGGGCACTCGTTTTCGCGCCGCGGGCACTCATTTTAGCGCCGCAGGCACTCATTTTAGCGCCGCGGGCACTCATTTTAGCGCCACAGGCACTCATTCTGGCGCCGCGGGCACTCATTCTGGCGCCGCAGGCACTCGTTTTAGCGCCGCAGGCACTCATTTTAGCGCCACAGGCACTCATTTTAGCGCCACAGGCACTCATTTTAGAGCCACAGGCACTCATTTCAGTGCCACAGGCACTCATGTTACCGCCGCAGGCACTCATTTTAGCGCCGCAGGCACTCATTTTAGCGCCGCAGGCACTCATTTTAGCGCCGCAGGCACTCATTTTACCGCCGCAGACACTCATTTTAGCGCCGCAGACACTCATTTTAGCGCCGCAGGCACTCATTTTAGCGCCGCAGGCACTCATATTAGCGCCGCAGACACTCATTTTGGCGCCGCAGACACTCATTTTAGCGCCGCAGGCACTCATTTTAGCGCCGCAGACACTCATTTTAGCGCCGCAGGCACTCATTTTAGCGCCGCAGGCACTCATTTTAGCGCCGCAGACACTCATTTTGGCGCCGCAGACACTCATTTTAGCGCCGCAGGTGCTGTATTTTAGCGCCCTTAAACTAAATTACTGATTCTCACAACGAGTCGCAAGGTGGGGTGGGGGGGGACAAAGCATTGACATGTCCCCTTATAACTTTTACTGGGGGGGGGACATGTCCCCCTTGTCCGCCCCCCCCCCGGTGGCGACGCCCATGGGCATGAACACTCTCTGGCCCCATCCAACAACCAGGCGAAAGTTAGCGAAGAAGTTGCCCTAAAGAGAATTTTTTTATTTTTCATATTCAAATGTAGACGCAGCAAACAGGCCAAGCGCTCAGTGACGTCATAGGACGTCACGAATCAGCTGATTGACGCCTGTGTAGCAGCTGCGGAGAGTCTCATGAGTCTTATATAATGAAAGAAGTTAGTCATGGACAAATAAAACCAGAAAGACGCTGCTAGCAAATACAGAATCCAGATCTGTGTTTGGTCCCAAGCTGATATTTAACAAGGAAAGTCAAAAAAAGTTTCAAAAGTACAAACTTGGACACGCGGACAAGCGAAGGTTCGGGTGTAGTGTACTTTTTACGGACGGGCTTTTCCCGACTGAGTTTGTCTGTGGCAAAACCCACTTCTGGACAGACTAATTGCAGATAAGCAAGTGTTTGTTGTACACGAGCGCTGAATGCTGAGATGTGAACTGCCAGCTACAAAACTGGAAAACATCCCATCTTGCGAGCTACTCACTCTTTCTGGACAAAATTGCTTTTAGCTAATTGAATAGCTCTAAGGTTTCGGTTGCTCAGAAGGCTCAGGAGTGCTATAGAAAAAGAGAGTTTTCATTACTTAAGTTATGATTGACTAGTTTGGTGTGTTATTTTTCTTTCAAAAAATCGATTTTCAAGAAGAACCCAGGGCCGTCGCCATAGATTTTATGGTGGGGGGGGGACAAAGCCAAAAATTATACATGTACATGACTAAATTCCTACATGTACATTATTTTCAGAATCGGTGTTGTCAGCACTCATTTTAGCGCCGCAGGTACTCACTTCAGTGCCACAGGCACTTATTTTAGCGCCACAGGCACTCATTTTAGCGCAACAGGCACTCATTTTAGCGCCACAGGCACTCATTTTAGCGCCACAGGCACTCATTTTACCGCCACAGGCACTCATATTAGCAGGCACTCATTTTAGCGCCGCAGGCACTCATATTAGCAGGCACTCATTTTAGCGCCGCAGGCACTCATATTAGCAGGCACTCATTTTAGCGCCGCAGGCACTCATATTAGCAGGCACTCATTTTAGCGCCGCAGGCACTCATATTAGCAGGCACTCATTTTAGCGCCGCAGGCACTCTTTTTGGCGTCGCAGGCACTCATTTTAGCAGGCACTCATTTTAGCGCCGCAGGCACTCTTTTTGGCGTCGCAGGCACTCATATTAGCAGGCACTCATTTTAGCGCCGCAGGCACTCTTTTTGGCGTCGCAGGCACTCATTTTAGCAGGCACTCATTTTAGCGCCGCAGGCACTGTGTTTTGTCACCCTGCAGCAAAATTATTGATTTACATAACGGGTCATGTAGCATTGGCATGTCCCCCCCCCAGGTCTTTTGCATTAGCCTACACAGTTTACAGTGCGGCTCACCTGGATGATTTTGGTCGCCCTGGCAGAGTAGCCGGTATTTTTCCGCCTGAGATTCTTGCGTCGGAGGCTGAGCACCTGGACAAGCAGAGCCGAGTTGGTCACGGCCAGCAGCAGGGCGGGCAGCAGCGATGAAGCCACCAGCTTCACGATGGAGTAGCCAGAGTACAGGCTGGACTTTCCAAACTCCGTAGACACGATGGTCCGCGTCAGCCTGGCCGTATTGTTGTCACCGTCGTGATCGACCACCAGCAGGTCGGCTGTGCGCAGAGCGAAGGAGTTCGGCAGGTTCAGAGCCAGGCTGGCGACGCATACGACAACTACCACGACGATCACGGTGGCGGCAGCGGAGCCATGGCAACGGTTGCTGGCTCGGTGCAGCTGGCAGGAGCGCATCGCCAGGTAGCGTTCGATGCCGACCACGACGGAGAGCCAGGCGCAGACAGTCTGCAGAGTGAAGTTCAGCGTGCTGGTGAAGTACACGCTGGCCGCGCTCAGGTAGTAACGGAATCGCAAGTAGGGCAGCCAGGAGCAGGGGAACTCGCTGCTGTGCGCCTCGCACCTGCGGGGGGAGGTTCGGGTGTCTGCGTTTGTCTGTCTGTGTGTCTGTCTGTCTGTCTGTCTGTCTGTCTGTCTGTCTGTGTGTCTGTCTGTCTGTCTGTCTGTGTGTCTGTCTGTCTGTCTGTCTGTCTGTGTGTCTGTCTGTCTGTCTGTCTGTCTGTTTGCCTGTCTGCTAGTTCGTTTTTTGAATGTTACTAAAACACATTTAATGTCTTATTTTCAGTCGCAATTTCCTTGTCCTGTCTCTATACTCGAGAATTGCAGAACGGGAACTAATCTGCACTCGAGCTTGATGGATTAAGTCTGACTCCCGGTGTCAGGCTGCAGTTGCAGGGCAATTAATTTAGCCCTGAATGCCCTTCTGCTTCTATAGAAATTTTCCCCATTCATATTTTACTTTTCTTGACGCTGAAGGCAGAGAAATTTCAAGAAACTGGCGCATTTCCATTATTCTGCTGCAGTTCATCCGATTGAATGAGCTGTTTAATCAGTTTGAGCGCGTTTTTAATGATTTTACTGTAAAACAGTCTGCTCAGTATCTACCTATCTAACTATCTATCTATCTATCTATCTATCTATCTATCTATCTATCTATCTATCTATCTATCTATCTATCTATCTATCTATCTATCTATCTATCTATCTATCTATCTATCTATCTATCTATCTATCTATCTATCTATCTATCTATCTATCTATCTATCTATCTATCTATCTATCTATCTATCTATCTATCTATCTATCTATCTATCTATCTATCTATCTATCTATCTATCTATCTATCTATCTATCTATCTATCTATCTATCTATCTATCTATCTATCTATCTATCTATCTATCTATCTATCTATCTATCTATCTATCTATCTATCTATCTATCTATCTATCTATCTATCTTTATTGAATTTGAGCTATGTTAATTTATTTATTTATCTGTCAATTTGTGAACCAATCATATACTTTCTGATTTTAAGTAACAGCTAGCATCGAGGAGTTGCAGAACCACTTCAACAGCCCAGCTTCCTGACTGACAATGTCCCGATGCTGCATCAGAGAAGAAGCAATACCGCAAGCAGTTGAGGTGCAAATATATTATTTTTTGCTAAACAACAAAATCTCAGCTACTCCAGCCTCTCTTATCGCTCAGCCCCATCCTCCTCTCCCATTCCAAGCCGATAAACAGCAGGGAGCCTCTGCTGAGCAAATATTTGAGCTGTGCTGGGGATTGGAGATTTCCGCTTGGCTCCAAATCAGCAGAGCTTCGCAGAGATCTCATTCTCAGCTATGAGACTCTCTCAGCTGACGGAAATTCTGGAAAGCTCGGGCTCATATTCTGTGTACTAATATGGCTCTGCCCATCAGGCGTGGGTGTGGGTGGATAGATGCCGTTCTCAAGCTCCCCACCTGGTAGGCATGTTGAGTACCGAGAAGTGTCACATTCTTTCTTTGAGCAGCTATTGGTTCGTTTGAATTCTTAGAAAACACCTCGAGAAAAGAGCGAAAGAGACACGCGATTGTGTGTCAAAGGTGTGAGGCTCAGCAAAGCATCCTTTGACAATGAGGATACTGGTCATGCTGCAAAGCTGGCCTACTCAGAACAATGATCCCTGACACCTAGCAGGTGCTGCTGCTGTTGCTGTGAGCGAGGTGGCGTTCAATAGGTTTTTTGTAGGTCATAAAAAACTTGTGGATTTCTCTTTCACAATAAAAAATCTTGTTTTCTGATCTGGCATTACGAGATCAGTCAGGTGCAACTGTGTTTCCATCTGCTTCGAGTGTTTGCCTGTACCATTTTGCCTGCGGAGCACTTTCTATAGGAGAAGTCAAACTGCTTCATTTTCTACTGCTTAGCCTATCTGAATGAATTGCTACTCTTAGTTCTCAGATAATTTCATGAAAGCTTTTTTGTAGCAAATTTCTTTTCCTTTAATAATAAACGCCATGCAATTAGTTGAGGTGGATGCGGTTCTGCAAGATTTTTCAGTGTGCTCGCTTAAGATCAGATGGAAATGAAAAAACATGAGGTATAGATGAGATAGAGATGAGATAGAGATGAGATATGGGTGAGATAGATTTGAGACAGAGATGAGATATGGGTGAGATAGATTTGAGATAGAGATGAGATAGAGATGAGATAGACATGAGATAGGACGTAAGATAGAAATGAGATAGACATGAGATATAGATGAGATAGACATGACATAGACATGAGATTAAGGTGAAATAGAGATGAGATAGACATGAAATAGAGATGAGATAGACATGAAATAGAGATGAGATAGACATGAGATAGAGATGAGATAGAAATGAGATAGACATGAGATATTGATGAGATAGAGAGGAGAAATAGATGAGATAGACATGAGATAGAAATGAGATAGACATGAGATAGACATGAGATAGACATGAGATAGAGATGAGATAGAAATGAGATAGACATGAGATAGACATGAGATAGACATGAGATAGAAATGAGATAGACATGAGATAGACATGAGATAGACATGAGATAGACATGAGATAGAGACGAGTTAGAAACGAAATGCGCAGGCCGTGACTCACCTCTGCGCGGTGGACACGTACAAGGTGTACACCAGCAAGAAGGCGGCATCAACCAGCGCAATGGCCGCCATGTACTTGTAGGCCTGGCCATCGAACTGCGGCTTGCGCAGCACGCAGAAGTTGACCAGGTTCAACAGGAACCCGGTGCAGCACAGGGCCAGAGGCGAGTAGAAAGTCAGCGCCAGCTCCCAGCGCAGCTCGCTGTCAAGCAAGCGACAGCCAGACTGATTGGCCAGGTGCTCCACGATTAGTCTGGGCGATGATTGACAGGTGAGATTTGTATCCGGCGTGCTGAGCAGCTGGTGAGACTTGGCGCTCGAGGCCATTTTTCAGTGCAACTATCTGAGCGACAGCGGGGGAAACTGGCGGTAGAATCGCCGCGTGGCTCTTATAGCCCAAGTCTGCGCGTTCTGATTGGCTGCCTGGGGCGTAGCTATCAGATTCGTGTTGGGGAGTCTGCGACCGCAGGGTACTGATGTTGATTAAATTAATCTAACAGTAGCTGGCTATGGAAAATGAAATTCGGATCATGTTTTCTATGCGACATATTTTATTGGATTTGGCTGTTTGTACTTTCTCTGAGAATAGATATCGTATTGAATGGATGTGCAAGCGTACTGGCCCTGCGATTCTTTCAGATGTAGACTAGCAATCTTGAGCCCCCGCTAACTAATGAAGGAAAATAAAACTTTTCACAGTCACAAATACAAACTAAGCTCATTGAGACAGACCCAGAGACACAGCAAGACACATCAATACAGGTAAATACCCACCAAGACGCAACAAGACACACCAAGTCACATCAGGACACATCAAGACACATCAAGACACTTTAGGACACATAAAGACACACCAAGACACACCAAAAGACATCAAGACACATCAAGACACACCAGGACACATCAAGACACATCAAGACACTTTAAGACACATCAAGACCCACCAAGACACACCAAAAGACATCAAGACAGAACAAGACACACCATGGCACACCATGACACACCAAAAAACGACAAGACACACCAAGTCACACCAAAAGACATCAAGACACACCAAGACACACCAAAAGACATCAAGACACATCAAGACAAACTAAAACACACCAAAAGACATCAAAACACATTAGGCCAAGAATTTCACTCTTTCCTGTTGCCTCCCTAACCAAAAACTCCCATAATTATTTGTATATATACATATAGGCGCTCCAGATGCGGGGTGGGACGACAAATGGCCAAATCCCAATCTGCTGTCTGCCAGCTCAAATGCTTCACAGACCAATCAACGGAAGAACACAGAGAGATCTGATGGGAAAGTGACAATTTTGGCCGAACTGTCTCGATCGGATTAGGGAATCAGCTTTGTTGACAGCATTGGGAAATTTGGCAGCTGCTCAAACTCGAGCTGAGTAGCAGCTTTGAGAGCGAGATCAAAGTGCTCGAGCTGGAGCTCTGGTTGTGATTGAAAATGGTTTAAATTTGAGTAGAGTGAGCCTGAAATCTGAGCTAACTAACAGTGTGCTAATGATTGAGTACAGGAATCTGAGCTAACTAACAGTGTGCTAATGATTGAGTACAGGAATCTGAGTAACTAACAGTGTGCTAATGATTGAGTACAGGAATCTGAGCTAATTAACAGTGTGCTAATGATTGAGTACAGGAATCTGAGCTACTTAACAGTGTGCTAATGATTGAGTACAGGAATCTGACCTAATTACCAGTGTGCTAATGATTGAGTACAGGAATCTGACCTAATTACCAGTGTGCTAATGATTGAGTACAGGAATCTGAGCTAATTAACAGTGTGCTAATGATTGAGTACAGGAATCTGAGTAACTAACAGTGTGCTAATGATTGAGTACAGGAATCTGAGCTAACTAACAGTGTGCTAATGATTGAGTACAGGAATCTGAGCTAACTATCACTGTGCTAATGATTGAGTACAGGAATCTGAGCTAACTATCACTGTGCTAATGATTGAGTACAGGAATCTGAGCTAATTAACAGTGTGCTAATGATTGAGTACAGGAATCTGAGCTACTTAACAGTGTGCTAATGATTGAGTACAGGAATCTGAGCTAACTAACAGTGTGCTAATGATTGAGTACAGGAATCTGAGCTAACTAACAGTGTGCTAATGATTGAGTACAGGAATCTGAGCTAACTAACACTGTGCTAATGATTGAGTACAGGAATCTGAGCTAACTAACAGTGTGCTAATGATTGAGTACAGGAATCTGAGCTAACTAACAGTGTGCTAATGATTGAGTACAGGAATCTGAGCTAATTAACAGTGTGCTAATGATTGAGTACAGGAATCTGAGCTAATTAACAGTGTGCTAATGATTGAGTACAGGAATCTGAGCTAACTAACAGTGTGCTAATGATTGAGTACAGGAATCTGAGCTAATTAACAGTGTGCTAATGATTGAGTACAGGAATCTGAGCTAATTAACAGTGTGCTAATGATTGAGTACAGGAATCTGAGCTAATTAACAGTGTGCTAATGATTGAGTACAGGAATCTGAGCTAACTAACAGTGTGCTAATGATTGAGTACAGGAATCTGAGCTAATTAACAGTGTGCTAATGATTGAGTACAGGAATCTGAGCTAACTAACAGTGTGCTAATGATTGAGTACAGGAATCTGAGCTAATTAACAGTGTGCTAATGATTGAGTACAGGAATCTGAGCTAACTAACAGTGTGCTAATGATTGAGTACAGGAATCTGAGCTAATAACCAGTGTGCTAATGATCGAGTACAGGAATCTGAGCTAATTACCAATGTGCTAATGATTGAGTACAGGAATCTGAGCTAATTAACAGTGTGCTAATGATTGAGTACAGGAATCTGAGCTAATAACCAGTGTGCTAATGATTGAGTACAGGAATCTGAGCTAATTACCAGTGTGCTAATGATTGAGTACAGGAATCTGAGCTAATAACCAGTGTGCTAATGATTGAGTACAGGAATCTGAGCTAATTACCAATGTGCTAATGATTGAGTACAGGAATCTGAGCTAATAACCAGTGTGCTAATGATTGAGTACAGGAATCTGAGCTAATAACCAGTGTGCTAATGATTGAGTACAGGAATCTGAGCTAATTAACAGTGTGCTAATGATTGAGTACAGGAATCTGAGCTAATAACCAGTGTGCTAATGATTGAGTACAGGAATCTGAGCTAATAACCAGTGTGCTAATGATTGAGTACAGGAATCTGAGCTAATAACCAGTGTGCTAATGATTGAGTACAGGAATCTGAGCTAATTACCAGTGTGCTAATGATTGAGTACAGGAATCTGAGCTAATTAACAGTGTGCTAATGATTGAGTACAGGAATCTGAGCTAATAACCAGTGTGCTAATGATTGAGTACAGGAATCTGAGCTAATAACCAGTGTGCTAATGATTGAGTACAGGAATTTGAGCTAATTAACAGTGTGCTAATGATTGAGTACAGGAATCTGACCTAATTAACGGTTGCTCAAAAACCCTATAAATCTAGCAAGCAATGCATGTGAGGACAAGAGAAGAAATGAAGGACAAATCTTACTAACGAGCATCCCACACAATCGATTAGGTCAGAAAAAAATGAGTTCAAAGCATCGATTGCCCCCTGATATTCGATTCTTTTCAAGATGAAAGAAGAGGTGAAGCCGCTCTCCTGCCAGCTATCCGACCCACTCGCTGCTCAACGGTAAAAATAGCGAATGAATTTCGGTTTCGAATTTCTCAACTCTCCATCAGTCGAACACGCAGCATCTCCTCTCTCAGCACTCGAGTAATCCAAGCGTGATCGAGCCGGGTTTAACTTGGGTGGGCCAAGTTTACTGCTCTGGCATTCCCAATAGTCTGCTGCTTCCATGCGTCTTTTAACTTGGCAAAAGCAGCTGTCAATTTCCCAGCTGCAGGAGTAGACTGGGAAAGTCAAACAGTAATCTCTCTCCACTTCTAGAGACGGCCGGGGGCAGCTCAGGAAAGAGAGCCCCGAAACTCTTGACTAGCTCGAAGGTTTTTCTGCTTCTGTTCGAGTGGGGAAAACAGCAAAATGCTCTTTTTGGTCGGCTTCACTCCGGAGAGCTGCATGCTTGAAAACAAAAGTATTGTTGAAAAAAGCTTTCAGAGAATCGCTTGCAGCTCAGGATGCAGCGCTTGTCTGTCTGATTGCCTTTCTTCAAAATAGAAGCTATTCTTCTTCAAAAGAAAACAGTTTTTGCTCTCAATTAGCGCTAATTGGAAGCAGCGAAGTGCTGAGGTGCAGGTGACCTTGTATGGGACAGTGCATGGTTGCACCGGGACTCAAAGGTTTCTCGGGGATTTTTTTTGCTACGGAATCCTGAGCACGGTGGCTTGAGAAGTCCTGGTCAGACAGCCATCCCTGCGGCCGGGTCAGATTGCTGGTCCCTCTGGATTTTTATGGCTTTGAATACTCCGGATCTGCAGATCTGCATGCGAAACCATGAGAAGAGAAAGTTTTTCTGAGTGACTGTTGGTTCAGGTAACTGGGTGAGAGTTGCAGTGAGTGTTATAGAGACAGTTACCCTGAAAGTTGCGGTGAGAGTGAGAGTGAGAGTTACAGTGAGAGTGAAAGTGAGCGTTGCAGTGAGAGTTGCAGTGAGAGTTGCCGTGAGAGTTGCAGTAAGAGTTGCAGTGAGAGTTGCAGTGAGAGTGAGAGTGAGAATTACAGTGAGAGTGAAAATGAGCGTTGCAGTGAGAGTTGCAGTAAGAGTTGCAGTGAGAGTTGCAGTAAGAGTTGCAGTGAGAGTTGCAGTAAGAGTTGCAGTGAGAGTTCCAGTGAGAGTTACAGTGAGAGTTACAGTGAGAGTTTGAGTGAGAGTTTGAGTGAGAGTTGCAGTAAGAGTTGCTGTGAGAGTTACAGTGAGAATTTGAGTGAGAGTTGCAGTGAGAGTTGCAGTAAGAGTTGCAGTGAGAGTTACAGTGAGAGTTACAGTGAGAGTTACAGTGAGAGTTTGAGTGAGAGTTTGAGTGAGAGTTGCAGTAAGAGTTGCAGTGAGAGTTACAGTGAGAGTTGCAGTGAGAGTTTGAGTGAGAGTTGCAGTAAGAGTTGCAGTGAGAGTTACAGTGAGAGTGAAAGTGAGAGTTGCAGTAAGAGTTGCAGTGAGAGTTGCAGTGAGAGTTGCCGTGAGAGTTGCAGTAAGAGTTGCAGTGAAAGTTACAGTGAGAGTTTGAGTGAGAGTTTGAGTGAGAGTTGCAGTAAGAGTTGCAGTGAGAGTTACAGTGAGAGTTGCAGTGAGAGTTGCAGTGAGAGTTGCAGTGAGAGTTTGAGTGAGAGTTGCAGTGAGAGTTGCAGTGAGAGTGAGAGTGAGAGTTCCAGTGAGAGTTACAGTGAGAGTTACAGTGGGAGTTTGAGTGAGAGTTTGAGTGAGAGTTGCAGTAAGAGTTGCAGTGAGAGTTACAGTGGGAGTTTGAGTGAGAGTTTGAGTGAGAGTTGCAGTAAGAGTTGCAGTGAGAGTTACAGTGAGAATTTGAGTGAGAGTTGCAGTGAGAGTTGCAGTAAGAGTTGCTGTGAGAGTTACAGTGAGAATTTGAGTGAGAGTTGCAGTGAGAGTTGCAGTGAGAGTTGCAGTGAGAGTGAGAGTGAGAGTTGCAGTGAGAGTTGCAGTGAGAGTTGCAGTGAGAGTGAGAGTGAGAGTTGCAGTGAGAGTTGCAGTGAGAGTGAGAGTGAGAATTACAGTGAGAGTGAAAATGAGCGTTGCAGTGAGAGTTGCAGTAAGAGTTGCAGTGAGAGTTGCAGTAAGAGTTGCAGTGAGAGTTGCAGTAAGAGTTGCAGTGAGAGTTCCAGTGAGAGTTACAGTGAGAGTTTGAGTGAGAGTTTGAGTGAGAGTTGCAGTAAGAGTTGCTGTGAGAGTTACAGTGAGAATTTGAGTGAGAGTTGCAGTGAGAGTTGCAGTAAGAGTTACAGTGAGAGTTACAGTGAGAGTTTGAGTGAGAGTTTGAGTGAGAGTTTGAGTGAGAGTTGCAGTAAGAGTTGCTGTGAGAGTTACAGTGAGAATTTGAGTGAGAGTTGCAGTGAGAGTTGCAGTAAGAGTTGCAGTGAGAGTTACAGTGAGAGTTACAGTGAGAGTTACAGTGAGAGTTTGAGTGAGAGTTTGAGTGAGAGTTTGAGTGAGAGTTGCAGTAAGAGTTGCTGTGAGAGTTACAGTGAGAATTTGAGTGAGAGTTGCAGTGAGAGTTGCAGTAAGAGTTGCAGTGAGAGTTGCAGTAAGAGTTGCAGTGAGAGTTACAGTGAGAGTTGCAGTGAGAGTGAGAGTGAGAGTTACAGTGAGAGTGAGAGTTGCAGTGAGAGTTGCAGTAAGAGTTACAGTGAGAGTGAGAGTGAGAGTGAGAGTGAGAGTTACAGTTACAGTGAGAGTTACAGTGAGAGTTACAGTGAGAGTTACAGTTAGAGTTACAGTGAGAGTTACAGTGAGAGTGAGAGTGAGAGTTGCAGTGAGAGTTACAGTGAGAGTTACAGTGAGAGTTACAGTGAGAGTTACAGT
This sequence comes from Macrostomum lignano, assembly GCA_002269645.1. Lineage (NCBI taxonomy): Eukaryota > Metazoa > Platyhelminthes > Macrostomidae > Macrostomum > Macrostomum lignano. Next base: position 344,715 of record NIVC01000440.1, read on the forward strand.
GAGAGTTACAGTGAGAGTTACAGTGAGAGTTACAGTGAGAGTTACAGTGAGAGTTACAGTGAGAGTTACAGTGAGAGTTACAGTGAGAGTTACAGTGAGAGTTACAGTGAGAGTTACAGTGAGAGTTACAGTGAGAGTTGCAGTAAGAGTTACAGTGAGAGTTACAGTGAGAGTTACAGTGAGAGTTGCAGTGAGAGTTACAGTGAGAGTTACAGTGAGAGTTACAGTGAGAGTTGCAGTGAGAGTTACAGTGAGAGTTACAGTGAGAGTGAGAGTTGCAGTGAGAGTTGCAGTTAGAGTGGGAGTGAGAGTGAGAGTGAGAGTGAGAGTGAGAGTTACAGTGAGAGTTACAGTGAGAGTTGCAGTGAGAGTTACAGTGAGAGTTACAGTGAGAGTGAGAGTTGCAGTGAGAGTTGCAGTTAGAGTGGGAGTGAGAGTGAGAGTGAGAGTGAGAGTGAGAGTTACAGTGAGAGTTACAGTGAGAGTTGCAGTGAGAGTTACAGTGAGAGTTACAGTGAGAGTTACAGTGAGAGTTGCAGTGAGAGTTACAGTGAGAGTGAGAGTTGCAGTGAGAGTTGCAGTTAGAGTGGGAGTGAGAGTGAGAGTGAGAGTGAGAGTGAGAGTTACAGTGAGAGTTGCAGTGAGAGTGAGAGTGAGAGTGAGAGTGAGAGTTACAGTGAGAGTTGCAGTGAGAGTTACAGTGAGAGTTACAGTGAGAGTGAGAGTTGCAGTGAGAGTTGCAGTTAGAGTGGGAGTGAGAGTGAGAGTGAGAGTGAGAGTGAGAGTTACAGTGAGAGTTACAGTGAGAGTTGCAGTGAGAGTTACAGTGAGAGTTACAGTGAGAGTGAGAGTTGCAGTGAGAGTTGCAGTTAGAGTGGGAGTGAGAGTGAGAGTGAGCGTGAGAGTGAGAGTTACAGTGAGAGTTACAGTGAGAGTTGCAGTGAGAGTTACAGTGAGAGTTACAGTGAGAGTGAGAGTTACAGTGAGAGTTACAGTGAGAGTGGGAGTGAGAGTGAGAGTGAGAGTGAGAGTGAGAGTTACAGTGAGAGTTGCAGTGAGAGTTACAGTGAGAGTTACAGTAAGAGTTACAGTGAGAGTTACAGTGAGAGTTACAGTGAGAGTTGCAGTGAGAGTTACAGTGAGAGTTACAGTGAGAGTTACAGTGAGAGTTGCAGTGAGAGTTACAGTGAGAGTTACAGTGAGAGTGAGAGTTGCAGTGAGAGTTGCAGTTAGAGTGGGAGTGAGAGTGAGAGTGAGAGTGAGAGTGAGAGTTACAGTGAGAGTTACAGTGAGAGTTGCAGTGAGAGTTACAGTGAGAGTTACAGTGAGAGTGAGAGTTGCAGTGAGAGTTGCAGTTAGAGTGGGAGTGAGAGTGAGAGTGAGAGTGAGAGTGAGAGTTACAGTGAGAGTTACAGTGAGAGTTGCAGTGAGAGTTACAGTGAGAGTTACAGTGAGAGTGAGAGTTACAGTGAGAGTTACAGTGAGAGTGGGAGTGAGAGTGAGAGTGAGAGTGAGAGTGAGAGTTACAGTGAGAGTTACAGTGAGAGTGAGAGTGAGAGTTACAGTGAGAGTTACAGTGAGAGTTACAGTGAGAGTTACAGTGATCGAGACTTGGGTTACAGTATCAACAGTCTATGTTTGACAGTAGCAAGTGAAATAACAGCAAGCTGTCAGAATTCACACAATACCAACCAGATACCAGATAAAAGTACTTTTGCAGCATTAGCAAGCCAGCGTCACGAATCGTCTAGCAAGCATTCTGAGTCTGTTAGCAGCAACTGCACAAGGCTTTTGTTGGGATTTTTTCCCTTCCCAAATTGCGCCGCTCCCCCCCCCCGCTCTGTCTCTCGGGGAACGGGCCCATGTAGCAGGGCAGAAGCTGGTATGTTTATGAATTGGCTTGGGGCTGAATTACATTAGCAAAATATAAGTGCAGCTGCAATCTGGAAAGTTCAGCATGTTCTGTTTTGGAAAAAACGCAAGTCAAAAGCATATCTGTCGATAATATATAGAAACATATTTAATTATCAATAGGTGTTCGCAAAGAGCTCGAGTGTTGTAAATAATAACCATAACTCCAATCTAAACATTATGGATTTACCGATACTGATGGAGTGCCAGCCCAGGAAGCTGAGCGTTTCTTGGAGTGCTACTACACCAAATTTACTACTGTGCGAGTTTAGCTGTAAGTAGTACAACTCTCTCTTTCTCATTCACTCACTCTCTCTCTCTCTCTCTCTCTCTCTCACTCTCTCTCTCTCTCTCTCTCTCTCTCTCTCTCTCTCTCTCTTACAGCCCTGACGAAGAAATTTAATTTCGAAATATCGGCTACTCAATTTAAATTGACTTTTTTCAGTCCTTTCTGACTTTCTACCGTGTCAGTGCCCGAGATTGGAGGCGCCCTCCTCTCTCTCTCTCTCTCTCTCTCTCTCTCTCTCTCTCTCTCTCTCTCTCTCTCTCTCTCTCTCTCAGTTACTCTCTCTCATTCACTCTCTCATTCACTCGCTCTCTCATTCTCTCTCTCATTCACTGTCTCTCATTCACTCTCTCACTCACTCTCTTTCATTCACTCACTCTTTCACTCTCCCTCATTCACTCTCTCATTCACTCGCTCTCTCATTCTCTCTCTCATTCACTGTCTCTCATTCACTCTCTCACTCACTCTCTTTCATTCACTCACTCTTTCACTCTCTCTCTCATTCACTCTCTCTCATTCACTCACTCATTCACTCTCTCTCTCATTCACTCACTCTTTCACATTCTCTCTCATTCACTCACTCTTTCACACGCTCTCTCATTCACTCTCTCATTCACTCTCTCTCATTCACTCTCTCTCATTCTCTCTCATTCTCTCTCTCTCATTCACTCTCTCATTCACTCTCTCTCATTTACTCTCTCTCTCATTCATTCCCTCATTCTTTCTCTCTCTCTCTCTCTCTCTCTCTCTCTCTCTCTCTCTCTCTCTCTCTCTCTCTCTCTCTCTCTCTCTCTCATTCACTGTCTCTCTCACTCTCAGCAAAGAAATATCCAAGTGACTCTGGGGTGACTGTGTTGTCTGTACGGTAAGTGTACACAGTACAGTACAGTTGATCCATCGTATCCTGTTCTTGTCGAGAAAGTTAAGCATTGGTGGTAAACAATTTTACTGGGTGGTGGCTACGTGTGAAAATAGCTCGCTAGCACTGTCGGGCTACCTAGCAACACATTGAGTTGGGAGGTAGATGTACTTTTCCATAGGAAAATCTAACTGAGTAGAATCTAGTGCTTTCCCATGCTAGTGCAATCTGAGTCTAAAAATAGCACGCAGACACAGCTAAAAGTCTTTTTTTAGCACACATCGTCAGTAAACGTCATACAATGCAAGATTTATTTAAAGATGTTGTCGTTTGCACAAGGGAGGCTCAGAAACTGCACTACATATACTGAGTATGCAGGTGAGGCTAGTGAGGCCAAGATTCAGTGTGCTCTGCAACATTGAAGTGTAACTTTCAGAGAGGCTAATAAACTCAGTATGGTAATCGAATACGACAGCTGCTTGGAAGCCGTGCTCAACAATGTGCACTCCGGCTGCTCAGTCATGGTTGGCGGCTTCGGTCACTGCGGCTCGCCCGAAGGCCTGCTGGCTCAGGTGCTGCAGAGCGGCGCCGAAGGCCTGACGCTGATCTCGGGCACTGGGGGCAGTCCGGACTCTGGGCTCGGCCGGCTCATATCAAGGCGTCGGGTGCAAAGTCTGCTCACCACCTACATTGGCGCCAACCGCGAGATCTACCAGCGTCACCTGCTGGGCCAGCTGGAGCTGCAGCTCCTGCCGCAGGGCACCTTCGCCGAGAGGATCCGGGCTGGCGGCTCCGGGCTGGCGGCCTTCTACACCCGCGCCGGCGTTGGCACCGCCATCGCAAACGGCGGCGTGCCGCTCCGATACGGACCCGACGGCGGCGTTCTGGAGGTCACCGCGGCAAAGGAGACGCGCCTGTTCGACGGGGTGGAGCACGTGCTCGAGACGGCGCTGAAAGCCGATGTCGCCCTGGTGAAGGCCTGGCGCGCCGACCGGGCCGGCAACCTGCAGTTCCGGATGTCGGCGAACAACTTCAACGGGATCATGTGCCAGGCGGCTCGGGTCGCCATCGCCGAGGTCGAAGAGATTGTCGACTGCGGACAGTTGCCAGCGGACCAGATCCACGTGCCCTCGGTGTTCGTGCAGGGCCTGGTGCTGGCGGAGAAGCAGCGGCCGGAGGCGAGGCGAGTGCTGAAGCGGGCGACCTCGCGCCAGCAGCAGCCGGCGTTGATGACCATCGCTCGCCGAGTCGCCGCCGAGTTCAAGGCTGACAGCTTCGCGAACGTCGGCCTGGGCATCCCGATGCTGGCCGCCAGCTGCGTGCCACGCGGCCTGAACGTCTTCCTGCACTCGGAGAACGGGGTGCTCGGCCTGGGCCCCTACCCCAGCTCGGAGGCGGACTTCGATCCGGACCTCATCAACGCCAGTCGGGAGAGCGTCACGCTTCGGCCCGGGGCGGTCTGCTTTGATTCGGCCACCAGCTTTGCCATTGTGAGCGGCGGCCATCTCAGCATGACTGTGCTGGGCGCTACTCAGGTAGAAAAATCCTTGCTACTACTAGTAATATGTAAAATTAAAAACGAGTATTTTACGCGTAAATCTACCAGCGTCGAGCGTATATGGGTTAAGCGGACTTCTCAAGTAAGTCTCTACTTAAGATGTCCTTGTACTGTAATTGGGTAACAACTCTGGGAAGCACACAGGTTAGAAATACAGTACAGAGTGCAAGTTGCAACCCCCATCACAGACTCAGTACAGTACGTCTATCAGGCATAAATTACGAGTATATTATTTTGAAATTCTCTAAAAATCTGGTTCATAATGTAGTTGTTAGCATGCTGCACGACGGCAGTGGCAGAATTGGCATCAACCTCATTTTATCTGAATTTCCCCCTTCAGGTGTCGCAATTCGGCGACATCGCCAACTGGATCATCCCTGGCGCAGCCGCCGTCGGCATGGGCGGCGCCATGGAGCTGGTCAGCTGCGGCATCCGCGTGGTGGTCGCCATGCGCCACTGCACTGTGAATGGCCAGCCAAAAATCCTGTCCAGCTGCACCCTGCCACTGACTGGCAGACGCTGCGTCGATCTCATAGTGACGGACCTGGCGGTGTTCTCCGTGGACAAGAACCGCGGCCTGACCCTGCTGGAGCTGGCGGACGGTGTAACAGTGAGCCAAGTGGCCGCCTGTACAGACTGCCATTTCGCAATCTCCGACTCTGTGCAACCCATGAAACAGGTGGTTGACTGCACTACTAGCGAGCTGGCACGAGTTTGAACACTTTTCTTGGTGTTGGATTCATACTTTGTAATGCGATTTCATATTTGCGTCAGATACTACTTATAGTCACAGAATAACTAAATGGGCCACTCAGGCATCTTAGTAAATAAGTAAAACAGCTTTTTACTTCCAGTTCAGTAGCAAAGACGAATACATAAGCTATTTTATAAAAATAAAGGCTGCTTAAACGACTTTGATAAGTTTAGAAGCCCAAAGCTTGCAGGCGTAAACAACTTGCTAATTGGTTCAGCAATAATGTACATTAGCCAGTCCACTGAAATGTACATGGCAGCTTTAGGCTGGAATTCCGAGAAAGGCAATAAAAATTGGGGGTGGTGTGGAAAGGCGCCGTTGGAAGGGTTTTTAGCTGGGGGGGGGGGGGTAAGAGCCAATAAATTGAGCCTTGGCTTTAAAATACATTAAAACGCTTCTGTTTAACTTACTACTGAACTGAAAGTAGCTTACACGCAAATGTGCTGAGTGGCCCATCCAGTTATCTAGTATCTGTGCTTACAGTAGACAATAAGTGTACAGCTGTACAGAAATAAATAAATCAAATACTGCAACGCTTTGTTCGAATTTAGTTGTTAATAACAAAAAACTGGATTTAAGATTGTTTTGGCCATAAAAAACCCGAACTGCCAAGTTCCCGAACACTGTCGTGTATTACATGCAGCATATACTACTGTTAATAGAATGCGCAAATTCCGCGCATCGAAGATTAATTCAGGGCTCCAATACAGTTGCTTAAAAAATCCACGAAAATATGCTCTTCAAAAATAGTAGGAGAAAGAGACACGATATTACTGTATTATTCATAAAGCAACACCCCAGTATTGTGGGGTGTGAAAGCTTTTGATGGTGCTGCTGGGCATCAAACACTAAACAGTTTTGGCAGCGCGATATGCTTGCAATTATTGCACCAAAGGATTGGGGGCAAAACTATAAATATGAGCAGATTGAAAACAGATAATCTTATATATTATTAATAAACTGTCTGTAACGTGCAGCAATTTTAAACAAGACAATAACAAAAATTCCGATTGCATCCAGATATGCAATTCGCACAGTTGTACTATTAATAATAACACTCGAACAGTAAAAATATGGAAGTGCAGATCCTGTTCAGCAGTTCCAATATAAAGCCACAACTTTGCCACCAAAACGAATTCCAAACGTATTAAGAAAAATACTCAAACATGAGTAAGCAAAAAACAATAAAATCTTATCTTTCTCAATCTACAGTACATTCTACAATGTACATAGGATGACTCGTACATGTCATGTACATACAATTTAGCATATTCCTGACTGCCAAAGGAAAAATTTTCTAGCTTCGTATTGTACATTGTAGGAATCTCCTATGTACACAACAATATCTTCAAGTACATGGAGTACATCTATTATTTTAACAATATAAATCAGTATTAGGCGTTAGTTCCACAAATTCTATCAGCATCAACGCATTAAATACAGAGCTAGCGTAGGTAAAAATGCTGCAGTAAGTCATTTGATAATCAAAACTAATCAATTTTTCTGTCTGATCTACCTGCCTACCAACGTACCTATAAACCTGCCTTCTAAACTACCTACAATCCTGCCTACCAAACTATTTATCTACTAACCAACCTACCTACCGACCTATCTACCAACCTACATGACCTACCTACCTGACCAACCTACCAACCAACCTACCAACCTACCTAACTGATCAACCTATCTACCTACCTGACCAACCTACCAACCTACGTTCCAGCCTACCTAACAACTTACCTACCTACCTGATCAACCTGCCTACCTACCAACCTACCTGACCAACCCAACAACCTACCTACCTGACCAACCTACCTACTACCAACCTTACCACCCAGGCCTTGAATCTCCCTCCTGCTGGTGGCGGCCAGGCCTCTAGTCCAGAACTTCAGCACCAGTTCGTCGTTACGCGAGCAGCCCAGGCTGTCGAGCAGTTCAGAGACCTGCGCATTGCTCAGCTGCTGCTGCTGAGCGCCTTGCACGTAGCAGCAGGTGAAAAACTGTCTTGCCCTGTTCAACCAGTCCTCCTTGACGTTGGTGACCAGCAGGTCCAGAGCTTCATCTGGAAGCTGCTGACTGTCCAGCAGTTTGTCCAGCTCGTCGATAAGTCCGGGCAGTCCCAGCAGGGAGTTGTAGGCGCTGCTGGGCACGGGGCAGTTGGTGGCGCAGCTCACGGCCAGGTCGTCAACAGAGGCAAAGGATTCGGCTGCCAGGCTGCGAAGGTCAGCGCGGCATTCCAGCACGAGCATCGGATGGCTGACGGGATCGGTGAGCACAATGTCCGGGATGACCGCCTCCCAGGCCAGGCCAAGGAAGTTGCACCTGCGGTTTGGAAATTGCAAATTTGTCAGTGACTGACAATGACTGAAAATGAGTCATTGACTGATGATCGATTGAAAATGAGTCATTGGCTGATGATCGATTGAAAATGAGTCATTGACTGATGATCGATTGAAAATGAGTCATTGGCTGATGATCGATTGAAAATGAGTCATTGACTGATGATCGATTGAAAATGAGTCATTGGCTGATGATCGATTGAAAATGAGCCATTGACTGATGATCGATTGAAAATGAGTCATTGGCTGATGATCGATTGAAAATGAGTCATTGGCTGATGATCGATTGAAAATGAGTCATTGGCTGATGATCGATTGAAAATGAGTCATTGGCTGATGACCGATTGAAAATGAGTCATTGGCTGATGATCGATTGAAAATGAGTCATTGACTGATGATTGATTGAAAATGAGTCATTGGCTGATGATCGATTGAAAATGAGTCATTGACTGATGATCGATTGAAAATGAGTCATTGACTGATGATCGATTGAAAATGAGTCATTGGCTGACGATCGATTGAAAATGAGTCATTGACTGATGATCGATTGAAAATGAGTCATTGGCTGATGATCGATTGAAAATGAGTCATTGACTGATGACCGATTGAAAATGAGTCATTGGCTGATGATCGATTGAAAATGAGTCATTGACTGACGATGATCGATTGAAAATGAGTCATTGACTGACGATGATCGATTGAAAATGAGTCATTGGCTGATGATCGATTGAAAATGAGTCATTGGCTGATGATCGATTGAAAATGAGTCATTGACTGATGATCGATTGAAAATGAGTCATTGACTGACGATGATCGATTGAAAATGAGTCATTGGCTGATGATCGATTGAAAATGAGTCATTGGCTGATGATCGATTGAAAATGAGTCATTGACTGATGATCGATTGAAAATGAGTCATTGGCTGATGATCGATTAAAAATGAGTCATTGGCTGATGATCGATTGAAAATGAGTCATTGGCTGATGATCGATTGAAAATGAGTCATTGGCTGATGACCGATTGAAAATGAGTCATTGGCTGATGATCGATTGAAAATGAGTCATTGACTGACGATGATCGATTGAAAATGAGTCATTGACTGACGATGATCGATTGAAAATGAGTCATTGGCTGATGATCGATTGAAAATGAGTCATTGACTGACGATGATCGATTGAAAATGAGTCATTGAGGCGATTAAAGAGTAATCGATTGGTGACTATTGGTTGAAAATGAGTCATTGATTGATAGTGATTGGTTAAAAATAAGTTTTTGATTAGGATGATTGATTAAAGATGAGTCATTGATGGGTGATGATTGATTGAAAATGAAAATGAGTCATTGATTTGCGATGATTAGTTGGAAATGAGTCATTGATTTGCGATGATTAGTTGAAATGAGTCATTGATTTGCGATGATTAGTTGGAAATGAGTCATTGATTTGCGATGATTAGTTGAAAATGAGTCATTGACTTGCGATGATTAGTTGAAAATGAGTCATTGATTTGCGATGATTAGTTGAAAATGAGTCATTGATTTGCGATGATTAGTTGGAAATGAGTCATTGATTTGCGATGATTAGTTGAAAATGAGTCATTGATTGGTGATGATTAGTTGAAAATGAGTCATTGATTGGTGATGATTAGTTGAAATGAGTCATTGATTGGTGATGATTAGTTGAAAATGAGTCATTGATTGGTGATGATTAGTTGAAAATGAGTCATTGATTTGCGATGATTAGTTGAAAATGAGTCATTGATTTGCGATGATTAGTTGGGAATGAGTCATTGATTTGCGATGATTAGTTGGAAATGAGTCATTGATTTGCGATGATTAGTTGAAAATGAGTCATTGATTTGCGATGATTAGTTGAAAATGAGTCATTGATTTGCGATGATTAGTTGGGAATGAGTCATTGATTTGCGATGATTAGTTGAAAATGAGTCATTGATTGGTGATGATTAGTTGGAAATGAGTCATTGATTTGCGATGATTAGTTGAAAATGAGTCATTGATTTGCGATGATTAGTTGAAAATGAGTCATTGATCGGTGATGATTGGTTGAAAATGAGTCATTGATTTGCGATGATTAGTTGGAAATGAGTCATTGATTTGCGATGATTAGTTGAAAATGAGTCATTGATTTGCGATGATTAGTTGAAAATGAGTCATTGATTTGCGATGATTAGTTGAAAATGAGTCATTGATTGGTGATGATTGGTTGGAAATGAGTCATTGACTAATGAGGAATGAAAATGACATACCAGACTCACCTGTAAGGCTCTTCATACACGCTGGAATTCAGCACCTCTTGTACGCAGTTGTGCGGCAAAATCTGTCGCATCAGCTTGAAAAATGAGGCGGCCAGAGCGGGCAGGTTGGTGCGGAACACAATCTGATTGCCGGTGACCAGGTGGTACAGGAGGAGGAGGAAGATGTGCGGCTGTCTGTGCAGACTCAGCTGCGGCGAGTCCGGGTCCAGCACTGACACGGACCTGCGGGGAGATTGTGTAATAGGCTAGATTAGCAATCCGTTTTACAATAGTCAGGTTGGCTAGATTAGCAATCCATTTTAAAATCATTAAGTTGACTAGATTAGCAATCCATTTTAAAATCGTCAAGTTGACTAGATTAGCAATCCATTTTAAAATCATTAAGTTGACTAGATTAGCAATCCATTTTAAAATCGTCAAGTTGGCTAAATTAGCAATCCATTTTAAAATCGTCAAGTTGGCTAGATTAGCAATCCATTTTACAATCGTCAAGTTGGCTAGATTAGCAATCCACCAGTTCCTTTGCGCAATGCAGCTTAGCACATTGTACTCCATCATACCTGTCAATCAAGTTGGTAACAGGCACCCGTTTTAGCCGCTGCCTGATGTGCCTGAGCGAGTGGAACACGATGCTGACCACCGCGTTACCGCCAGCGGGTTTGCAAACCGTGGGAGCGGTTGGAGTTGGCACCACCGTTCTGGTGCCCTCGTCCTCGGAATCCTGAGAAGGTTTGAGTAGACAGTAGATTTACAATTGTGCTTACGGTAGCTAAATGAAATTACACTATGACCTATGAGCGATTTTAAACTATGACCTATGAGCGATTTTAAACTATGACCTATGAGCGAATTTAAACTATGACCTATGAGCGATTTTACACTATGACCTATGAGCGAATTTAAACCATGACTTATGAGCGAATTTTAACTATGGCCTACGAGCGAATTTAAATTATGACCTATGAGGAAAGTAAAACTATGACCTATGAGCAAATCTACATTATCATTCATGAGTCTGCATAATCCATAACAATCTTGCAGCTAAACCATGACCACTGAAAAGCTCAACTATGACCCATGAGCACCTCGCTATCCAGCAGGCAGTCCTGATCAGCGGCCATCATCTGCAGTTCCTCCACCAGCTCGTCCTCAGTCGGCCGGCCCACCCGAATCTCCTCCCGTTGCCAGCCGCGCAGCATCCAGGAGAACCAGAGATGAAGCCGCTTGAACACGGCCGGGTCGCCGGTGAGCTGAGCCAATGACCTAGCTGGATTATCCGACCGGCGCATTCTCAACCAGCTCGAGCCGTTGATTCGAGTCGCCTTGGCGCTGCCCTGACGCAGCTGCTCAGCTTGAAACTGTGCAGTAGCCATCTGCTTCAATGCGCCGCTAATCCTGCCAATCTGAGCCACCAGCCAAGGCCAGGCCTGCAACAGCATGCGACTGTCGGTGGACATCACAACGACAGCGTATTGGCTAGTCAGACCCCGAGCCTTGGCGTCGTCCAGTTGAAACGGCGAGCCCATCACGTGACCATTGACCGGGTCGCCAAAGTACATGGCGCTAGTTGGACAAACTTCGCAGGAGTGCACGCGAAGGCAGGCCTGACGGAGACGGCTGTACAACTGGCTAGGCCAGGTGGGGTGCTGACTGGAGACCAGGTGCACCCCGGCAGAGGCGTCCTCGGTGTGCATAGCCAGAATGTTTGGCGGCATGGATCGGCAGGAAGGGCAGGCGACAACTGGGAAGCACACGGATGCGGGCGGAGGCTGCTGCTGGGTCAACAGTGTCTCCTCGGCTCGGGCTGGGGATGGCGGAGTCGGCGCCACCTCCAGCAGTTGACGGGAGCTGCTGGGCAGCTGTTGCATGACCTGCATGCATAGCACTACTGAAGGACCGTGGTCCTCGCAGAAGTGTGTTAGCGCAATGAGACAGTTCTGAAAGATTTCGGATTGAGATTTAGAAATAATAAAAACCAATTAAGTGCTCCGGTTTTAAGTGCCAATCAAATAGATATTATCAAGTTCTCAAGCTCACTCACTACTTGTCGTAGGGATAAGAAAGAGGGGGTGATGAAGTTGAGAGGAAGACAAGAAAATGATAGCCACAGGCACACCCTATAGACAGCGATGTAGGTGTGGTTAAGATAGAGGGGTAGGGTTGGACAATGGACAAGAAGATCAATAAAAACAGCACGCGCGATAAAAAGCAATAAAATGGGGAGGCCCGGCAAGGAGAAAGGGTAGGGTTGAGACTCGAGAGGAAGACCAGTTAACCCCACAGTAGCACAAAAAGTGGGGTTGGCTAAAATAGGAAAGAGGGTGTGGGTTGAGAGAGCAGATAAGTGAGTGGATCGATAACTACATCACGCGCAATAAAAAGCAATAGAATAGGGTTGGTCAGAAAAGAAGAAAGGGTTGAGACTAAAGAGGAAGACCAGATAATCGATAACCACAGCAAACATTGTAAAGTAGTAGCGTTAAAGTGAGGTTGGCTGGAATAGGAAAGTGGGTGAGTTGAGAGAGCCGATAAATGGATCGATAATGACATCACGCGATATAAAAATCAATAGAATAGGGTTGGCCAGACTATTGAGAGGGTTTGGTTGGCAGAGCCATATAATCGATCATCACAGCACACGCTATAAAACAGCAAAGATAAGCGTTGTCTGGAGTGGAAAGAAGGGGGCGGGGTCGAGAGGCAGACCAAATAATCGATAACCATCCCACACGCTGGAGTTGACTGGAATAGGAAGGACAGGGTGGGGTGGGGTTCACAGCACGCGCTATAAAAATCAATAAAATGGGGTTGGCCGAAAAGGAACAGGAGGGTGGGGCTGAGAGGCCGACCCTATCGGTAATTATCAATAACAACAGGCCTACAGCAGCCCTATAAAAGCGACGAAGTGGGGTTGATTGTAATACAAAATACGGAATAGACCAGATCGATAAGTTAATATTTATGAATATTAGTACTTTGGATTGGACCAAACAAGCCCTATTTTATAACAATATCAAGGAAATGCATACAAAAAACCAACACTGAATAATGACTAATTTGAAATAATACAGTAATTTTGCTTTCCAAGCTTTATACTACAACTAGTCCAATATATTTCGACCTATATTACAAAGCAGTAATAAATTAAGTGTTGTAGTCATATTCAGCTTTATTGAAGAACTTGATGAAGCACCATACTGACTTTAAAATAGTTAGATAATTCAAATCAGCTTGTGCGCAACTTGTAGTTTCAAAAAGTTGGTAAAAAAACAAAATATATTGGAGGACAGGCTTTGCATCAGAGATCAATAAATTGATTATTATTATTGCAGTTAATAGGAGACTAATTGAGCAGCAGGCAGGTACTAATAACTAGTTAATTAGTTCACTATGCTGAAAATACACGCTGAACTAATCGAAAATATGTACAGAACAAATTTTGCTTATATTTTATCGTTTGCTGCTAGGGCTCAAAGAGATTACTAAGGTAATTAGCAGCTGGTGAGTCAAACGAAAACAGAGAGCCAAACTAAGAAGACAATTTACAAATAGATAGGCGTATGTAAAGCAAAAATAGGCCATAAAATACTTCACATACTACTGCGGTAGACAGGAAGCATTATTAATTAGGTAGTAAGGAAGATAATAGTAGACTTTGTAAAATTTGAATAAACAATAATAATGACTTTGTTTCATAAGTTGGGCAGCAAAAACGATTGCGATTATAAACAGAAGGCCATTGATGAGAAAAATAAATTATTATTAAAGTACATATGTTAATTGCGTTGTCAAAATAAATACTAAGTAATAATATATACAGTACAACGGCATAAGCGGTACAACAAACAATACATATAGCAATAAAAAGCAGGGAAAAAAAGAGTACGTTTTGTCCTACTAAAAAATAGCGCAAACAGACAAACAAAAATATTGTGGTTAAGGGTCTGACTGATAATTGCACAGTCTGACTAATGATTGTATTGCACTAACTATAAAATAAGTTTTTCTAACAACTATAAACCTCGTTTGAAAATAGTTTGGCAGCAGATAAACTAATACAACAAAATCGGGTATGATCTGTTTTGGAGTTGGAGTCACCTTTAAACTGCACAACACTCGTTTATCAGTCGCTTTTACTGTAGCTCATCCAGGTAAACCCCAATTACTGTAACTCATCAAGGTAAACCCCAATTACTGCAACTCATCAAGGTAAACCCCAATTACTGCAACTCATCCAGGTAAACCCCAATCACTGTAACTCATCCAGGTAAACCCCAATCACTGTAACTCATCCAGGTAAACCCCAATCACTGTAACACATCCAGGTAAACCCCAATCACTGTAACACATCCAGGTAAACCCCAATCACTGTAACACATCCAGGTAAACCCCAATTACTGTAACACATCCAGGTAAACCCCAATTACTGTAACTCATCCAGGTAAACCCCAATCACTGTAACACATCCAGGTAAACCCCAATTACTGTAACTCATCCAGGTAAACCCCAATTACTGTAACTCATCCAGGTAAACCCCAATTACTGTAACTCATCCAGGTAAACCGCAATTATAGTAACCCATCCAGGTAGACTCCAATTACTGTAACTCATCCAGGTAAACCGCAATTACTGTAGCTCATCCAGGTAAACCCCAATTACTGTAACTCATCCAGGTAAACCCCAATTACTGTAGCTCATCCAGGTAGACTCCAATTACTGTAACTCATTCAGGTAAACCGCAATTACTGTAGCTCATCCAGGTAAACCCCAATTACTGTAACTCATCCAGGTAAACCCCAATTACTGTAGCTCATCCAGGTAAACCCTAATTACTGTAACTCATCCAGGTAAACCGCAATTACTGTAGCTCATCCAGGTAAACCCCAATTACTGTAGCTCATCCAGGTAGACTCCAATTACTGTAACTCATCCAGGTAAACCGCAATTACTGTAGCTCATCCAGGTAAACCCCAATTACTGTAACTCATCCAGGTAAACCCCAATTACTGTAGCTCATCCAGGTAAACCCTAATTACTGTAACTCATCCAGGTAAACCGCAATTACTGTAGCTCATCCAGGTAAACCCCAATCACTGTAACTCATCCAGGTAAACCCCAATTACTGTCAGCTATTCAAGACCGAATCAAACAAAAACTAATAATAATAGTATTATTACTACCTGTGACGATCAGAACAGATAAACGTTTAAAAAGAAAGTAATAAAAAATTCAATGACTCTTTCTCATGCATTCGATCGGGGAAAACCAACGACTAGGTAAAACAAATAATATCTGATTTAATTCAGGGGTTTACCGGCCAATTTCACTACAATGCCGCTGCCACCATTGGCGATGGAGAATCTGCCAGAGCCAGCGGCGGAAGCTGAGCGACTCGCTGATGACGTCACAATATGAACTCGAGAGCCAATCAGAGACGACGCAGCTGACGATTTAACGACAATAGGAGAAGCCACTACAGGTGGCTGCTTGGCGCTGTTGGCGGTGCCGATGGGCTCGCTGCTTGGCTGCGACTCCCTGGTGGCGCCGTTCAATGCCAGACTGGCCAGGACCGAGGCTTCCTCGATCGGGCTGCGGGTGCGAGCATTTGTGAGTAATAAGCTACTTTCGATACATATCGGCAGTGCAAAGCTGCTATAATAGCTTTTATTAATTTAACATAATGGTAAAAGTAACTTTCGATACATATCGGCCCTTAAACTTTGTCTGTAGTAAAAATAAAGTTTCAATAAATATCGATTCTTCAATTTTGCGAAATAATTTCGCATACATATCGGCAAATTTTTTACTATCAAGTGAGCTTCGTTTGTCATAAACGCTATGCTTTTTCGATACATATCGTTACAAAAGGTTAAAAAATCGCTCACATTTTATCCCGCGTCTCGGCCAATCCGCCAACAGACAGAATAGGCGGCAGTCGTCGCGGCTGCACCGTCGCTTCGCCGGCAGCAGCGTCGGTTGTCGTTGTCGCCGCCGCAGACGCGTCGTCGCTACTCTGGCATCGATACTTCAAATAGAGCGCGCGAGCGTCGGGCAGCTTAGCTTTGGAAGAGGAAGACGATTGAGCAGCGGCGTCGCTAGCCGGCTTGTCATTGGCGGCCTTGGCATTGTCACTAGTATCATTTGAGACAGTGGCAGCACTACTAATAGTAGCATTCGAAACGGCAGGTTTGGCTTCGGTAGCCGTGGCGGTGGCGGTGGCGGCCGTGGCGGCGGTGGCTGCCCGCTTCATCTGGGCCATCTGGGCGGCGGCGACCAGCTGATTGACGGACGGCATGCCCGACGATCGGCGCTTGCGCTTCTTTTTCTTCAGCAGGCGCGCGGGCGGCAGCAGGCGGTACATCTGGGCGCAGTCTTTGCGGGGCCGGCCGCGCGGCCGCTTGATTGGCTGCTCGATCTCTACGTAGCCGTCTTCGTCTTCATCGTCGTCTTCGTCTTCGTCGACGTCGACGTCGACAATGTCGCCGCGTTGTCGGCGAAGTTCGCGCAAGCTGGTGGCGTCTGAGCCGGCCAGTTGCTGACCGTCTGCGGCCTTTAGGATGATTGGTGGAAGACGAGTGAGCTAGATGTATCGCTAGATTAGTCTCTAGATGTATCGCTAGATTAGTCTCTAGATGTATCGCTAGATTAGTCTCTAGATGTATCGCTAGATTAGTCTCTAGATGTATCGCTAGATTTGTCTCTAGATGTATTGCTAGATTTGTCTCTAGATATATCGCTAGATCAGTCTCTAGATGTATCGCTAGATTAGTCTCTAGATATATCGCTAGATCAGTCTCTAGATGTATCGCTAGATTAGTCTCTAGATGTATTGCTAGATTTGTCTCTAGATATATCGCTAGATCAGTCTCTAGATGTATCGCTAGATTAGTCTCTAGATATATCGCTAGATCAGTCTCCAGTTGTATCGCTAGATTAGTCTCCAGTTGTATCGCTAGATTAGTCTCTAGATGTATCGCTAGATTAGTCTCTAGACGTATCGCTAGATTTGTCTCTAGATGTATCATTAGATTTGTCTCTAGATGTATTGCTAGATTTGTCTCTAGATGTATCGCTAGGTTTGTCTCTAGATGTACCGCTAGATTTGTTTTTAGATGTCTTTAGCAGCTCACCTGATCCCCAAGAATGTGCACCAGTCGTTTCATTTTCGCGGCCAGAAACGGGTAGAGATGCGCTGACGGCAGCAAGTCCTGCTTACGGCAGCGCTGGCGCTGCTTGCTCTTGTCCTCATCTGCCTCATCGAAGGTTTCCGACTTAATCGCAGGCTGCTGCTGTTGCTGCTGCTGCTGCTGCTGCTGCAGCGGCTGGGACTCCGAAGGCGAAGGCTGCTTCAAAGTCGGCGGCCCTTTGACAGGCGTCACGTGACCTTTGAAACTGTTCACATTGGGGTGATACTGCATTCTCTGCTGCTGCTGCTGCTGCTGGATATCAGAGACGCTGGCGAGTTCGTCATCGCAGTTGCTACTGACATTGTCGTCCATTTTGACCATAGCGGAGCTGTGAGCTAGAAGAGCATTGGTGCCTAACACGCTACTGTAACTGGAGCCTTGCTGCTGCTGCTGTTGCAGGGGCAGCGGCGACTTGGCTTCGCGTCTCATTCCACCGCCGCCAGTTTTGTACATGGTGCCGGTGGCGCTGAACATTTGCACCTGAGCGTAGGGATGGTAGGGGGTCTTCTTGAGCGCCTGTAGCATGCCAGCCCTGGCCATGGGGTCGATGGTCCACAGGGAGCCTTTGGCCGAAGTCTGCGGGTGAATTTATCATTATTATATTATATTCTTAATCCAAAAAATCCCCAAGACAGTACTCGTATGTGAAATCCAAAAAATCCCCAAAAAGGAAATAAAAATCCTAAAAATTCCCATTATACAATATGAAATAATACAAATCCCGAAAATCGCCAATACAGAATATAAAATCCCAAAAGTCCCCAATGCGCAGAATATAAAATCCCAAAAATCCCCAATACAAACAATATGAAATCCCAAAATCCCCAATGAACTGAATATGAAATCCCAAAAATCCTCAATACACAGATTATGAAATCCCAAAAATTCCCAATACACAGAATATGAAATCCCAAAAATCCTCAATACAAAATATGAAATCATAAAGACCCCCTATAAAAACAAAATATGAAATCCTTGAAATCCTCAATGAACAGAATATGAAATCCCAAAAAATCTCCAATACAGAAAATATGAAATCCCAAAAATCGTCAATAAACAGAATATGAAATCCCTAAAATCCTCAATGAACAGAATATGAAATCCCAAAAATCCCTAAAACACAGAATATGAAATCCCAAGAATCCCCAATACAGAGTATGAATTATGAAATCCCGAAAATCCCCAATATAGGATATGAAATCCCAAAAATCCCCAATACACAAGAATATGAAATCCCAAAAATCCCTAAAACACAGAATATGAAATCCCAAGAATCCCCAATACAGAATATGAATTATGAAATCCCGAAAATCTCCAATATAGGATATGAAATCCCAAAAATCCCCAAAACACAGAATATGAAATCCCAAGAATCCCCAATACAGAGTATGAATTATGAAATCCCGAAAATCCCCAATATAGGATATGAAATCCCAAAAATCCCCAATACACAAGAATATGAAATCCCAAAAATCCCCAAAACACAGAATATGAAATCCCAAGAATCCCTAATACAGAGTACGAGTATAATTCCACAAAGATCGCAAATACAGACTGACAGTCAAAAGACCCACAGTGCATGTAACAATATGAAAGAATGAGTACACAATACACTACTTACATCCCGCTGCACTTTCGTAAAGCTCTTATTCAGAGACAAATTATGTCTGACGGAATTTTTCCAGCCGTTCTGAGCCTGGCGGTAAAATGGGAACTTCTGCTCAATCCACTGGTAGATGCGGCGCACCGGTAGGCACTTGTTTGGCGCCGCCTCAAGCGCCATGAAGATGAGGCAGGAGAAAGAATAGGGTGGCTTCAGCAGCCGGTCTTTGTGCGGATCGTAGTCGCTGTGAAACCGGTTGCCGGAGCTGGCGAAGGTGGACTGAGGAAACGGTTCCTGGATCCAGAAGGGGAAGAGGGTGAGAAAAAAAACGGCTTTGAGAACTCGAAATAGTTATGGTTTTAACTACCGATTTGTTGCGTATTCATGAAAACTTCATAGATAGGTACGAGTAGATAGATGGATAGAAAGACAGACAGACAGACACACAGACAGACACTAAGACAGACAGACAGACAGACAGACAGACAGACACTAAGACAGACAGACAGACAGACAGACAGACAGACAGACAGACAGACAGACAGAGACAGACACTAAGACAGACAGACACTAAGACAGACATACAGACAGACAGACACACACACTAAGACAGACAGACAGACAGACACAGACAGACAGACAGACAGACAGACAGACAGACACAAAGACAGACTGACAGACAGACAGACAGACAGACAGAGAAAGACACTAAGACAGACAGACACTAAGACAGACAGACAGACAGACAGACAGACAGACAGACAGACAGACAGACAGACAGACAGACAGAGAGACAGACAGACAGACAGACAGACAGACAGACAGACAGACAGACAGACAGACAGACACAGACAGACAGACAGACACTAAGACAGACAGACAGAGACAGACAGACACTAAGACAGACAGACACTAAGACAGACAGACAGAGACAGACAGACAGACACAGACAGACTGACAGAAAGGCAGACAGACAGACAGACACACACAGACACACACAGACTGACAGAAAGACAGACAGACAGACAGACACACACAGACACAGACAGACAGATCATAAATCAATCAAAACGCACCTTCTTAACACTGGCCGCCCCGGCAGCCTCAGCGGCAGGCAGCTGGCCAGTCGCATCCGATTCGCCGAGCCCAGGATTCAGCAGATCCGGGGGCCGGTAGTTCACCAGCCAGTCCAAGTCGCCCAGCTCGCTGCCGCCGCCGCCCACAGACGGCGAGGCTCGCAGGCTGGCGAAGCAGCTGCGGCTCAGCGGGTCGGCAGCTCCGACAGCATCGTCGTCGACGTCGTCAAGCGCCGAAGCTCCTGGCGCGTCGCGTAGCGCGTTGGACAGCGCGGCGGCTGGGTAGGAGGCGGCCAGACTGTCGCTGAGTGCCAGACGCCTGGCCAGCAGCTCAGCTGAGGAATCGTCGGAATCGGCTGCCGACAAGGGTGGCGGACTGTCGTCGAGCATTAGGCGGCTCATTGCTGATGCTGTGGACTTTGAATTCCTACTGTTGTTTGTCTCAAAGGGTAAAATAGCTTGTACAGATTACTGGAATGGTGAGTAGTAAACAGTGAATCCGTTTAATTAATACGTAAAAATAAGACTGGGGGGTCGCCACACACCCTCAGTTACCCCAGCTAATGCTGGCACCCATTTTACAGCTGGGTGAACTGAAGCAATGCAGAGTTAAGTGCCTTGCTCAAGGACACAAACTGTTCCAAGGCGGTCGAGAATCGAACCAACCACTAGGCTACAGCCTCACCAATTCAGTGCAAATGCAATTTACACTGCTAAGCCTTTCTGGTATAATATAACTTGGCCAAAATGTTTAAAATAATTATATAAAAGCAAAAAATGCTATTTTTGTGTATTTAATAAAAAATAGTGGATTAATACTAATTATATAAATAAAAATCAACTAAGTTTATATACTAAATGATTACCTAAAACTAAATGTTGCTTTGTTGTCTTTCTGTTGCTTATTTATTACTGGGTGTTGCAAAAAACTCGACAAAATATTGTGATAATATAGCACCAAAAAATAAAGGCAAAAATTTAAAGCGACTTTAACTTCAAATATATTTGAAAACCAAGCTTAGTTTGTGGTCACCATTGCTAGCAAGAACTATCTCTCCTACCTTGTTTGTGCTCTTCAAAATAAAGTCAAAATTTCTAGTATAAGGGGTCATGCAGACCTTTTATAGACAAAAAGATATGTCAAGTTTTTTTTGTAACACCTGGTATATTTGACAATAAACAAGCAAAAATATTAACAGCGGGCCTAGGCAAGGCTAAAAGTACTAAGAAAATATGATATGCAATCATTTTTACAATAATTTAGTACTTAATAGGATTATTACATGGGAGATTTCACTTTAGTATTTTTAGTAATTTACAATTAAATTTTAAATTTTAATAAATACAAAATAGGTTTACATTTCTAACAACAGGCATAACAACAGACATAAATAGACATATTAAGATTAACACAAAGTTGTTTTAGAATAAATTTGCCTAAAAAGTTATATACCAAGAACCTTAGTATATGCCATGATTATAAGCCAAGTGCATTAAGGACCTTTAATAATGCTAGAGTTTTCTATCACAAAGGCATCTTCTTGACTATAATAATATGAAGACTAGGCCTAATAGGGATTAGTTTGTTTGTTTAGGTTTGGTCTAAACTAATTTCTTCTTTACAAGCTAATTGGGATAGCCTCAAGCAAAACTATGGCTTATTCTAATTTTCTATATTCTGTAGCCAAAGAGATTCCAATATTACTATATTCTTATAGTTTCTGTAGCCCTAGCCATATTTTTGACAAAAAAAGTCTAAGAAATAAAATACTTTGAATCTAGAAGATAAAATAGTATTTAAATGACTGCAAATTAAGATAGAAACTTAGACAAACACTTGATTCTTTTGTAAGATAATTAAATGTCTATCTACTACTACTACTACTACTACTATTACTATCAATAGAAGATAAAGTGAATGTTTTCACATTAATAAAAGTTAGAATTTGCTAGTGTTGTATTGTACCATATTAGATATCATTTATAAGTTTTAAATCTATGATATAGTTTACCAAGTATCTTTGTTTTACTCAATCTATTTCTATGTGTACTACAACATGATCCTGACTATAGATTTGCCTAAGGATCCCATAACCATAGCCATAGCTATAGCAAAACACTAGTTATTAATAAATTTAATAATTTTGCAAGGTATGCTACTTATGATATTTTAGAAGAGATAATGATATGATAGCTTAGGACAAATGTAAGATTGTTATCAAGCTGTATTACAAGGGGTGCATAAAAAGTTTTTGCAATCTGGTTCCCAATTGTAGATAAATTGTTGATAAACATTTCAACTATATATTTCTATGCAATCCTTCATTATAATCTCTCTATATAATAGCCATATTCTATGCATTTCTAGTAATGGCAAATCTATGCCTCAAAGCTGGCATGGTATTTAGCTCTAAATTGATATAGTAAGCTGGGTCTTAAGGCTATTGAAAATGACATCTAGTTCAGAAGTTTTGGTAATGCCCAAAAGTTGCAAGGTGCCAAGTTAGGATAAGGCCTTAGGCCTTAATGGATAGTATAATATCATCTTGAGCTTGTTACTGGCAAAAAAGCTTGTTGTCATGGCCACAGTGTGGCTAGAGGCCATATATGCTTAACCTTGGGAATCACTTGGCCATTTATATTGGCAACATATACATGTAAGTCACTTTTGGCTGAGAGTAGTCATGTGACTACCATTCTGTCCAATAGCAACTTACATGTATATGTTGCCAATAAAAATGTCTGGTAAAATCCCTAGGTTACACTTAAGCATACTAGAAGCATTGTTATAGTGCAAGTAAATTTTACCACTGGAAGCAGGTTGGCTGCTCTTCTATCACTAAAGCTACAACTTTAGGCAAAACCTTGCCAGCTAGTATAAAATCTGGCATTGACATTCTGTCCAATTGGCATCATAACAATTGTCCCTGGCCCATTGATGCTAAAAAAGACAATAAATATCTGTTTCTATGAGCCAAGTGCCAAGGTAAGTCACAAAATACAAAACTTGATAAACAAGAAATTGAGAGAAGAAAGGAAAGAGAAAAAGAAAAAAGAAAAAGAAAGGAGAGAAAAAAGCAAGAAAAATCATATACAAAGTGAAAATTAAGTTGCAATTGGGAGAAACTAAGTTGCAATCAAGAGGAACTAAGTTGCAAATCTGGACAAAACTAGGCCCCCCTAAGTTGCACCAGATAGGTGAAATTTTGAGGTTGGGCATATATGAAGCAATTTATAATATTTTAAAGTTGCAATTGGGGGAACTAAGTTACAATTGAGAGGAACTAAGTCATAATCGGACATCAATCAATGTATGAAATTTTGAGGTTGGCCAAATATGCTAGCACTGATCAATTTAATCCAATGGGCAATAGTGCAGCATGAAGAGACTTGATCTCTTATAACTTGGACTAGCTTGGCATGAATTTTTGTGGCATTTTCTTTAAGTATACATTTAGCTAGGACTAGGTTTTTAAATTTGGTAGAGTAAGATAAGATTATTTTATTAAAAAAATTTTTGCTATGCCATTGAATTAGGCTGGCTCATTAGGCCCTATCTATGCTATATGCTATAATAAACAATATAATATAGGCCTATTCTATATATATCTATATGTCTTCTTTGAATCAAAACCAAGACAGACACAGAGTAGGCCTAGAATAATACCACTTTGATTTCTTTAAATAAAAAATTTAAATTGTGCCTACAATGAAGTAGTGGTATAGGTCTATTAATTTGTATAGTACCAAAAGCCTGGTGACCAGGTCAAGCAAGCTGTCTAGCCAATTCAGTTGATTGGCTAGCAGATGATGCATGTACTCCCAGCTCTTTAGACTTTTACTTTTGTTAACTTTCCATTTTTATATTTCTAAAGCAAATATAATTACAAAAGCTAGGGCCTACACCTTTGCTAAGTCTTAGACTTAGAAGTGCCGGGGTTAGGGTAGAGGCGTAGCGTAGCGTAGGGTTTAACTTTAATGTCATTGTGATTTAAGCAAAGTAATTTTAACTAGGCCTATCCTAAGTCTGAACTTACAGAATTTGATTCAAACGTTTCGAATGATTTAGTTACAGATGCTAAAATTAAAAAATTAAGGAGCAAATTTCTGCTAAAGCTAACTCATCATAACCAGCAGTCAGAAGACCAAAAGAGCTTTAAGGTCTGGTCTTTCACAAGTCCCAAGCTGCTGCGTCGTTAACAACAAATATCGAAAAACTGTTCAAAGTACGACAAATTGAAGTAACAAAATGTGTTTTTTAAGATGCTTCAAAGGGTGCAAATACTTTGAAGGCGCTAAAAAGAGACATAAAATAATTACAATTAAAAAAATAGATCATAATTACTACCGCTCTTAAAACGTAAGAACTTAAACTCGGTTACACCGGGCCCGTGCCATAAAATTAAGTCGAAGGAGCTGGGCTCAAGAATTGTCTTTACGTTTTAATTAAGGTGTTGATGGATTTGTATTTATATATTTTATGGTTAAGATCGGGAAGCTAAATGTATATTTGGGAGTTGTTCCAAGGATTGTAGCAATCATATATCAGCTAACAGTCTAAAGGTCATGTACATAACTCTGTATGTGATATATGTGAGCGAAAGTTCAATGGAGGCCAAAGCAAAAGCAGAGAGTTTCAAAAGAAGGTCCATGTGTACTATCTCTCTCGTAGCCAATTTTGAAACATTCATTACTCTTTCGAAAAAGTACATTCTTCCTGCCATGATGGCTACATAGCCATTCGATCAGTTGTTTGTATACATGATCATCCCTTCTCTTCAAATAATTTTACCAGTACACTTTACACATCTTAATTTCACGGCGGCCCACGGGCGACGCTGAAGACATAATTTGAGCGCCTTCTAGATGCGCAGCAACAGGCTGCTGTCGACGATGCTGCATATATGTCTGGTCCATTATCCAGCTGCAGCCGACGTGAAGAGCCGCGCAGTGTGGACGACCGTACCCATTGGAAAATACCGCTCCCATCTGAGGAGGACTTCTGCACCTAAGCCCAGTCACCATGGAAGACATTGTGCTTTTCGCTCGGAAAACACCGGCCAGGCGGTAAGGCGCTCGGCCCCGACGAAGTCCCGTTGGTCGAAGCGCTGCGGCTCCGATGTGTGGCCTCCCAGGCGCCATGAACCGCGTGCTTGCTGGCGCCCGTGCGCCTACCGAATGGACCATTGCGCAAACCGTGTCGATTCAACGCGGGAACAATGCGGTCAAAGAAAAAAGAAGCCTGGGCGGTATTCCATTCGATCCGGGCCGTCCTCCAGTCCGAAAAGCTGCCCGACCGCCAGAGGGCTCTGTTGTGGCAGGCGGTGGTCAAAACCGTCTTGCTCTACAACGCCGAGACGTGGACGCTGGCGGCTACGCTTGAGCGACAGTTGGATTCGACGCACTCAGGGCTGCTCCGTGCGTTCTTTCAAGCTGACGAGAGCGCCGGGACCGAAGCCCTGTACGATCGGGCCAAGCTGCAGCGCCCATCCTGTACTGGTGGTGACTTCAACTGGCGGGTCACGTGATCCGGGCCGAGAGCTACTGCCCCAAACCTGTTCAGGACGACCTTGCAGGGCCCATTCAGGTGAGTCAGGCCCGAACACGTCGATACGTTGACTGCCCGCTGTGCGACGCTGGGGCGTAAAATTAATTGCTTTGGTTTAACTTACTACTTAGCTGAGAGTAGCTTACACGCAAATGTTGCAGAGTGGCCCATCTAGTTTTTATAATATCTGTGTTGCTAACTGACGCCAGAATTCCGGACTTCATCTACAGTCCTAAAGAAGGCACAGGTAAAACAATTCTATCTCTATAGTTCATCTACTTACGCATAATTACTCGTGCAGTTGCTTTAATTTGGCACCTGGCTATATACATTGTACGAGCTAGAGTTTTTTGTTGTGTCAAGATGCAATGGAGGGCAATGCACATAAAAAGTGAACTTACCCCAGGCACAGGTAATTCTCTCCGCATAAATAGATTCAGTTAAAGACAACTTCGCAACTTCGACTCGACAAGTTCGAATGTCTTAAAAACGGAGTTGTTACCAAAAATAAATTATAATATCGTTGCAAACATATAAACTTATGAAGGTAGGAAGCCTTTTCATTTTTTCTGTAGCTCTTCTGGAAAACTGGGTTGAAGTTCGCTCTAACTCAGCTTAGACGTTCGAGTACTTGCTAAAATTGCATCTTATTTCTGAGAATAAATCGCTCACTTGTCGTTATCAATGGATGTCCTGAAATGCGTCGTTGTCGGCGACTCAAACGTTGGCAAGACCAGCCTGATTATGACGTACGTACAGAGCGCATTCTACGAAGATTCAATACCGACAGTGTTTGACTCTCACGAAGTCACGGTTAACCATGGTGAAGCCAACAAAAGCAGGCAGCTGGTTGTGTGCGACACCGCAGGCCAGGAGACCTACGACAGACTGCGACCGCTCAGTTATCCGGACACCCACGTCTTCCTGTTGTGCTTCTCCGTGAACAACTCGACAAGCTTGAGCAACGTAATAGAGAAATGGCACTGGGAGCTGAAGCATCACTCTCCCAACACGCCAATCATTCTTGTTGGAACCAAGTCAGATTTGCGAGCGTCTGCTCCAACTGACAAAGCAGTTTCTAGCGAGCGAGGCTGCCAGGTGGCTAGAGAAATCAAAGCCATAAAGTACATAGAGTGCTCTGCGCGACATCAGGACGGACTGCATCGCCTCTTTGTTGAGGCCATCGCTGCGGCTGATATGCCCCGAGGCGACAACGGTCGTGCTGATGGTGGCAACAGGAACTCTCTGAATGGTTTGAAGACTCTCTGCAGCGTTTTGTGACATTCGGGCACACAAAAATACGTCTTACAACCAATATCTACGAGTTAACGCAAATTGTTACACAGTAAAGCGAGTCACAAATCACATACATGACAGACGTTCAATATTGGTACTTTTTAGACAATTTTGTTTGCATTCTTTTCAATATTCACGTGCAGAAATCTGTAGAATTCTTCGCTAAGTCAAACAACCCAGTGTTGCATCGTCCCACTAAATATTGCTTGCATATACTTCAAGTATGCACTTTGATAAACCAGGGAAACTGTTAACTAATTTTGTCGAATGAGGGCCAGGTATATACAAATTTACATGTAAAGTAACTTAATTTTTAATTTTAGGACAGGTACTTGTATACCATTTTTGTGTTTTCGGGACCAAGGACCAACTTGATGATACACCTCCATCAATTGAGTAGCGCGATCTGATTTGTGCATATGATTTCTTCGTCACTTGTGCATTTACATCCGTCTATCCGTCTTCTACGATTTAATGGTTCAGTTGATAGCGGTGTAACCGGTGAATCTCTTGCGGGTTAAAATAGAGTGGAGTAGAGTAGAGGAAGTGGAATACATGTAGAGTGGCGTAGAGTACAGTACGTTTGTAGATCTGAACCTGGGTAGGTCCATGGCAATCGGTGTTGCACCGTCGGCGACTCCAGCTGTCAGGCCACATCATCCTCGCCATGTCGTACTCTCCATAGACGGTGCAGGAGGGGCTGCTGCTGACTATGCAGGCGCCATACCGGCGGGGACAGGTAGGCATTTAGCTGCTGGCTGATGCCGACACACACTGTGACGCTGCTTTGATTTTAAGACCTGATTTTGTTGCTGTCGATGTGATGAGAAGTCGCATTATGATAGAGTTTGTTACACTTCATCCTGTCACATTCAGCTCGTTCGTCAACCATGCATGTACGTCTATTTGGTAGCTAGGCGACTACAGGTAGACCAACATCTATTGATCATCGTCAGTGTTACATGAGCTAAATGAATTTAGAATTTTCAACTTCTTATGCATTGCAATTACGAAAACCCAAGGCTGCTATGAAATGACTTATTAATTGCTTCTTTGGTGATGTCACCACGATGTGAAATCTCTTTTTCGAGATTGAAAAATCTCTTGAAATCGAAATTTCACAACGTTGATATTTTACAAAATCGAAAGGCATACAGCGAGATTCAAACTGTCAATCAAATTAGCTCGTAAATCTGAGATAATTAGATAGTTTACCTAGATAATGGAATGTACGAGTATAATTAATAGCTACGGGCTGGACGACTTGGATTAAATATCTAGATGAGGGTGGATAAGATTCGTCGTGAAAGCTACCGCGAGTAGTAGTTCAATATATTGCAACAAGAAGTTCAACTTCAGTAGGGAAATTCCTTAATGCTTTGTCGCGTACGCTTAGCGCTGAAGCTCAAATGCTAAATATAGAAATATGAGTAGAGTCCCTTCAGATTCAACCTCACCTCAGACATTCGACAGAAAAATAATGTATAAATGCCGTAATTGCAAGCAGATTTCTTTAGCTAGAAGCACTACTTTGTCTTCTTGGCAATGCTTGCATTGTTTATAATAACTGCTGTTTCCCGAAAAGATCTTGGTTAAATTCATACAAAAAGCCTTATTTGTCATCAAACGGTTGGAATTCCGAGCCGACTTTTGGAGCATCGATCGAAATACTCTCCGTGAGTATCATCACTATCAGCATTTTTATTGCAACTTGTTGACTCGCTGAAGACTACTTAAAGTAAGTTATCGCGCATTTTACAACAGTATGTCTAATTGTCAACTTAGCGTGGGAGCTTTACAAGCGACAAGTTTCAATACTGTATTAAACATTTCTAATTTCATTAAGCGATGTCTAATGATAAACTTGCTAATAGAATCTAAATTGCAACTGCGTAAACAATACACAGTGTTGATTTTTAGCTCTTTAACTAATACGAGTAGAGATTTAGAGCCTGCTCAAAACAGAAAAAAGTATACGCTTTTTTAGGCAGTGACGTCATCTAGCTTTGACCAGCCCACTAAAAATGCAATGCCTTGCTTTCGCATTGCTCGTATCTAAACTGTACGGCATCACAAGATGTACAGTGTTAGAGTTACGAGTCTCGGTTTCTATTTTAAAGTAGAGTTGACAAGTATTACAGTATGCACTGCTTTTGGTTGGCTTTGGTATCTCTATTTTGATTATCATTGCATATTATAAAGTCTCAGCTGTTAAGTATTGAATTGGCTAGATAACAGGTCAGCGAAGCCACCTCATTTTTGTTTCAAGTAGCTAACTTAATGATATTGCGTGTTTTACAGGTACTGTATAATTTTTTCTGCGTAGAACTCCCCCCTAGCGAATGCATGCAGTGTTAATACTGTACATGTACAACTCACTCTACTGACCAGCTAGTCTTGTTAAACAGTAGGTTCTTGACGAGAACTAACGCTATTTTTCATTTTGCAACAAACCAACTTGTGTCCGCGTCCAATGTAGAATTTACATCGAATTCAAAAGTTTGTTGCACATTATGACCAAACCATGTACACTAGTCTAAGTAGCATCACGTGACCCCCCAATATAAGAATCTCGCTGTTCGCGCTGGCTGCTTCAGCAATTAACTGTCACGGCATGCACATTCTGCAACCCTTTACTCTTTTAAACTTCACCCCCCCCCCTACAACCCCCGCCAGCCCAAAGGGACAGAGCCCGGAAAAGAGCGCAACGGCGGAAAGACAGACGACATACACACCATGCCCGAGGTCCGGTCCTGGCGGGGGTTGGGGGTTGGGCGGGTGTCGGAAACGAGAGAGAGAGAGAGGGGTGCAATTAGCAAGACCGAAATGCAAGGCCAGAGAGTGCTGGAGAGAGGTTGCACAGCGGCAAACTGCAATAGAGAATGCAATGATTTGGTCTCTAGGCTGGAGAGTGGAGACGGACCCAAGCACCATGTGACGTGCAGCTAAAAGGGGCTAGAACACTGCACCAACGGTGGTAAGATAGAAGACAGCAGCCCCCCTCCGCCATAGCTCATTTAGGCAAGGGTCGAATTGCACTGCAGCACGGTGTTGTTGAATCAATGGCTAACTTTGGTCGCCAACCCTCCCCCCCCCCCTTCGAACCCCAAGGCAATATAGTGTGCTTTCCATGTATATAAAATGGAGACCAAATGGAAAAAGCCTTCAATAATATTGCGAAAATATCTGCCTCTCTTTCTCCGGTACCGCGTATTCGGTTTCACTTCTGAGCATTTAATTTGCTAAAGTAAAGTTATAGGCATATAGCTGATTTAGTCTTAACAGCCTCTTCCACACAATGCAAGCCATCAAATGCGTGGTTGTTGGCGATGGTGCCGTAGGTAAAACCTGCCTGTTGATCTCCTACACCACCAATGCCTTTCCCAACGAGTACATTCCCACCGTGTTCGACAACTATTCCGCCAACATCATGGTGGACAGCAAGCCGATTAACCTGGGCCTGTGGGACACGGCTGGCCAGGAGGACTATGACCGGCTGAGGCCGCTGAGCTACCCGCAGACGGACGTCTTCCTGGTCTGCTTCTCCCTCATCAGCCCGGCCAGCTATGAGAATGTGCGCGCCAAGTGGTACCCGGAGGTGAGTTGAGCGGTTGCTGAGCGTCGTTTTCTTAGAAAGCGTTAAATATGCTCATCTATTAACAAAATCGTTACTTATATGCACCCCCAGGTGAGTCATCACTGTCCGAACACGCCAATCATTCTGGTGGGCACCAAGCTGGATCTGCGCGACGATCCGGACACCATCGAGAAGCTCAAGGCCAAGAAGTTGGCGCCCATCACTCACCTGCAGGGCATGACAATGGCAAAGGAGATCAACGCGGTGAAATACCTGGAGTGCTCGGCTCTGACCCAGAAAGGACTGAAAAATGTATTTGACGAAGCAATCCGCGCCGTTCTGTGTCCCAAGCCGAAGCCAAGCAAGAAAAAGCCTTGCAATTTGCTGTGAAAATTTGTGAATGGGTTTTCCTGTGAATGACGCCGATAGCCACAAAACTTATGCGTAACTTCCGATCTGATTGGAGTATGCCCTGCTTTTGTCAGTTCGTTCATTATTATAACAAACAGTTTGAATTCACGCCAAAATTCGGAAATCATTAAAATCTTATTTTCTTTTACAACGTTTTACTTCTTCATAGTTTTATCTAGCCTATAAAGTAATAAAGAGTAGAAGTCTATCCGAACATTGATTTCCAAGTTTGGCGCTAATTCAAATTTTTATAATAATTAACGAATGAGACG
The DNA here is from genome assembly GCA_002269645.1 of Macrostomum lignano. Classification (NCBI taxonomy): domain Eukaryota; kingdom Metazoa; phylum Platyhelminthes; family Macrostomidae; genus Macrostomum; species Macrostomum lignano. The sequence goes on from NIVC01000440.1 coordinate 375,665, forward strand.
CGAACATATAGGTGCGTTTGTACATGCCCGAGATCAACTGCATGTGATAGCACGTTCATTGCGTTGCCGCGCTTGTTCTTTTTTGCAAAGACTAAAACTCGTGATTATACTAATATTATTTATAAATAGGATGTACCAACCGATCCTGGAGCAACTATATGAAACGTACATGTGTACATTGCACTGTACACGCAACGCGTAGCTCGCAACAATCGACGCTCCTCTGCAGACTGCGTATAAATAATTGCTTTTAAACTTTCAGTAAATTTTGTTATTTTTTATCGAATATCCCTGTTGAAAACAACATATAATTAGCACAACAATACATTACGGACTCACTGAACTTACGATTATAAGTGCTCTCTCGAATAATGCTCACTACAAACAACTAAAACATCAGTTGACTTGGAACACTCACATTGTTTTGTAGCACATGCCTTACTGTTCTTTTTTACTTTTCTAACCAGCTGCTTTTAGACTCGAATTTCATAAAATTGTGCACATGTGCATGCAGGTGATGCCACGGTGCAAATTTATTTTGTAGTTTGAGCTGTTTCTACTTGAAACAACAAGCAGACACCTACATGTAACTCTCAGTTAGTTTAGTCTGCAAAAATGTCACTCGACATGACAAGCGATCAAGACAAAACATTAGAAAAAGCAAATTATCCGACTTGCCATATTTCTGCTAATGCTTATAAGCAATCCAGTTTTGAGAACAGAAGGAAGCTGAACACACACACGCCAATCTCCATCAAAAATCTATATTTATGTGACGTGCCCACCATGTGTCGCCAAGTAATTACAGTATGCCTAAAGGATTCACATCGCTTCAACCAGAAAATTAACAATCAAATCTGAACAAAACGAAAACAAAATTAATCACATATGGGATTCCAATGCAGCGAGGCTTGGTTTTAATTGCAAACACAAATATTCAATATAAATATTAACCATAGAATACTATTGCATAATAATATAACAGTAATAATACTTAAGAAGCACAGCTGGGCAGTGTATTGCAATATTTTTTTACTGTATGCAAAAAGCAAAACAAGCTGATTAGTACAAAATACAACACCGATTTTGATCAGCACGTGCCGAGGCACCACCAGGGCGCTAGGGGTTTCGTAGAATTTGAACTCGCATGAAATTGCATGATTAATAAATACGTTGGGCATAGATATGATTATGCTAATGACTGCGGGAGACCAGATGCAAATGAAATCACAAGGAAAGACGAAAGACAGACAGACAGACAGACAGACAGACAGACAGACGGACGGACAGACAGACAGACAGACAGACAGACAGACAGACAGACAGACAGACAGACAGACAGACAGACAGACAGACAGACAGACAGACAGCCAGATAGACAGACAGACAGACAGGCAGGCAGGCAGACAGACAGACAGACAGACAGACAGACAGACAGACAGACAGTCCCAATAAGCAGTAAAACACGGTCAGCCAGCCACAGGGTCAGCTGTAACAAGAACAGCAACAACAACAACTAATCGTTTAATTTTACAGACGACTCATTGAAAAAGCTCATATTCGTGCAGGTGCCAACAATACTACTCGGTACTAATAGAACGGAATGCACCGCTCAATAAGTAGTGGTTAATGGTAAAAGCGGGCATCGGATGCACCAAGCTGATGAGACTGCAGTGGAGAATCAATGTGTGCACAGTGGCTAACAGATTATTAAATAATCAACCAATCATTGCTAACAGATTGAGCCGATAAACATTTACTATATTGATTGAAATACTACTAAAACTGAAAAAAGTAGTATCTACAGACTAAAATGTTAATTGCATTTCATATATTCATATACCCTTAAGTCGATTTCAGATGACAAATTAGATGATTAAATTAAAGCTAAAATATATTACTTTAGTAAATTTGGAATGCATGGAGAGTGGCATGCGGCTGAGGTATGCGGTAAAACAACACGAGCTACTCATGATAAAATGTTATAGCAGAAGAAACAGAATAATTATGATTGAAGTCGATTACTTCGAAGACTGACATGAACCGTAGCAATGTAACAGGTAGATGTATAATGCTGAAAGTTGCGATTTGTGAGATTCAAGCCATTGTGGCAAAATTCTTCAACTGGATTCTGAGCTGCGATTCTCTCAGTGGATTAGGGGCGATTCTCTGGCTGGATTAGGGGCGATTCTCTCAGTGGATTAGAGGCGATTCTCTGGCTGGATTAGGGCGACTCTACAACTGAATTAGGGGCGATTCTCTCAGTGGATTAGAGGCGATTCTCTGGATGGATTAGGGCGACTCTACAACTGAATTAGGGGCGATTCTCTCAGTGGATTAGAGGCGATTCTCTCAGTGGATTAGGGGCGATTCTCTATGGATTAGGGGCGATTCTCTATGGATTAGAGGCGATTCTCTCAGTGGATTAGGGGCGATTCTCTATGGATTAGAGGCGATTCTCTCAGTGGATTAGGGGCGATTCTCTATGTGTATTAGAGGCGATTCTCTAACAGGATTAGGGGCGATTCTACAACTGAATTAGGGGCGATTCTCTACGTGGATTAGAGGCGACTCTCTCAGTGGATTAGGGGCGATTCTCTATGGATTAGAGGCAATTCTCTCAGTGGATTAGGGGCGATTCTCTATGTGGATTAGAGGCGATTCTCTAACAGGATTAGGGGCGATTCTCTAACTGGATTAGGGGCGATTCTCCATGTGGATTAGAGGCGATTCTCTGGCTGGATTAGGGGCGATTCTTTAAGTGGATTAGGGGCGATTCTTCAAATGGATTAGGGGCGATTCTTTAAGTGGATTAGGGGCGATTCTTTCAGTGGATTAGGGGCGATTCTGTAAGTGGATTAGGGGCGATTCTTTAAGTGGATTAGGGGCGATTCTTCAAATGGATTAGGGGCGATTCTTTAAGTGGATTAGGGGCGATTCTTTCAGTGGATTAGGGGCGATTCTGTAAGTGGATTAGGGGCGATTCTTTAAGTGGATTAGGGGCGATTCTTCAAATGGATTAGGGGCGATTCTTTAAGTGGATTAGGGGCGATTCTCTAAGTGGATTAGGGGCGATTCTCTAAGTGGATTAGGGGCGATTCTCTAAGTGGATTATAAGTGGAGTGAGGGGCGGTTCCTTAGGCATAATAAATGAGCCATGTTCAAGTGAAAATTAGGCCTAAGCAGACAAATAAGCAGTTACAAAAAGCAAAATTGGACTCAATGAAGACAGCAGACTCAGCAGCGCCATCAGGACAGGACAAACCGGACAGGCGCTCGAGCCTCATCACCCAGTGAGTTTCCCCGCTTGAGTCGCTTGCCGCCGCTACGCTTCTGTGCTCGACCGGAACTAGTCGATAGGGAGGCCTGCGCCACTGGCCGCTGGCCAGTAGGTCCAATCAGCTCCAGGCGGTCCGCGCCCTCTCTGCTCAAAGGCACTGGCGATGGCGCCGATGCGGACAATGAGTTGGCGCCGGCCTCGTGGTTTGACAGCATGGCGCGGATGTCGAAGTAGTACCTGTGCGAATTGGGATTGATGGCGCTAAAGTAGATTAGGTGGCGCCAAAGTGGACTGGGCGGCGCCAAAGTAGACTCGGTGGCGCCAAAGTGAATGTGTGGCGCCAAAGTAGACTGCGCCAAAGTAGACTGGGTGGCGCCAAAGTAGACTGCGTGGCGCCAAAGTGGACTGGGTGGACTGGGTGGATGAGTGGCGCCAAATTGAATGAGTGGCGCCAAAGTGAATGTGTGCGCGAAAGTAGACTGGGTGGCGCAAGTAGACTGGGTGGCGCAAGTAGACTGGGTGGCGCAAGTAGACTGGGTGGCGCAAGTAGACTGGGTGGCGCAAGTAGACTGGGTGGCGCAAGTAGACTGGGTGGCGCAAGTAGACTGGGTGGCGCAAGTAGACTGGGTGGCGCCAGAGTGGATGAGATGGCGCTAAAGTAGACTGGGTGGCGCCAAAGTAGACTGGGTGGCGCCAAAGTAGACTGGGTGGCGCCAAAGCAGACTGGGTGGCGCAAAGTAGACTGGGTGGCGCCAAAGTAGACTGGGTGGCGCCAAAGTAGACTGGGTGGCGCCAAAGTAGACTGGGTGGCGCCAAAGTAGACTGGGTGGCGCCAAAGTAGACTGGGTGGCGCCAAAGTAGACTGGGTGGCGCCAAAGTAGACTGGGTGGCGCCAAAGTGAATGTGTGGCGCCAAAGTGAATGTGTGGCGCCAAAGTGAATGTGTGGCGCCAAAGTGAATGTGTGGCGCCAAAGTGAATGTGTGGCGCCAAAGTGAATGTGTAGCGCCAAAGTAGACTGGGTGGCGCCAGAGTGGACTGGGTGGCGCCAAAGCGGACTGGGTGGCGCTGAATAGAATCGGGTGACCCAAACTCGCGCGCAACCCCAAAGCAGTTCACAGTTACTATACCTGGCGTACACTGAGGCGGGCACATTAATGTTAAATTGTATCAGCTCCAGGTATTTCCGTTCCAATTCGTTCATATCCTCAACCCTGGCGTCCTTGAGTATCTGGCAGAAGTCAACGTTCCAAACGGCCTGATCGTCCCACACTTTACTGGCCAGGAGGATGGCGCCAAGGAGGCAGCGGCGCCAGGTGTTTGGCTGCAGTTCGATCTCTGCGGCCGCCATCAGGCGCTCCAGGTAGACCAGGGAGATGATGGCGCACTCGGCAGTGAGCTGGGCTGAGCAGAACAGAGTGCGGACGAACCTGCCACGGTGCCGAAATCAGTTAAGAATTGGGGGCTTCCGGTTTCAACTTTTAATTTGATTTTTTGGCCATCTTATGACCTTCATTTGTGCCTTGATGACCTTTACTTGTGCCCCGATTACCTTAACTGCTCCTATGACCTTCATTTGTGCTTCTATGACCTCTTGTGCCCCATGACCTTCACTTGTACCCATACGACCTTCCTTTGTGCTCCTATGACCTTTAATTGTGCCCCTATGATCTCCAATTGCTCCCCATGACCATCAATTGTCCCACATGACCTTCACCTGTACTAATATACGACCTTCATTTGTGCTCCCGATGACCTTCACTCGCGCGCCTGCTCGCACCTGTACACAGTCCGATGATCCGGCCGTCGAGTGGCCGCCTCGGCAGCCTCGGCTCCGCGCTGCAGCGGATGCACCAGCTCGTCAAAGATGGCCGCAGCCTCAAAGACTCGATGCTGCTGCTGTTGCTGCTGCTGCTGTACATGGTAATAAACGGCCAGAGCCAGGCCTCGAACCGCCGGCTTGAGCTGCGGCTGCCACACTGTTGAATCGCCTTCGGGCACGATAATATGCGAGCAGGAGCTGCAGGTGCGCAGGCTGGCCCGGCCTAGGATAGCTGAGGCCCCAGCAGCCGATGAGGTCATAGCCGCAGGGTTGGTGGGCCTCCGCCGGAGCCCCTTGACAAAAATAGGCTGCACAGTGGGGTTAATACTGGGATCCGTGGCGTCTTCAACTGGCTCGCGATCGTTGATGTGCTCAACTCGGGGACTGCCGCTGTTATTGTTGTTGCTGCCCGAGTCCGGCTGGTAATAATTCGGCCATTTGCCGTTGCCGCTGAATGTTACGGAGCCGTCTCGGCCGCTGCCGCCACCGCCGCCGTGGCCGCTGCCAGGTTTGAATTGGCAGCAGGAGAGACCGTTGCCCATGCTCAGTGGCCGCTAGGGGGCTGAGGGTTGAGAAGATAAGATTGTTTGTTATTAAAGCTGCTTCTTACAATAACAACACTGGATAATAGTCTATGGTCTGTCTCACTAGCAACACTGGATAATAGTCTATGGTCTGTCTCACTAGAAACACTGGATAATAGTCTATGGTCTGTCTCACTAGCAACACTGGATAATAGTCTATGGTCTGTCTCACTAGCAACACTGGATAATAGTCTTTGGTCTGTCTCACTAGCAACATTGGATAATAGTCTATGGTCTGTCTCACTAGCAACACTGGATAATAGTCTTTGGTCTGTCTCACTAGCAACATTGGATAATAGTCTATGGTCTGTCTCACTAGCAACACTGGATAATAGTCTTTGGTCTGTCTCACTAGCAACAATGGATAATAGTCTTTGGTCTGTCTCACTAGCAACACTGGATTATAGTCTTTGGTCTGTCTCACTAGCAACAATAGATAATAGTCTATGGTCTGTCTCACTAGCAACACTGGATTAATCGTTTTTGGTCTATCTCACTAGCAAAACTGGATGATAGTCTATGGTCTCACTAGCAACACTGGATAATAGTCTATGGTCTGTCTCACTAGCAACTACACTGGATAATAGTCTATGGTCTGTCTCACTAGCAACACTGGATAATAGTCTATGGTCTGTCTCACTAGAAACACTGGATAATAGTCTATGGTCTGTCTCACTAGAAACACTGGATAATAGTCTATGGTCTGTCTTACTAGAAACACTGGATAATAGTCTATGGTCTGTCTCACTAGCAACACTGGATAATAGTCTATGGTCTGTCTCACTAGCAACAATGGATATTAGTCTATGGTCTGTCTCACTAGCAACAATGAATATTAGTCTATGGTCTGTCTCACTAGCAACACTGGATAATAGTCTATGGTCTGTCTCACTAGCAACACTGGATATTAGTCTATGGTCTGTCTCACTAGCAACAGTGGATAATAGTCTTTGGTCTGTCTCACATAGATAGATAGATAGATAAACAGATCGATACGAGCTAGATAGTCCTTATACTTATTCTCCCTACTGACAGATGTTACTAAGCCAAAACTCAAATCTCTAAGCCAAGAATAAAGCACAAAGGCGGCATTATAAAACTGAAAATGGATGAAAATGCAAGGTATATATTACTGCGCATCTTGTTGCATACGCGGTAAAAATATTTCTATAACACAGGAAGCCATAAAATAGAAATAAATGCACGCATCTGCTCTTGCAAAGCAGGTCAAAACAAATCCGCACTTCTACAGGTAAATAATGGAATACTTTTAAAAATATCTTAATAAAAAAAATAGCAACCAGGAAAAAATTTAATCACTGCGTGTGTAAAATACAGATACAATAACGAAATGCAACCACTTCATAGTGACGTCATAAAATAAGCGGAGTGATTTACAGAAGATAAGCTTTCTTTCATCCTTCATTTCTTTTTGTTCTCCCTACTCTCTATCTCACCATATCTCTCTGTCGTCTATCTCACCATATCTCTCTGTCGTCTATCTCACCATATCTCTCTCGTCTATCTCACCCTATCTCTCTCTCGTCTATCTCAACATTTTCTCTCTCTCGTCTATCTCATTCTATCTCTCTCGTTTATCTCACCATATATCTCTCGTCTATCTCTCCCTCTCTGTCTATCTCACACTCTCTCTCTTTTTTCTCACCCACTTTCTTATCGATCTCACCCACTCTCTGCAGTCTATCTCACCCACTCTCATCTATTTCACCCACATTCTCCAGTCTATCTCACCCACTCACTCTCTCCAGTCTATCTCACCCACTCTCTCCAGTCTATCTCACCCACTCTCTCCAGTCTATCTCACCCACTCTCTCCAGTCTATCTCACCCACTCTCTCCAGTCTATCTCACCCACTCTCTCCAGTCTATCTCACCCACTCTCTCCAGTCTATCTCACCCACTCTCTCCAGTCTATCTCACCCACTCTCTCCAGTCTATCTCACACACTCTCTCGTCTATCGCACCCACTCACTCTCTCCAGTCTATCTCACCCACTCTCTCCAGTCTATCTCACCCACTCTCTCCAGTCTATCTCACACACTCTCTCGTCTATCGCACCCACTCACTCTCTCCAGTCTATCTCACCCACTCTCTCCAGTCTATCTCACCCACTCTCTCCAGTCTATCTCACACACTCTCTCGTCTATCGCACCCACTCACTCTCTCCAGTCTATCTCACCCACTCTCTCCAGTCTATCTCACACACTCTCTCCAGTCTATCTCACCCACTCTCTCCAGTCTATCTCACCCACTCTCTCCAGTCTATCTCACACACTCTCTCCAGTCTATCTCACCCACTCTCTCCAGTCTATCTCAACCTGGTCTATTTCTGATTTATCTCATTATATCGCGACTCCTATCTCACTTACCCAAATCGGCTAAAATTTACCCAAGAAAACAGACAGTTAAGCGCAAAACAAATTAAAAAAAAATCGAATCTCTTAGCTCTGTTGCCGGTAGAACAGAATGTACGCGGCTGCGCTGACGACATTGTCCGGCTCAATTTTCGACACTTGGTCGTCATCGAAACAGTGCCACTGATTGGTGGGCGCATTCAAGCAGGCGGCAGTGTAGTGGCCGCAGTCCGCTCGGCCGTAGTGATTGCACACCCCGTACAGGTTGTACACGCGTCTGAAATGTGTATTCAGAAACTTAATTGCAACTATAAAGAAGATAAAAATAGTGGGTCGGGATAGAGAGGGAAGCAGAGTTTTAATTTACAGATACTACTACCATATGTAGGATGAATTCTTAGGTATCTACTATTGGGTTGTAGCCCAGTGGTTAGAGCGTTGGACTCGCGTCTGAAAGGTCGGGGGTTCGATTCTCGACCCACTTGGACTGAACAGCCGTACGCAGCCTTCAGATGCGCCGCGCAATAGCCCATTAGGGCAGGTGTAATCAATTAGTATTATTATAAGGATAAAGATAATAGAAACTACAAAATCAAAGTTAGGGTAGAGAAATTCAAGCAGTTTTTTCAATTTATAAATTTAATTCATCGATGCCTGTGTTTTAATTGACCTAAGCCACGAAGCGTCCCATATAGTCGTTTTCAGAGTCGTTGCAGGTAACACAGGTAAAATAGGTAAGAAGTGACTCTAGACGACTCTAAAATGACGAGATGTCATGACGAGAGTCACTAGTGAGTTGTTTGCAATGACTCTTTTAGCGATTCTTGTCACGGGTAAATGACCAGATGCAATGTGGGGCGGTTTTGTTGATCAACTCGATGGATGATGCACAATGATGAAAAAGCAACCAGCCACACCTGTTGGATTTGAGCGCCTGATTGCGGCAGAACCGATCGAGATCCAAGCCTGCAACCGGGAACTTCACCAGACTGGAAATCTTTTTGCCGCCGTCGTAGCCGCGAAATCGTTTCAGATGCACCAGCAGGCAGGGCGGCAGGCGCCAGACATCCAGCTGCTTGGTGGCGTCCCGTCGGCTGTCGCAGGCCGGGCAGAGCCACTGGCAGGCGCCCGTCAGCTGCTCGGGCTGGAGGAACGCCTCCAGGCAGTCCTGGATTGAAGAGTTTGACAGTGTCGCTGATTTTTTGTGGACCGCCTGTGCAGCTCTCGACCCCGTTTGCACTTCTATGCTCCTCTGTGCTGCCTCGCTTCTAGCCCTACCTTCCGTTATCTACCCATCTACCCTCGCTTCTAGCCCTACCTTCCGTTATCTACCCATCTACCCTCGCTTCTAGCCCTACCTTCCGTTATCTACCCATCTACTCTCGCTTCTAGCCCTACCTTCCGTTATCTACCCATCTACCCTCGCTTCTATCCCTACCTTCCGTTATCTACCCATCTACTCTCGCTTCTAGCCCTACCTTCCGTTATCTACCCATCTACCCTCGCTTCTATCCCTACCTTCCGTTATCTACCCATCTACCCTCGCTTCTAGCCCTACCTTCCGTTATCTACCCATCTACTCTCGCTTCTAGCCCTACCTTCCGTTATCTACCCATCTACTCTCGCTTCTTTATCCCTCAATCTACTTCCCCTTATCCAACCCTCCACTTCCTCTTATCCAACCCTCCACTTTCTCTTATCCAACCCTCCACTTCCTCTTATCCAACCCTCCACTTTCTCTTATCCAACCCTCCACTTCCTCTTATCCAACCCTCCACTTCCTCTTATCCAACCCTCCACTTCCTCTTATCCAATCCTTGACTTCCCCTTATCCAACCCTCCACTTTCTCTTATCCAACCCTCGACTTCCCCTGATAAAAAAATCATTCCGGCCAAGACGGCAGTTTTCACTCACATTAAGCGAACAATCGAAATTGTCCACAACCGGCACACTGCAGTACATAAAGGCCTCGTAAGTGACAGACGAGTGCTGGCAGTGCTGGCAGGTGAGGGTAGACTTGAGCTGGCCCTGCAGCGTAAGAATATGATATTTATATGGTATATATAGACACAAAACTTATCTGAAATTTGGAGTATTATCAATGCTTTATTAACCAAATATGGGCTAATATTATCTAAGGTATTTGAATATAGCCAAACTATCTGGGTTAGAAATACATCTACAAGCATTGCTAAGATCATTTTAGCGCCACAGGCACTCATTTTAGCGCCACAAGCACTCGTTTTTAGCGCCGCAGGCACTCATTTTAGCGCCACAGGCACTCATTGTAGCGCCACAGGCACTCGTTTTTAGCGCCGCAGGACTCATTTTAGCGCCACAGGCACTCATTGTAGCGCCACAGGCACTCATTGTAGCGCCACGGGAACTCATTTTGGCGCCGAAGGCATTTCTTTTAGCGCCACAGGCACTCATTTTAGCGCCACAGGAACTCATTTTGGCGCCGAAGGCATTTCTTTTAGCGCCACAGGAACTCATTTCAGCGCCACAGGCACTCATTTTTAGCGCCACAGGCACTCATTTTTAGCGCCACAGGCACTCATTTTAGCGCCGCAGGCACTCATTTAAGCGAAGCAGGCACTCATTTTTGCGCCGCAGGCACTCATTTTAGCGCTATATTGTGGCGCCCTGAAGAGAAATTATTAATTACCAAAACGAGTCACAAGGTGGAGGTGGGGGGACAAAGCATTGGCATGTCCCTTCCTCATAGCTTTTACTGGAGGGCATATGTCCCTTCTGTCCACCCCCCCCCTGGTGGCGACGCGCCTGAATATAGCATTATATACAGATAGTAACCAGCGCAAATCACCTGGAACAGGTCCACAAAAATGCTGTCATTGGTTTGCCTGTGCGCCCTCCAAGCCAGGCTGGCCTCGAGATCCTCCTGGTGCTGCTGCTGGCCCGGAGCTGTCGACTCCACGCTGTTCACCTCCAAGGACGCCGACGAACTCTCGAATGCCTTGCCAGTCGAACGCCGGTTGAAATCTTCGTGCATGCCGTCGAGCAGGAAGAGCAGAAACTCCTGCGCATCCTGCTGCTCCTGACCGCCTTCGAAAGTGGAACCGGCGGCATAGCGACCCACAGCCGTCAGGATGCCGGCGGGGCTCACGCTGGCGAACGCGCCGCACCACAGCGCCCGGCAGAGCTTCGAGAAGCTCGCGGCGATGTTCAGCTGGCGTGCCTTTCTGCTGTCGGCGTCGTCCAAGACGGCATCGGAGTCTGCGGATTTCGACGATGCAGCGGAACCCTCGTTGGCAGGTGGTTCCGGAGGCCTGTTGTTAGTAGATTGGCTAGATTAGCAATCCATTCTGCAGATTGGCTAGCTAGCTCACTTGTACCCCGATGACCTTCACTTGTGCTCCTATGACCTTCAGTTGTGCCCCAACACCTTAACTTGTGCTTCTATGACCTTTATTTGTGCCCCATGACCTTTGATTGTGGTCCATGACCTTTACTTGTACCCATGGTCATACGACCTTCGCTTGTGCTCCGACGAACTTAATTTGTGCTCCTATGACCTTCACTTGTACCCATACGACCTTCACATGTGCCCTATGACCTTCACTAGATGCAATCCATTCTGCATATTGGCTAGATTAGCAGCCGATTCTGCAGATTTGCTAGATTAGCAATCCATTTGATAGATTGGCTAGATTAGCAATCCATTCTGCAGATTGGCTAGATTAGCAATCCATTCTGCAGATTGGCTAGATTAGCAATCCATTTGATAGATTGGCTAGATTAGCAATCCATTCTGCAGATTGGCTAGATTAGCAATCCATTCTGCAGATTGGCTAGATTAGCAATCCATTTGATAGATTGGCTAGATTAGCAATCCATTCTGCAGATTGGCTAGATTAGCTATCCATTTGATAGATTGGCTAGATTAGCAATCCATTCTGCAGATTGGCTAGATTAGCAATCCATTTGATAGATTAGCTAGATTAGCAATCCATTCTAATCTGTCAACTTACTGAGCTAGAAAGTGCGTTGCCAATAATACGGTATTGCTGAGACATTGCAGCACGCAGTTTGCATAGCAACTGTTGCCAAGGTTACGCAGTCCGGTCAGACCAGGACTTGTTGACAGTCGATTTGGCGACAGCTGGTCGAGAGTCTCTTGATCGAAGCTGTTTATGACGGCGCTGTGATTGGCCAGGATCTGCGATAGAGACTGGCCGGTTTGCGGCCGACTGCAATGTATTATTAATGGTCAACGTTATCGGTTTGAAAGACTTAAAATACTCTTTTAGACAGACATTCATGTTTTTAGCATGCAGCTCTTATAGTTACGTTATCCAACAGTCCCGCAGTCCCAACCATCAATTATCCTACAGTCCCGCAGTCCCAGCCATCAGTTATCCTACAGTCCCGCAGTCCCAGCCATCAGTTATCCTACAGTCCCGTAGTCCCAACCATCAGTTATCACACAGTCCCGCAGTCCCAACCATCAGTTATCCTACAGTCCCGCAGTCCCAGCCATCAGTTATCCTACAGTCCCGCAGTCCCAACCATCAGTTATCCTACAGTCCCGCAGTCCCAGCCATCAGTTATCCTACAGTCCCGCAGTCCCAGCCATCAGTTATCCTACATTCCCGCAGTCCCAACCATCAGTTATCCCACAGTCCCGCAGTCCGAACAAGCAATCAATGAAACCAAAGCGCTCACGGGTCACGCGGTGCATCTTTAACGCGGACAGTTTCAGACTTGGCGCGACCTCCGCCGCCGCCCTCGAGGCTCAGCACCGCCACCAGCGGCTCGGAGGAATCGTCCAGCGATTCGTCAATCGGGCCGCTAACCGAGGCGTCCTCGGCCGGCCCGGCGTAGCTGGGATCGGTCACGATGGCCGGGTGCACGGCCGCTAGGCCCTGCAGTCCGGACACCAGATAGCGGAACGGTTGCGGCACCTGGCCGGAGCTTGTCGACGAAGATTTCGCCGCCTCGGACAGCACGGAGCACAGGGCGGCGGCGCAGCTGCCAGGATCGCGGGCCAGACGCTCGCTGGCGCCGCGGTGCCAGGCAAGCACCAGCAACAGCACCAAGTCTTGCGGCGGTGGACTGGCAATCGCGGCTCGCCAGGTGGCCAGCTGCTCCCGCGGCACCAGACGCTCCACCTGCTCCAGGCTGCAGCTGGGATTGGGATGGGGTGCGTTTCTGGGGAAATCAGCTGCGTGTGTTTGCGCGGATCTGGGAGGCTGGCCCGACAACTGGGGATCTGGGAGGCTGGTGGCTCAGCAACTAAGGAGCTGGGAGGCTGGCCCAGCAACTGAGGATCTGGGAGGCTGGCCCTGCAACTGGGGATCTAGGAGGCTGGCCCTGCAACTGGGGATCTGGGAGGCCGGCCCAGCAACTGAGGATCTGGGAGGCTGGCCCTGCAACTGGGGATCTGGGAGGCTGGCCCAGCAACTGGGGATCCCTCAGGAGCAGCACAGCAGCAAACAGGCGGCTAACCCAGGCGCAAAGTCCCTGCCGTCCAGACAGACCAGCCTGTCGTGCTTGAGCCGGCACACTGCCTTCTCGGCCGCGGGTCTCAGGTCGAACACAATTGCCGCGCCGCTGCCACCAGATCTGTCCAACGTCGGCAGAGTCAGCAGCCGGCGGGCAGCTGTGGCTTCGATCCCCAGCAGCCTCCTCTGATGGCTGGGCGTGGCCGACGTCTCCGCGGTGGCGACGCTACTGCCGCTACCACCGCCGCCTCCGCCGCCGCCGCCGAGTCCAGTTGGCTGCTCACGATCTGCTATGGCGAAATGGCGGGTCAGCGACTCGAATCCGCGCAACTCGTCAATTGTCCGGCTGGTTTTGTAGCTGGAAATTGCATTTGCGGTGTTGGGCGACTGGCCTGCAGACTGAGTTGTGCTCAATGCGGTGTAGGGTTTACCGGGAATTTGGGGTTCGGTTAATTAGGACTTAAAGAGGATGAAGTTTGAAGGCGTAGGGTGTAGGACTTAACGATAAGGATTTGAGGATAAGGATTTAAGGATTTTGAGCTTGAGGAATTTGGATTTGAGGATGTGGGGTTTTGAGGATGCGGGATTTAAGGATGTAAGGTTTGAGGATTTTTTATTTGGGGATGTGGGATTTTAGGATGCGGGATTTGAGGATGTAAGGTTTGAGGATTTTTTATTTGGGGATGTGGGATTTTAGGATGCGGGATTTGAGGATGTAACGTTTGAGGATTTTTTCTTTGGGGATGTAGGATTTTAGGATGCGGGATTAGAGGATGTGAGGTTTGAGTATTTTTTATTTGGGGATGTGGGACTTTAGGATGCGGGATTTAAGGATGTGAAGTTTGAGGATTTTAGATTTGAGGATGTGGGATCTTAGGATGTGGGATTTTAAGATGTGGGATTTTAGGATGAGGGATTTAAGGATGTGGGAGCTGAGGATATGGGATTTGAGGATGTGGGATTTGAGGATGTGGATTTGAGGATGTGGGATTTGAGGGTGTGGGATTTGAGGATGTGGGATTTGAGGGTGTGGGATTTGAGGATGTGGGACTTGAGGATGTGGGACTTGAGGACGTGGGATAGTTGATATTGTGAATATTGTGAATTTATGAATCTTAAAGTTTTAAGGGTATTCGAGGATGTGAAATTTTAAGAGAGATACGTGTATAAATAAAATGGGGTAAGAATGATAACTAATAATATTACTATGCAGGAAAAAGCCGAACTAAGCCCCATTTAAAGTACGCAACGCTTAAGCTTGTAAAGGGGTTAATTAGGTATATTGCAATATAAATGGCTGGTAAACAAAATGCGTAGAAAGCACACCCTGTAAAACTTGCTAGCAAGAGGAAAATGCCCAAATTAATAAAAAAACAGAGCCATGATAAATACAAAAGAGTCAGCAGTGTTATTAATTAGACCAACACAATATTCTTCGCTTGTAGGGGCTGCATTTGGCCAAATATATAAATAGATTTTGCGCAATTAACCTGCTGCCACTGGTGCAACAGCGCACCTATTCTGCGCTGTACTGCGCTCAACTAATGCGCCTGATTGAAGCGTTTGGCTGATTATTGGTTCATGGCATTCTTGTAGATTCTATACATGGAAATCACAACGACCAATCTAAGAAGGAGGGCGATGGAGGGCGAAGCTAAATATAGGGCCGATTCTAAGAATGGAATCTAAGGGATTCTAAGAATGGAATCTAAGGGATTCTAAGAATGGAATCTGGTGGATTCTAAGAATGGAATCTGGTGGATTCTAAGAATGGAATCTGGTGGATTCTAAGAATAGAATCTGGGGGATTCTAAGAATGGAATCTGAAGAATTCTAAGAATGGAATCTGGTGGATTCTAAGAATGGAATCTGGTGGATTCTAAGAATAGAATCTGGTGGATTCTAAGAATAGAATCTGGTGGATTCTAAGAATGGAATCTGGGCGATTCTAAGAATGGAATCTGGGCGATTCTAAGAATGGAATCTGGTAGATTCTAAGAATGGAATCTGGTGGATTCTAAGAATAGAATCTGGTGGATTCTAAGAATAGAATCTGGGGGATTCTAAGAATGGAATCTGGTGGATTCTAAGAATGGAATCTGGTGGATTCTAAGAATGGAATCTGGTGGATTCTAAGAATGGAATCTGGGCGATTCTAAGAATGGAATCTGGTAGATTGTAAGAATGGAATCTGGGGGATTCTAAGAATGCAATCTAGGGGATTCTTAGAATGTAATCTGGTGGATTCTAAGAATGGAATCTGGTAGATTCTAAGAACTCAATCTAGGGGATTCTTAGAATGTAATCTGGTGGATTCTAAGAATTCAATCTGGGGGATTCTAAGAATGGAATCTGGGGGATTCTAAGAATGGAATCTGGGGGATTCTAAGAATGGAATCTGGTGGATTCTAAGAATGGAATCTGGTGGATTCTAAGAATGGAATCTGGGGGATTCTAAGAATGGAATCTGGAGGATTCTAAGAATGGAATCTGGTGGATTCTAAGAATGGAATCTGGGGGATTCTAAGAATGGAATCTGGAGGATTCTAAGAATGGAATCTGGTGGATTCTAAGAATGGAATCTGGTAGATTGTAAGAATGGAATCTGGTGGATTCTAAGAATGGAATCTGGTGGATTCTAAGAATGGAATCTGGGGGATTCTAAGAATGGAATCTGGTGGATTCTAAGAATGGAATCTGGTAGATTCTAAGAACTCAATCTAGGGGATTCTTAGAATGTAATCTGGTGGATTCTAAGAATTCAATCTGGGGGATTCTAAGAATGAAATCTGGTAGATTGTAAGAATAGAATCTGGGGGATTCTAAGAATGGAATCTGGTGGATTCTAAAAATGGAATCTGGAGGATTCTAAGAATGGAATCTGATGGACTCTAAGAATGGAATGTGGTGGATTCTAAGAATGGAATCTGGGGGATTCTAAGAATGGAATCTGGTGGACTCTAAGAATGGAATCTGGGCGATTCTAAGAATGGAATCTGGTAGATTCTAAGAATGGAATCCGGTGGATTCTAAGAATGGAATCTGGGGGATTCTAAGAATGGAATCTGGGGGATTCTAAGAATGGAATCTGGTGGACTCTAAGAATGGAATCTGGTGGATTCTAAGAATGGAATCTGGGGGATTCTAAGAATGGAATCTGGTAGATTGTAAGAATGGAATCTGGTGGATTCTAAGAATGGAATCTGGTAGATTCTAAGAATGGAATCTGGGGGATTCTAAGAATGGAATCTGGTGGATTCTAAGAATGGAATCTGGGGATTCTAAGAATGGAATCTGGTAGATTGTAAGAATGTGAACAGAGGCAATTCTAGGAGTAGGGTTAGAAGACAGCTTAGAAGATGAGGAGCGAAGGGTTAGAAGAACAGCTGTGTCAATTATATAAATTTGGCTAACGGACAATTCTAAGACTGAATCAGGTGCATGCTCATGTCGAGTCGGTGGAATGAAGAGTATTGACACTCACCGACTATTCAGTCGTTCGGCGAGTGTCTCAACCTGAGTTCTAGCCTGCATCAGCTCTTCATCGTACTTGGACGGAACGGCCTTATTGAAATTCGGCATGCCGGATATCCTGTTGTGCACCAGAAGCATCCGCATGTACAAGACGTAGGCTCGCTCCTCATCTCGTTCAACATGAAAGTACTTTTCCGCTGCGCTGAACAAATTGCCCAACAGTTTCATGCCCACAGCTGCACTGCCAACTGCGTGCACTGTGTAGGCTGCGCGCCGATTCAAATCGTTTACCGATCGGCCGAAATGCAGCGGCAACGGCTGCAGCGATGACTTGCGAGTTGATGCCGTCTTTGCTGGCATTAGCAACTGCTCAGACTGCGGCTGCTGCTGCTGCTGCTGCTGATCCTGCGGCTGCCGCGGCGGTTGACTCATTTCTTTGTTAATGCTAGCAGCTGCCCAGGTGTTAAACAGCTGGAGAAATACAGAGCTTTGTTATTATTTATTTACTCAATCACTAATCTATGCGACTATATCGTTCGAGATGATTATTGTTAAGTGATTTATAATTTAATATTTTGAACAAACTCCAGCTATGTCTATGGCTGCAACATGCTTGTTTGTGTTGAACTTCTAAATTTAGAATCATCACTAGTCTCACATCACTGATCACTAATTTAAGAATCACAGATAGATAGATAGATAGATAGATAGATAGATAGATAGATAGATAGATAGATAGATAGATAGATAGATAGATAGATAGATAGACAGATAGATAGATAGATAGATAGATAGATAGATAGATAGATAGATCTCCTGGGGCCCAATTGTTGTGAGCAATTCAAGCGACAAGTTAAAATAAATAAAGACCATCGATGCACAGAAGATTGATGTTTTTGTGGAGGAGTGGTGGCCTTCTTTCTAAGTTATTGCTACCAATGCGTTTTATTGTTTAATCCAAATAGAAGTGTGAAATAGACGTGTAAGGTGATAAAAAAACTGTTTTAACGGTAGAACTATTAAGGGTGATTGTCCAGCAGTTGTAGTTTGTAGCAGTAGAAGCTTGATAAGAAAAATCTGACATAGTTGCAACAGGATGATAGTCGCCTGGGTGTCATCTGTGAAAAATTTATACAGCGTCGGGGTGACGACTGAATGCTCAAGAGACCACCTAAGGATGTCCGGCAGTTGAGGTTTGCCCACTGCCAAGGCTTGATCAGCGAAACTAGAGAAATTCGCATCAGGGTGTCCAATGTCACCTAGTGCCACCTGTTGAAAGTCCAGAAGCTCCGCCTGGGTGCAAGCCAGTGATCAACGAAGGCAGAGCTGATGCAGACACATGCGGTCGACGCGCTGATGAACTTTGGAGGCTCGGCAAATTTGTACCTCAAGGCGCAGTGCTGATTGGCGCATAGGGGTACTGAATACACTGGTGCTTATGGAAAAAAATCCGACCTTCTGGCAGCATCGTTAAAGTATGGAGGGCTGGCCACTTTGATTCTTGTTTGAGAAGGTGCGCAAAAAAGATAGCCCCTTGGTATGGAATAGTTTGGCTTGGTATAGAATAGATGTAATAGAGTGGAATAGATGACAAGCGCATACTCAGCAGTCTAGTCTAATTATGAAAATAAATTGAAATAACACATAATCAGAATATACTCAAACCTTTTATGTGATCATTTATTTTAGTGTCAGTAGACACTTTCTAGTCTATCTGCTAGTTTTAACAGTCTATAGCTTGAATTAATGCCTGGAATTAGCTAGGATGGCTAGGCCAGTTTTCACTGCTCACTGTCACTGCTCAATGAATCATCAAACTGTTTCAAGTGATTTGGGCTTGCATGCAAATTCTAGCATTGTGTTTTTTGCATTGCCAGGGTTGCATCAGCCAAAATGCACTTTGGTGGTCCTAGGTCCCTGAGACAGTTTTAAATTTTACCCCCTATACACCTGATCTTATAATTTTTCATAGCTCTATAGTAAAAAATTAACCTAAATGTACTCACATGTACCTATCATGGTAGATAGTTAATAATGTCCATGGAAGAATAATTATAAAATATTTTTTTTTCTAATGGCCAAGACCCAAAGTTGGGTCTTATTCTAAATGAGCCAAAGCATGCTTTTTTCCATTGATGACTTAGATATAGGATTATAGTCTAGTAAGTCTTATCAAAGTAGAAAACTAATTATTTAACATAAAAAGAATATGGTTTGCACATGTTATTTTGCTAAAATGATAATGGTAATTATGATATAGTCTATTATTGGTAAGAATCTAAACTTATTAAAGTTTTTTTAAAGCAACACATCAATAAAGTAAAAATAAAGTGAAAATTGTGATAAATCGAAGGCTAGTTTTGGTAGATTAAAAATTATTAGGTAATAATATTGCAAGTAAGTAGTTAGTTTAAATGTATACCTTTGAAAACTCAATCTTTTCTTTAGCCTATATCTTTCTAGCAATCTACTAATGCTTACCCTACTTGTAGAGTAGTAAAATGCCTACTTTTACACATTAAACAAGAATTTAGCATGCAATGAAGAATTTCTAGGCGATTTTTGCAAATCATAAGCAAGGTTCTATCTATTTTTTTGCAAAATCTGCCAAAATATAGGCTATAGCTAATTGAAACAATTTATAGATGTAATGTGTAATATAATATATTGTATTCTACAGCTTTAAAATTTTTATTTGCATAAAATTTGACACCTTTATTATAGATATAGCATTCTTATTGACTACAACAAGAGATAATAAGAATGCCACAAAATAATTACTGTCATAAACAGGCCCAATTTTAAATATTTGCACAAAATAAATTAAACTAACAATCTGTTAATAGCTAAAAAAGCAACATAAGAAAGAAGAAATAAATACCTAAATGAGTTCTATTGAAATTTTAACTGCAAGCAGGTCTGCTTCAGAAATTCAGAATGACAAGAAGTCAGAAGAGTGGGGTAATAATTATAACTGTCTGTAGTATCCCCATCCCTTGTCGCGTGATGCAAGACTTAAGTCTATCCAGACCTTATGATTTGTCTATGACCTTGTGTATGAGCTGATCGGCTTTAATCGACTTTAATCCAATAAGCTTGTGCGGAATGAACTTCACATTGTAGTATGTTTATAGAAACAGTTGATTAAAATAGTTACTGCGCGAAAATTATTATCAGTTTGAAAAGTTGTTCGATAACAATATAAGCTAAACTCTAAAAACATGTTATAATATTAAGAAAGGATAAAAAATGCTAAATCTTGCAGCTCAGTGTGTATATTTTATAGTAAGAATTAATAAGAGCATTGGTAAAAGCGTTTTGTTTAATTGATTGTTTATTCATGGGCCGCTCGCGGTCTGGGTCTCCCTAAAACACGCACCGCACCGCCCCGACCGCTACACATTATAACATTTTTGTCAATGCAGTATTTTTCTTGCAAAGAAAACTATTTGTTGTAAGAGTAACAGAATAATTAACTTTATTTATTACCTTAAATATTATTACTATTTTTCATATTCTCGTTTGCATTATTAAATTAAATTAATATCACTTATTATACATCGAATTTAATATTTCACAGTAAAAAAACTAAATTTTATAAAAGCTTAAAGCTTAGCATAAAATGCATTTTGAAATGTCTTCAGTTATAGTCTAATTTGTTTTAACGTGTAGCGCTGTGGGGCGGGGCGGTGCGTGTTTTAGGGAGACCCCGCGGTCTTTAGAAACTGCGCACATCCGTAACGATTGTACGTGCTCGTACGTCAACTAGGACGACGCAATGGCGGTAATGGCTAGAGTTCCGGCACCGGAACCCGTTTTCTAACAGCTAGGGATCCGGCAGTGCCGTATAGAAGCATATAAAGACTGCTAAGAACATATCTAAGAAGTCTGGATATTACAAGCATCTCGTCCCGAATCTTATCATATTGTCTTAAATTTTAATCTAGAACAAAATCTCAATATCAGCCACATGTAGAAAGAAAAATATAATGTTCCATCTATATTATAATGGCACTGCCGGATCCGTAGCCATTAGAAAATGGGTTCCAGTGCCGAAACTCTAGCCATTGCCTGCAAAGGCATCGGTGACTTGGCGATGTGTTTATATTAAAAAAAGGCTTATTTATTATTATTTTTTGGATATTGAGTGGCCAAACTGCCACAGTCACAACTAAATTAAACATGATGGACAAGAAATATTAAAAGCAATTTTTTTAAAGGAAATTAAAGCATCAGATAGCGATGCCGATAGGGCCTAGCTTATAGCCTAGCCTAGCCTAGGCCTATCATGTCCTATGCTATAGGCCTATGACTCAATACTTTAAAAGTCGGACTCAGAATCCTGAACCATAAGCCTAGCCATAGCTACGAGTCCATGACAGGTCGATCTGATTTTAGACGCATTACTATAGTATTATTATATGCCTACTAATATTGTATAGGCAATTGACCTAAGTCCCTTCTCGTATTGCAGAATTTGCAGGCTTAAAGCCCTATTCTGTATTCTATTTTTAGTTTTAAGTTAATAGACCTCTATTAAAATTAAATCTGTGCCCTCTACTCTAGGCATCTGAAGCCTAGGCCTAATCTATATATATTATATATACTATCTATCTAAGCCAAGGCCTTAGCCTAATTTAAACTGATAGTGATATGATATAATAGGCCTATAGAAAAGTATTTAGGCTAGGCTTGGCCTAGGCCTAATTCTAGACTTTAGAGTCTAGACTTTAGAGTCTAGACTTTAGAATCTAGACTTTAGAGTCTAGACCTTGCATTTATTAGTTTGATTTTTTTATTTAGGCACAAGGCTTAGGCCCTAGCCTAGCCTTGGCCTAGCCCTGACAATTCTGGCTAAAGCTTGCTACCAGTGCCTGACCTATAATACATATATACGCAACCTCCAAAATTCAGTCAGCTGTGTAACTTAGTTATTAATGAAAAATGCAATTATAGTTTTTACTTTTTAGCCAAAAATACAATTTATATATAAAGCAAAATTAATGTAACTTTTGGTAGGCCTAAATGGCAGGAGTAACTATGACTGTCTTATTAGGCCCTAAGCCAAAATACCTCATTATCTACTTAGTACTACTTAAGACTTAGGTATTTATTTGGTTGGGCATTTTTGAAACTTACCTTGGTTGGCTACCAAATTGGTCAGCCCGATTGGCCAACTTAGTTGATTGTTACATATATATGCTATAATACAGGAGTTGGCAACCTTTTTCCACTTGATTGCCAAATAAGATTTTTAGTTTAAGACCATGGCCGCAGGTTGTCCTCAATTACTTCAACCCTCCTCCCCCTTGGGTCTTCCTTTACCCTCTAGAATCCATCCCCCTAGTTTTTTAACCTCGAGAATTGGCCCCCCTGGGTCTTTAGGCTACCCTCTAGTATCTGCCCCACTGGGTCTTTACCCTCCAAAATCTGCCCCTTGGGTATTTATTCTCTAGAATCCACCCTTGGGTCTTTACCCTCTAGAATCTGCCCCTAGGTCTTTACTAAATTATTACATTTGTATTCCCATTGTTGGCCTGCCACCTGCTACCACCTCACTTTCCTTTGCCACCAGTTCCCCTATTTCTTTTCTATTCAAAAGTTTGAACTGATGTGTTGTCTGTCTTCTAGAGTTTGTAAATAGCCACTTACATAATCAGTTCGTATCTGATTACTATTTACTAATTTGTCATTAATGTTGGCAATTGAGGAAAAAAATTCCCCATTTTAGTACACAAAACTTTTGTGGGAAAAACAATGAAGTTAGGCCTATAATAAAGGTGCAGGCTAGATTATAATAATTAGGATTAAGGAAATTTGTGGGCTGCATAAAAAGTCTTCATTGGCTGGATCTGGCCCACAGGCTAGAGGTTGCCCACCCCTGCTAAAATACAATGTCTATAAAATAGGTAGGCCCTAGCTATTGTTTTTTTAATTAAAATTAGGTCTATACTTAGATTTTAATAGAGCCTAATCTAATATAAGAAGATTAGAATATAAAAATTAATTCTAGCCTCTAAGCCTAGCCTGGTAAAGAACTTGAATTGAGCTAGGCTTAGGCCCTACATATTGACTAGGCCTAGGCCCAATTGAAAATAATTTATTAACTTCCTATATACTAAAAATGAGTTGTCTGTATGTGGGTATGTGGGTATGCGATAGATTTCAGAAAAATTGGCTCAACCGATTTTCTTCAAACTTGCACCATTCGATCAGAAATTTTCCTGGGACGGTACATGCATCTTGGCTAAGAAATTGCTCAATGTTAAAGGGATTAAATATTCGAAAAACATGCTTTTTTGCAAAGGTCAAGCAGCTCTTTCGACCTGAAATGCATTGTAAGAATGCTAGAGAAAAAATGACTGACTGAATTTCAATTCTGATAAAGATTGCATCACAACAAGTTGAAAACAGTGCCGGAGAAATGCGCACAAGACTTGATTAAAATTGCGTAACCAATATTGCTAACTTGAAGTGAGACTGATACTGGCTGACTGAGAAATTGATTATGTCATAACTTTTTACTCCAATTGACTTGCTGTAAGAATTGAATTATAAGGGCCACAATTCATGTTCTCCAATTGAAAAGAGATAGCCAAGATGCGAACAGACTGGACTGCTAATGTAGCGACCTGGGTTCGAATCTTGGTAGTGCAAAAAAGATTTTTTTTATTAAAACACCTAAAAAACACAAAACTACTAAACATAAAAGAAGCGCAATGTGAAACATAGAAGAGCTACCATGTCGAACATTAAAGAGCCAACATGTCAAACATAAAAGAGCCACCATGTCAAACCTAAACGAGCCACCATGTCTAATATTTAAGAGGCACCATGTAAAACATATAAGTGACTTTATGTCAAACATAAAAGAGCCACCATTTCGAACATTAAACAGCCACCATTTTGAACATTAAAGAGCCACCATGTCGAACATAAAAGAGCCACTATTTCGAACATTAAAGAGCCACCATTTCGAACATTAAAGAGCCACCATGTCGACCATAAAAGAGCCACTATTTCGAACATCAAAGAGCCACTATGTCAAATATTTAGGAGCCGCTTTTTCGAACATTAAAGAACCACCATGTCAAACATAAAAGAGCCAACATGTCAAACATAAAAGAGCCAACATGTCAAACATAAAGAGCCACCATGTCAAACATTTAAGAGCCACCATGTCAAACATATATGTGACTTTGTGTCAAACATTAAAGAGCCACCATTTCGAACATTAAAGAGCCACAATTTCGAACATAACAGAGCTACGATGTCAAACATTAAAGAGCCACCATGTCGAACATTAAAGAGCCACCATGTCGAACATTAAAGAGCCACCATGTCTAACATTAAAGAGTCACCATGTCGAACATTAAAGAGCCACCATGTCTAACATTAAAGAGCCACCATGTCGAACATTAAAGAGCCACCCTGTCGAATATCAAAGAGCCACCATGTCTAACATTAAAAGTCACCATGTCAAACCTAAAAGAGCCACCATGTCAACCATAGAAGTGACTTTATGTCAAATATTTAAGAGCCACCATGTTAAACCTAAAAGAGCCACCATGTTAAACCTAAAAGAGCCACCATGTCGAACACTTAAGAGCCACAATGTAAAATATTAAAGAGCCACCATGTCGAACATTAAAGAGCCACCATGTAAAACAAAAGAGCCACCATTTCGAACATTAAAGAGCCACCATGTCGAACACTTAAGAGCCACAATGTTAAACATTAAAGAGCCACCATATCAAGCATAAAAGAGCCACCATGTCAAACCTAAAAGAGCCACCATGTCGAAAATTTAAGAGCCAAAATGTAGAATATAAAAGAGCCACCATGTCAACCATATAAGTGACTTTATGTCAAATATTTAAGAGCCACCATGTTAAACCTAAAGGAGCCACCATGTTAAACCTAAAAGAGCCACCATGTTAAACCTAAAAGAGCCACCATGTTAAACCTAAAAGAGCCACCATGTCGAACACTTAAGAGCCACAATGTAAAATATTAAAGAGTCACCATTTCGAACATATAAGTGACTTTATGTCAAACATTAAAGTGCCACCATGTCAAACATTAAAGAGCCACTATGTCAAACATAGAAATGCCACCAAGTAAAATATAAAAGAGCTACCATGTCAAACATAAAATAGCCATCATGTCAAACATAAAAGAGTCATCATGTGAAACATAAACGTGACTCAATGTCAAACATTAAAGAGCCACCATGTCAAACATAAATGAGACACCATATGTCGAACATTAAAGAGCCACCATGTTAAACAATAAAGAGCCACCATGTCGACCATAAAAGAGCCACTATTTCGAACATCAAAGAGCCACTATGTCAAATATTTAGGAGCCACTTTTTCGAACATTAAAGAACCACCATGTCAAACATAAAAGAGCCAACATGTCAAACATAAAAGAGCCAACATGTCAAACATAAAGAGCCACCATGTCAAACATTTAAGAGCCACCATGTCAAACATATATGTGACTTTGTGTCAAACATTAAAGAGCCACCATTTCGAACATTAAAGAGCCACTATTTCGAACATAACAGAGCCACCATGTCAAACATGAAAGAGCTACCATTTCAAACATTAAAGAGCCACCATGTCAAACATTAAAGAGCCACCATGTTAAACAATAAAGAGCCACCATGTCGAACATTAAAGAGCCACGATGTCAAACATTTAAGAGCCACCATGTCAAACATAAAAGAGCCACCATGTCGAACATAAAAGAGCCACCATGTCAATCATTAAAGAGCCACCATGTCAAACATAAAGAGCCACCATGTTAAACAATAAAGAGCCACCATGTCGAACATTAAAGAGCCACCATGTCAAACATTTAAGAGCCACCATGTCAAACATAAAAGAGCCACCATGTCGAACATAAAAGAGCCACCATGTCAAGCATAAAAGAGCCACCATGTCGAACATAAAATTTACACAATTTCAAACGTGAAAGTAAGCGAATTTTAAAGGAGCCACTATAATGCTAAGGAAATTGTCGCACTAGCTACTTATTGTCTGGTGGATGCTTGCTATTTGGGGATGCTTGCTATCTGAGGGATGCTTTCTTTCTTGGGGATGCTTGCTATCTGGGGGATGCTTGCTATCTTGGGGATGCTTGCTATCTGGGGGATGCTTGCTATCTGGGGGATGCTTGCTATCTGGGGGATGCTTGCTATCTGGGGGATGCTTGCTATCTTGGGGATGCTTGCTATCTGGGGGATGCTTGCTATCTGGGGGATGCTTGCTATCTGGGGGATGCTTGCTATCTGGGGATGCTTGCTATCTGAGGGATGCTTGCTATCTGAGGGATGCTTGCTATCTGGGGGATGCTTGCTATCTGGAGGATGGTTGCTATCTAGGGGATGCTTGCTATCTGGGGGATGCTTGCTATCTGGGGGATGCTTGCTATCCGGGGGTTGCTTGCAATCTGGAGGATGCTTGCTATCTGGGGAATGCTTGCTGTCTTGGGATGATTTCTTTTTGCATTGAACTTCCTTTGAGTATTTTGTCTGTTTTCTTTGTGAAGGCTTTTTTTGGCTATCTTTTTGTTACTTGTAGAGAACAGAGGTTCTATACAGACGTCCCCCAACGGGGGGCGAAGATTGCTAGTTTTTTGCTAAAATTGTTTATATAATAAAATAAGCTTAACATTTTATTATACATGTGTTTAAGGTATAAAGCCAAATTAAAAGGCCAATCTAGTTAGTTGGCAAGGTGCGCAGCTAAAAAAGATCACAAAAATGTTTATCTACAAAAGACACATGTAGTACCTTTTAGATTAAAAAGCATTCAGCCTTAATATTATAGTCATAGATAGTATTCTTGCTATTTATCTAAAATGATATTTTTGCTAGTAAGTCACCTTTTGGTCAAAAAATAAGTTGCATAGCCAGTATAAATTGGGGGGGGTGCATATATATATCGGATATATTATATTAGAGCTTTGTAGACAAAACTAGATTAAATATATGTAGAAAGTTGTGAGCATATAATAATTTACCTTTTCATATTCAATTTTGATCAATAGTCTAGTTCTAAAAAAAACTAGCAAAGTCAATTTAGACAATTCCAACTAGGGTAACACTTATAAAAATCAATAAAAACAAATCCCAGTTCAAAACAGACAAAGCCATTTCAATTCAAACATAGGCTTTTTGTCTATGGTTAAAGCTTGCTTTGGTGACAAAATGAAGAACATCAATAGAACCAGATATCAATTCAAAGAAACAGATAAAAGAATTCCAACAGGATTTTTGTTTATGGCAAAACCCTATGGGGGGAGATAGAGAAGAAAATCAATAAAGACAAAATGCTATTCAAAAAGAAGACACAAACACTTCAATAAAAACTGACACAACTGTCTATGGTTGAATCTTTATATATATTAGCAAATTCCTTGAGGGTTAAACACAGAATCCAATGCAACCCCTGCCACTTCATGTGGCCTCTATCTACCACATCAGATGCAGATAGTGCATAGTGCAGTGCCGACACTATGACAAAGACAATGCACAAGAATCAGTTGCTGCAAGCTGGTATCTTACTTAATGATATTAAGTTGGCTCATAAAAACAAAGATCATCTTTGCAGATAAGACTTTTCAAATGGATACCAAGATCATTATATTGCTAAGGAGATTGTCGCAGATGTTGTGGATGCTAGTAAGCATTCATTGGAAACCAAGTTGCGACTCATAATATATATAGTCTGAATTGTCTGAATTGACTTTCCCCCAGATTTTTTAGAACTGGATTTGATAAAAATTGAATGTGAAAAGATGAAGTAGCCTTATATTTTATACACAAAAACTAAAGTCAGCAGGAGCACTTGACTCAATTCTCCTATTATTAATAGCCATTTATAATCACATAGAGCCAATGCCAAAAAGCCTTTAAGTCTTGGTGACAAAGGCTTTGGAAATTTCTATCTAATTGTTTGTAGATAGCCAACAGCAGCTGCCAATTTTATTATAGCTAGACTTTACAAGGCAGTGGCATTTTTACTTGTCTCCAAGTGTGCCCATATGCCATAATCAAATAGATCAGCATCTAGGCTATTGGGTGGCTAAAAAGGCATGCTCGCCTCTTTGAAGATAAGGAAGTTGGTCTTTCTGGCCATGTATGCAGGTGCATTTTCTTATTAATGTATGAAGTTGCCATCTGGGAACTTGGCCTGCAGCTATAGCAAAATTTTCTCCCACTGCCCCTCATGCAGGCATTATTAGCATCTATATTTCTATCAAGGAACACAATTGGCACCTTCTTGCCATTGCTAGTATTGATAAAAACATAATGCTATGGCCTGTGGGCATTCTTGGTTTCCAATGAATGCTTACTAGCATCCACAACATCTGTGACAATCTCCTTAGCAATATTATGATATTGGTATCCATTTTAAAAATCTTGTCTGCAAAGATGATCTTTGTTTTTATGAGCCAACTTAATATCATTAAGTAAGATACCAGCTTGCAGCAACTGATTCTTGTGCATTGTCTTTGTCATAGTGCCAGCATTGCACTATGCACTATCTGCATCTGATGTGGTAGATAGAGGCCACATGAAGTGGCAGGGGTTGCATTGGATTCTATGTTTAACCCTCGAGGAATTTGCCAAATTGACTTCCTTTAATGCTGGCTATCCTTGTGGACCCCACTTCCTTCACTCCACTGTTGTGAGCAACTTGGAGATGCTATGCAGCCTAATTGCAGCAAATGCAAATGGCAACAAAAATGAAATGTCACACACTTCAGGCTGTTAGTTATTTTTAATTTCTCTAAAAACTCTGTTGCACCTTAAATGCTATTAGGCTGTAGCTAGAAAGTATTCTCAAATACAATGATATGTTATTTATAATGCTAAAACTGTCGATCTAACTATGTCATATATACTAAACTAAAAGAACTTTATGATTTGTTAGAAAGACTAGTTAATGACAATTTATCTATAAAGAATGTAATAAGCACTTAAGCTTTAAAAACTTATGACAATAGTTATACTGAAAGGCATTAGACAAGTTATATTTTTATTAAATTGTTTACTAGAATCTTGTAAACAGTGATTCTAGGTAAAAAAAAGGGTGCTAAATCAAAAGTTAAAGTGCCAATTGTCATTAAAAAATGAACATTTGTTTTTATCTCACAATTGCTTTTATTTTTTAAGTATTATTTGTGTAATATTTAGTAGCCTATATAGTTGTTTGAATTTTGTGTTCCCACAGTACTCTACTCATAGTAGCAATCAACCCGCGCACTGGTCGCATTGCAGCAGCCGGTAACCGCCCACCAGCCGGCCGCCAACGTGCAGCAGCTGACGCAGTTGGACATTGTGCCAATGCAAGCCATCAAATGCGTTGTTGTTGGCGATGGTGCCGTAGGTAAAACCTGCCTGTTGATCTCCTACACCACCAATGCCTTTCCTGGCGAGTACATTCCCACCGTGTTCGACAACTATTCTGCCAATGTCATGGTTGATGGCAAGCCCATTAACCTGGGCCTGTGGGACACGGCTGGTCAGGAGGACTATGACCGGCTGAGGCCGCTGAGTTACCCGCAGACAGACGTCTTCCTGGTCTGCTTCTCCCTCATCAGCCCGGCCAGCTATGAGAATGTGCGCGCCAAGTGGTACCCGGAGGTGAGTTGAGCGGTTGCTGTGCGTCGTTTTCTTAGAAAATCTCAAACACAGGAATGTTTTTTTAACAAAATCCTATATTAACTATCAAGGTGAGTCACCACTGTCCAAATACACCAATCATTCTGGTGGGCACCAAGCTGGATCTGCGCGACGACAAGGATACGATTGAGAAGTTGAGGGAGAAACGGCTGGCCCCCATCACGCATCTGCAGGTATGATTTGCGTCTTTATAGGCCACCGCCCACTCCCAGATCCTGTTGCTGAGCCACCAGCCTCCCAGATCCTCAGTTGCTGAGCCACCAGCCTCCCAGATCCTCAGTTGCTGAGCCACCAACCTCCCAGATCCTCAGTTGCTGAGCCACCAGCCTCCCGCCAGATCCTCAGTTGCTGAGCCACCAGCCTCCCGCCAGATTCTCAGTTGCTGAGCCACCAGCCTCCCAGATCCTCAGTTGCTGAGCCACCGCCCCCTCCCAGATCCTCACTTGCTGAGCCACCAGCCTTCCAGATCCTCACTTGCTGAGCCACCAGCCTCCCAGATCCTCAGTTGCTAGGCCAGCCTCCCAGATCCTCAGTTGCTGGGCCAGCCTCCCAGATCCTCAGTTGCTGGGCCAGCCTCCCAGATCCTCAGTTGCTGGGCCAGCCTCCCAGATCCTCAGTTGCTAGGCCAGCCTCCCAGATCCTCAGTTGCTGGGCCAGCCTCCCAGATCCTCAGTTGCTGGGCCAGCCTCCCAGATCCTCAGTTGCTGGGCAACCAGCCTCCCAGATCCTCAGTTGCTGGGCAACCAGCCACCCAGATTCTCAGTCTCCAAATGCTAGTTTACAGAGCTTTCTATATGGGCACATATGCAATACCCCACAGGGCATGACCATGGCCAAGGAGATCAACGCGGTGAAGTACCTGGAGTGCTCAGCTCTGACGCAGAAAGGCCTTAAAAATGTCTTCGACGAGGCAATCAGGGGGGTCCTGTGTCCCCGGCCGAGGGCGTCGAAGAAAAGCAAGTGCAACCTGTTGTAACTGGTTCTGTTTAGAAATTTTACTTAGACAAAAGTTTTCCAACTTGCGTGACCATTTTTATGGTTGTAAACTCTGATGTCGAATCGAAAATCAAGTAAACACAGGTATAGTCGCTTAATAATTGTAGTATGCTTTTGTCCTAGGCTAATTTTGCTTGTGCTTAAATGAAGTGCTTTTAAAGTGCTTTGTTAGCCGTGTTTTCCCGACTTTTGCAGCTAACAGAAATTAATTGTCTAGTCATTAAAATGCTTTTTTATTTAGGGTTCAACGCTTTCAGTGAGGATCCAACTCTGCTGCCTTTATATTGTTTTATTAGTGTTTAATTTATAATTATCAAAATCAGCAAGCTCAGTGTGCTCTGTACGAGTATTGAGTCCGACCAAGTATGGAGCTTTGGCGAGTAGATCGAATCCATTTTCGAGTATTTTCTAATGATATTGCCCACAAATCAACCATAGAATTGCATAAACCACCTCTATATTCACCCATATACCACCTCTATATTCACCCATATACCACCTCTATATTCACCCATATACCACCTCTAGATTCACCCACAAACCACCCCTCTATATTCACCCACAAACCACCTCTAGATTCACCCACAAACCACCTCTATATTCACCCACAAACCACCTCTTTATTCACCCATATACCACCTCTAGATTCACCCATAAACCACCTCTAGATTCACCCACAAACCACCCCTCTATATTCACCCATAAACCACCTCTAGATTCACCCACAAACCACCCCTCTATATTCACCCACAAACCACCTCTAGATTCACCCACAAACCACCCCTAGATTCACCCATAAACCAACTTTAGATTCACCCACAAACCACCTCTATATTCACCCACAAACCACCTCTTTATTCACCCATATACCACCTCTAGATTCACCCATAAACCACCTCTAGATTCACCCACAAACCACCCCTCTATATTCACCCACAAACCACCCCTAGATTCACCCATAAACCAACTTTAGATCCACTTTTAGAGCAGCCTTAGAATCGCCCACAGACCAACCCTATAACTTGATGCTCAAAGAAATTGTACGTAAAAAAGTCAAGTAGACAAAAATCTAAAAATCTGCAACTACTTAACTCATCCGAGTTCGGCTCGATTGCTTGGTAGGCCTCTACTTTATACTCTTTACAATATTATTATTCTTTCTGCTTCGTGTCCCAATTAGTATCGTAAAAAACCTGCAGTTATGTGTTTTGCCTTTTCGTTTTGACCTTGGTGGACTAACTATGGTGGATCAGTGCATCAAGTACTTACTATGCATATCACCTGCCTATCCAGATCACAGACACAAGCCATCGCTCAATGCTATTAGCTACAAGACTGAGCAAGGTCTGCTATTAAAAATTATAATTTTAACACTACTTCATAGCCAGTATTTTGGCTATAAATATTTCTTAGAAAGTGTGCTTCACTGCTGTTTATTAAAGTCCAAATTTTCTCTTTTATTCTTCTATTCGAATTTTTGTACACAACAGCTTTCATCTATAATCTTTTTAGTTGCTTTGCTGACTGCTAGTCTTCTGCATATATCTATTATTATAATTATTATTATTATTGCTATATTCAGCTGTATGAGCGGCAGCTTATCAAGTGCGATAAAAATTAGTCTAGCGAAAAAAAAATTAAAAAGTATATATATTCAAAAAATTTTGTGCCCTACAAATGTTCTACAGCCTAATAAAACCTCGAGTTTGTTTCGATTGACTTTTATTTTTTCCAGCTATATAGCATCGGTAGAAAGTTAGTTAGTAGGTGATTAGTAGGAATTTTGCAAAAAATCCGACTATATGTTTACTTAAAATGTTATCTAGATCTATCTAGATCTCCGAATCAATAAAAACACCTACCCCTCATCTTCATCAAGTGTCAAGCATCTCCGAATCAATAAAAACACCTACCCCTCATCTTCATCAAGTGTCAAGCATCTCCGAATCAATAAAAACACCTACCCCTCATCTTCATCAAGTGTCAAGCATCTCCGAATCAATAAAAACACCTACCCCTCATCTTCATCAAGTGTCAAGCATCTCCGAATCAATAAAAACACCTACCCCTCATCTTCATCAAGTGTCAAGCATCTCCGAATCAATAAAAACACCTAGCCCTCATTTCATCAAGTGTCAAGCATCTCCGAATCAATAAAAACACCTACCCCTCATCTTCATCAAGTGTCAAGCATCTCCGAATCAATAAAAACACCTAGCCCTCATTTCATCAAGTGTCAAGCATCTCCGAATCAATAAAAACACCTACCCCTCATCTTCATCAAGTGTCAAGCATCTCCGAATCAATAAAAACACCTACCCCTCATCTTCATCAAGTGTCAAGCATCTCCGAATCAATAAAAACACCTAGCCCTCATCTTCATCAAGTGTCAAGCATCTCCGAATCAATAAAAACACCTAGCCCTCATTTCATCAAGTGTCAAGCATCTCCGAATCAATAAAAACACCTAGCCCATCCTCTTTATCAAGTGTCAAGCATCTCCGAATCAATAGAAATCCGTCATCTTCATCAACTGTCCAGCATCCGAGCTGCTGATTTGAGGGACTTTTTACAATTCACAACTCAAGGACCCAGGAACACTCTCAGAGGTCAACTTATGGACACAACTGGTTGGGTCAACTGTCACTATAAGTGTCTAAATAACACTGTAAAATAACCAGCTCCTAGCTAGTACAACTGACTTGGTCTTTGAAGCCATATACACAATACGTTTGCTTGGCGTATGTGTATAGTCTTTCACCAACTGCAGTTTTCAAAGTGAAAGCCGAGTACCGCAGCTCAAGCCGGCCGAAGAAACCTCCATATCCGGGTGCGATCCGGATCTCAGTTGAGCTGAACAGCGACTGGATGCTACATTCAGGCTTTTCAATGGCGCACATGCAGTAGACTTCCCGATCAAATGAGTAGGCAGCCGCTTGGAATCGGCGCGTAATCAAAGCTCAGGGCCAGGTAGTGCCCGGGAGGCGAGCCAATGGTCCAGCTGCAGTTCTCCGTCAGCTGGTTGGCGATGTTATTACCAGACAGTAGGGCGAATTTCTCTTTATTAGGTTCAGCTTTGCCACTCTCGTTTCCATTGCAAACTGGAGCTCAGGTAACTTTGGGGAGCCAACAGCTCTATTGGAAGGTAAATCCAATAGAGTTATGGCTTGAAATTGCGAATAAGCGATCCAGAGTGTACCAAAAAGCAAATTTTAAGATTCTGAGTGACAGCCTACATACAGGCTAAATACCATAATTTGTATTCGCATCGACGGTGAGCTGAAATCCTGAATAGGCCCGAGCCGAGACATTGCAGCCAGGAGTCTATCAAAGCCGTCGTAAATGAACACGCTGTCGCAGCAGGGCTCCAAGTCCATGTTGGAGACCCAGACGCAGAGCGTGTTGCCGTGTTGCAGGGTCCAATCGAAGTTCATGTTGTCTTGATAAAGACTGCCGTTCCCGAAGTTCTCATGACTGACCAGCATTATTGGAGACCAGTACTCGGCGAACAGCTCAGTTGTGTCGTAGGCGAGTTCGGCCGTGCGCACGAGCTGGCTTCCGTTGCAGTCTGTATTAAATAAAGGCTGCGATACGTTTGCTCACTGGATGACCGCAACGAAGCTGAATGTATTGGGTTATAGCAAAAGTTTCGAGCGTTTTCTTTAAACTTCTAGAACTTTCTCTTTCTCGCTGGCGCGAAAATTCGATTTCTTCACGACAACGCCCGACCTCACGTGGCGAAGAAGACACTGCAGAAGCTGCTCGACCTGGGCTGGGAAGTCATGCCCCACCCTCCATACTCGCCTGATCTTGCGCCATCTGACTACCACGTGTTCCGCTCTATGCAGAGCCACATAAATGGTGTGACGTTAAAAGATGAGGAGGAGGTGACAGCCTGACTCGAGCAATACTTCAAGTCGCTGCCGCCTGAGTTCTTTAAGAAGGGCATCCATGATCTCATCGGCAGATGGCAACAGTTCATTGATCAGGATGGTGATTATATCCTGGAATAGAAACTGTTGTGGGACTGGAAAAATGAATTCAAAGTTTGAGTACAAAAACGCTCGGAACTTTTGTTACAACCCAATAAATAAGGGGACCGTAGCTTAGTGGTCTAGCTAGCGCGGCGCACTGGTGTGTCAGCAGCCCATGGAGGATGCCCTCGAGAGCCAACCCCCAAGGCACAGTGAAGTGTACATGCCTAACGATAAATAAAGTTAGGACCGCTGTACGCTCCTGTGTGAGTGTGTGCGTGTGTATGACTGCGTACATATCCGCGCGCTTATGTGCCTGCTCAGGGGAGTCTGCGGAATGGGCAGCAATACCTCTCGCCGCTTGTGTGACAATGTCGCTTAATAGTGCACACAGTCTTGAATTAATTTAACCAAAGAAACTAAAGCTGAATGCCAAAATAAACACGAACTCTCTGGGAAAAATGTAAACAGTTATTTAAGAACGTTGAGCTATTTAAAAGTACAGTACAGTTATAAACCCGGAAAATGCATAGCTACTGTCTGATTTATCGACACGTTGTTATTATTTATTCCTATTTTATTCAAGAAAACTGCAGGGAATTTTCTGGAATCTAAACAACTGCTGAAGTTTTACTGATTTTTCAAAGAGAGATCAGATCGACAATCCGTTCGAACTATTAGATGTAGCCACTTACCAACAGCAGATACATACATGTGGAGAATAAATCTTTTTCTTTCATTAAAAGCTACCAGAGATAGCCAGCAAGCAAGGTTCAGGCAAAATAACTCTTTTCTTCTTGTCTCCATAGTGTAATTTTTCTAGACATGGTGGCTCAAGTTTGTGTTCGGAAGTCCAGAAGGTGAAGCATTGTGAATTTTAAAACTGAAACATTTGTTTATCTATAGCTAATGCATTCGCACGAATTTCAAGTATCGCGTCCTACTTTTGTTGTCCTTGACTATAGCTGTCGTTGAAATAATTCAGCTAAAAAGGTAACACAAATAAATCTGGTGTTCATTCTTCCATTTAAATGAGCAGTAGGAACAACAAAGCTTGCTCACTTATCGGATGAAATATGAAGTTGGCCCGAACTGATATCCGGAATCCTTTACCAACCAGCTGATCGTTTGTGAACTGCAACTTCAAAATGAAGGACGTAGATTCCCGGTTTCCGTAGATCTGGTCCAATAATTAAGCGTCATTTGGGCCAGATGTGCAACTGACAGCTCAGCCGCAGCTATTGCGCGGCGCATCTGAAGGCTGCGTACGGCTGTTCAGTCCAAGGACTGGGGGGTCGCCACACACACCCCCAATTACCCCAGCTAATGCTGGCCCCAATTTTACAGCTTGGGTGAACTGAAGCAATGCAGAGTTAAGTGTCTTGCTCAAGGACACAAATTGTTCCAGTGGGATCGGGAATTGAACCCCCGGATCTTCGAGTCGTGAGACCGACGCTCTAACCACTAGACTACAATCCGATCGGTGCATAGTAAAAGTAGTGTAATGCAATACAGATCTTACTACAATAGTTTAGCAAAAAGGAAATCTGTAGCTCCAACCTATGCAACGCTTTCTGGTCGCTATAAAGACAATGAAAAAAATGCGTTATAGTTTTAGCGTTGGGTGTTTGGACCGGAGATCAGAAACTGTGGAACCCCTGCTCCAGCCAGCAGGCAGTCGAACTGCAGCGGCTGTGAGCAGTACAGGGTAGAAGTTTTTAGGTCATACGGATATCAGAGTTTTTAGTGATAAAACAAATTATAAGCTTCTTTAACATCCGCATTTCTTTAGTTGTTGACATCTGCAGAAAAGAGCACTTAAAGTGTCGCTACGGTGGAGAGGAGAGAGGGGCAGAGAGCACCGCACGCCAAGATGCTATTTCGGGTGAAAAACCGAAGCTTCTGTTGTATACGCTTACTGTGCCTATTGTGCCTTAGGTATTGTGCATAATTGGAGTGCGGTTTCTAAATTCGAAGCTCAACACAGTGCTACAATTGGCCACGCAAAATGTACGCCAGTTGCCTAACATCCTACATTCTAAGCTTTGAAAATTCTGTATTAGCACGTTACTTGTATTAAACAGCTTGAAAGGCAAACAAAAATTCAATGCGGAAAAAACTGTTTAGTTCGGGCAAAGAAACCGCTAGTTAAACCTGCAGAGATGCAGCAAGTATCACACCGTATTCCAATGCAGTTCGCACTAATCGCCCTTTTGGGTAAGTTGTTTTACCTTGTGTTGTATTATAGTGGCTTGTATGTACTTGTTGCAATAAGAAGCTAGAGCTGTCAAATAGTGTCATTTTGACTGTAAGGATTTCAGTTTAACTTATAAAATATTTCATGTTGGCACAAAACCGGCAATCAATGCCCCCGTTAAAAAGGCGACAGAGAAAGAAATATTTTTTTCGAATATACTACCTGTAGCTTTTGCCCTTGTACGGTTTGATGCTTAAAGCAAAAAAAGCATCAGCTCAGCACCGGCCTACATGTATGAACTTTGGCCTAACCCCACATAAGCCTAATTGACAGCTCAACACCTCCCACTAAACCTTGACCCACACTAAAAGATTCATTTCTTTTAAAAGAGAAAAGAAGAGGCAAAAACAAGTGAAATGTCTTTATGAAGTTTTTTTGCCGCTACTTCGTATTTAGTAGGATTACAAGCAAACATACAAACCTTATAAAGATTTTGTATGTTTAGATTATACTGGATGTCTAGGATAAACTTACAAATAAACCTTCAGGTAAGTTACTGTCAACCAACCAACCTTCTAAGATAGCTGTTTTGTTGCCCCCGAGTCTGTTTGTAGCAAGATAGCGTAGTACGAGCTACATGTACTTTATTTATTCACTTTTAGCCACAATTCTGCCAATAGCCGTCAATAGTAAAGCAATAACAACTGACGACGACGCGACCTTGACGACCGACACGACATTGACTGAGGATGCAACTTCCGATTCCAAGGCCAGCTCAAGGCACACAGATGCGCCGACCACCACGCCCTCTGAAGTGTCTTCTATTGCTTCGGACGACACGTTGGCACCACTACGAGGCAAATGCTATGATTTAATTTTTGCTGTTGCTTTGGGCTATAACTAAACAGAACAAGCTAAATAAACCTGCAGTGTGCTCACATTGTTTCAGGTGTTATGACATTGGCAAAAAAATTTTTGATCGCCATCGGGGCATGCACAGGAGGGTGCCTCGTACTGGCAGCAGTTGCGTCACTGATTTTTTCTTCAGGGGTATGGATATTGTTACACGATTACTGTTCACGAGTAAAGCCGCGGTGATCTCCATTTGTTGCAATTAAAAAATTCTAATTCCTTTTATTTTTACCTTTTCAGACTTTGTAACATCTTGCGCCGCAGTATTTCGGAACAATTTGGTCGAGTGAATGACATAGATTGTACTGTATTTTTTAATGTTCGGTCAATAAAGAACATATAACTTACACTGGAGTTCACGCGCGTTACTTTTACTAATTTTATTCAGTTACTTTACCCCGCGATACTATATAATTTAGGTAATCATTATTAGATCTGAAACTTTTCATTCTAGCTCTACATGTAAGTAATTGTATTCACAGCTGTAAACAAATAAATTGTACACTTGTAACCTCGTAATTTCTATGCTTCAGTAGACAACTTAAAAAACTTAAAAGACAACATATGTTATTCACTATAAAAACTTCTATGAATATTTCATTTCACGTTCTTACCTATATTACAGAAGAACCTAAACGACTCTTTTGGTCGTCGGCTTTTCTAGACACGAATATTATTGCAAAAGCTATCGAGAAGAATTCTCTATTAATTTTAATTAGCTTTTCGTCGCCATTTACATGTACATGTAAATGTTTGAAGAACTGCCAATTTCATTTTAAGATTAGCTATGATCCAGCAGAGCAACTCATTGGTCTGACTCGGTCTCGCCACGACCTATGATTCGATTCCGTGCGCAAACCGCAAACAAGGACCACTGTATAGATATAGCTATGTCATGCAACTTTGAGTAACATGTGTTGTGTATGTACTCGAATATGTATAAATTACTTGGGATGAATCAGAATTTTTTGGCTGATAGAGCAAATCAAGTACTATTTTAACTAGCAAATGCAGACAACCGTCTTAAAGCCAGTGCAGCTCTTAAAGCACTTTTTACACATGGTGAATTACAAAACATAGTTGAAAAGCTTTATTTTGTAAAATACGATGGTACCGTAATACCCATTGTACATAAAATCATATTGGTTTGTTTTACTGACATAGTTCGTTCTGGACATCGATAACCATTTTAAAATGGACACTGCAGGCTATATGTTCAAAAAGCGGTAGCTACGCATTGAAGTTGTAATAATTATTATTGCCGAAGCGCCTGAAAGCTCAACAGACACTTATAGAGAAATATCCGGTTTGTCTTTTGCCGTTATAGTGGTATGTACATCTATTTGAAAGCAATGCTTACTTCATTCGTATTATTTTTTGATATCCTAATCCACGAGAAATTTTTCTTTGAGTATATTTGCATTGTCATTTTAAAAAATTCAATTCGTTGGTTGGGGTGTAGTCTTGAAATTTATATATATTTTTTCCAATTATATATTGATTTTGAAAAAAGCATTTTGTTTAAACTTATTAGTTAACGTGTTAGAACTCTTTAAGGTCAAATTTACCTTAATTCTTTGAATTCAATAAATTATTAAGTTAATAATAATTCAAAGAATAATATAAATCAAATAATGTTATTATCATTATCATTATCATTATTATTATTATCCTTTATTTATTTATTACCGAGTTACCGAATTAATTTATTAAAAGTATGGGTATTTTGTTGTACTTTTTATTTGCAACTCAGTTTGTCATAAATTACCATAGACTAATTTCCTTTTACAGTTCTTTCTCGCAGTTAAGTTTCTCGCCCCAAGCCCTCTCGTCTTTAACTCATAAAATATATTGCAATTCGAATCTAAGTCAAGTTGTAGTTTCACTACAAATTGGTCCGGTGAGGCGGCGAAAGATATTACTCGCATACTCAATACTCACAGAAGACAAATCCAATGACGGACAGTGCAAGCAACAATTCCGCTCCTACACCACCTACAACCACGCAAGCCGCACCAAGTTCGGCCGCACCAGTGGTTACAACTGCAGTAGGAAACGCCGCCGACACCGCTATAGTCTCCCTGGCCCACCTGAAGCTGCCAATCTTCTATCGCAACAACCCGGAAGCATGGTTCCTCACGCTGGAGGCCCAGTTTATGCTCAACAGGGTGACCAACGAGACCGCCAAATTTTACCACCT
Source organism: Macrostomum lignano (assembly GCA_002269645.1). NCBI lineage: Eukaryota > Metazoa > Platyhelminthes > Macrostomidae > Macrostomum > Macrostomum lignano. The sequence continues at coordinate 415,642 of NIVC01000440.1, forward strand.
AGTCTCTCATCTACCGGAGGATATCGCGGCTCTGCACTTGTCCGCTCAGACTCCAAAACAGTACGAACAACTGAAATCAGCGATTACATCGACTCTGCAAAAGTCCAAGCAGGAGAAGGTTTCGGAAGTATTGCAAGTCTCGGACCTCGGAGGAGACAAGCCATCAATCTTCATGCGCAAACTCCGGAGCAAGATGGAGCAGTGCCAGATACAGCCCGACGAGGATCTCCTCAAGGCCACTCTGATGCGCTGTCTTCCACAGGACCTTCGTATCGCACTGTCGGGATTCCAACAGCAGTCATCCCAGCAAATTTCCGAGATTTCTGACTCGATGTTGGTCGTCAGAGGCCTTAGCTCTCCATCGCCAGCGACAGTTTGCCCAATTCAGCAGGCCGGTGCAGATAGGACACCCAACAGCGCTTTGAGCAAGCTCCACACCGACAAGCACCTGGTAAGCCCACTGGAACAGACCCATTTAAGCCTGGCCAACGCCCCGTCGTTTGCCGCTCACACCTCTACTATGGCCGCCGTGCTCGGTCGTGTCGCCCCTGGTGCCAGTTTCCCAAGGACAGCTCGCGTCCGATCCGAGTGCTGCATCCCAATGAAAAAACGCCATCTCAGTCGCGTTCATCATCACCTTCTCGACAGCCGGAAAACTAAATCGCACTGCGACCGAGGTCGCGGTGCGCAGTGCCGAGATACCATCGACCACCTGTTTGGAGTTAGATGTTAAAATCAACAATACCTACAGCAAGTTTCTTGTGGATACCGGAGCCTCGGTTTCCATTGTTCCACCTCACCTCGTTAATGCACTCGTTCAAGATACAAACGTTCGTTTAATTACTGCTACCGGAGCCGCCATACCAGTTCGCGGGTCGGTCCTACTGGATGTCTCAATCCGCGGTTTGCGTCGCGCCTTCCAGTGGACCTTCCTCGTGGCGTCAGTGGTGAAACCCATAATTGGTTACGATTTCTTGGCTCACCATGGGTTAGTTGTCGATTGTCAGCGCAAACACGTTCGAGACTCAGAAACAGGACTGTCTACTGTTACCTTGTCAATTTCAAATGTTCATTGTGGCCCATTCACTGTGTCGGTAGAACTGCCACCCAACCTGGATTCTCGGACGAGTACGCTGTTGACAAAGTTTGCAGATTGTTTTTCTTTCGTTGAAGGCGGAGCCCTTCCGCCAGCTTCAGAGGTCAAGCATGACACTGTTCACCGGCTAGACACTGGTAGTGGACAACCAATTCACTTGCGACCCCGGCAACTGCACCCTGCAAAACTACAGGCTGCAAAGCAGGAGTTTCAGCAGCTAATCGATGCTGGCTACCTCAGACCTTCCTCAAGCGCTTGGGCGTCACCCCTCCACATGGCACCCAAGGGAGCTGGCTGGCGTCCGTGCGGTGACTATCGCGAATTGAACAAACGAACAAAGCCGGACAACTATCCGGTTCCACACATTCAAACATTCACTCGGTACCTACACGGAAGCACTGTGTTTTCAAAGTTAGACCTTGTTCGCGCCTTTCATCAAATTCCAGTCGCCGAAGAGGATATTTGCAAAACCGCTATCACCACACCGTTTGGATTGTTCGAGTACACACGCATGCCCTTCGGCCTGAGGAATGCAGCACAAACATTTCAACGCTTCATCGACTCTGTTTTTCACGGACTGTCATTCGTCATCTCTTACATCGATGATGTCCTGATATTCTCAAAGACTCGTGAGGACCACTACTCGCATTTGGAACAAGTTTTGGACCGCCTAAGAACACACGGCCTACAGGTTCATTTGAAGAAGTGCGAATTCTTTCAGTCCGAGGTAGATTTCCTTGGCCATCGCGTGACTCCTGAAGGAATAAAACCTCTCCAGAAGAAGATCCAAATAATCACTGACTGGCCGACACCCACGGATTCGAATGCACTTCGGCGCTTCCTCGGTGTCGTCGGTTTCTACCGTCGATTCGTTCCCAACTTTGCCGACCGCATCTGTCCGCTGCAAGACCTACTCACTGCATCACTACAGTCAGCAGGAAACTTCCAATGGACAGAGCAGCATCAGAAATCTTTCGAAAACATCAAACAAGCTCTCTCAGAGAGACTACTGCTGCATCATCCGGACCCCAACTGTACTGCGTACCACCTGTACACTGATGCCTCAGCCGACTGTGTTGGTGCCGTTCTGCATCAAACCTCTTCAACCGGAACGTCACCTCTTGGCATGTTCAGCAAGAAGTTGTCGTCATCTCAAAGGATGTACAGCACGTTCGACCGAGAACTACTCGCGGCGTACCTGGCAGTGTTGCACTTCCGCAGCCTCATTGAAGGACTGAGCGTGACCTTGTTCACCGATCATAAACCACTAGCTCAGGCCTTCCACGCCAATCGCACCACTACGTCAGATCGCAATCAGCGCTACTTGACCGTCTTGTCCGAGTACGTGGCAGATGTCCAGTACATTCGCGGTGCAGACAACGTAATAGCTGATGCCCTTTCTCGACTGCCTGACTTCCCAGTGAATGATCACGTGTCCAACATCGCAACAGTCGCTGTAGTCGCTGCCCCATCAAGCCAATTCCCTGTTGATTGCCCAGTATCGCTGAAGCACAACGACCGGAGTCGTTCTCAGCTGCACCAAATATTCGATCGTATTCTCTGGACAAAGACGTCGTCGTTTGGTGTGAGACGTCAACGCCGTATCCTCGCCCGATCATTCCGCCGTCCCTCCGCGACGCCGTGATTGCTTCCTTCCATCGACTTGGTCATTTCGGCTACCGTAAAACAGCAAAACTCATCACAGAACGTTACTTTTGGCCCGGAATGCGCAAGTCCATCAAGACCTACTGCTGGAACTGCCAGGACTGCCAACGGAGTAAAGTCACTCGCCACACTGTCTCCCCGCAACAGGCCTTCGCATTACCATCAAATCGCTTTGAGGCGGTACACATCGATATTGTGGGACCACTTCCACCAGCTAATGCTACCACCTTTGGCCACCAGTCTGCTCGCTACCTTCTCACGATGGTCGACCGCTCGACTGGCTGGCTAGAAGCTACACCACTGGAATCAATAACCGCGGAAGTAGTCGCCCATGCATTCGTCTCGTCTTGGGTCTCGCGCTACGGAGTGCCACTGTATGTAATCACTGATCGGGGGCGCCAGTTCGAATCAGAATTCTTTCACTCGGTCTCGTCATCAATTGGTTTTCATCGATTACGCACAACGGCCTACCACCCTCAAACCAATGGCAAGGTCGAGCGAGCCCATCGCACCCTGAAGACGATGCTACGTGCTCGAGGCAATGACTGGCTGACAGACCTACCTGTGGCTCTCCTCGCGATGCACGTCGCACCTGACGACCAAGGAATATCACCGTTCACCAGGGTTACGGGCGAGCTTCCGATGGTTCCGCGCATTCTAACTTCTGAACCACTCGCCCCAACGGACATTCGGACACGGCTGCAGGAACTGCTGACAGAGTTACCGAGTCCACACGCGAAGACGCACGAACCACGGAGCTACGTACCCAAGGACCTGGAAATGGCTGAATTCGTCTGGGTTCGGGTCGATCGCGTGCGGTCGCCGCTCGAGGCGCCGTACTCAGGGCCGTATCGCGTGAAACAGCGAACTGACAAGTTCTTCGTTATTTTCCTACCGTCAGGCAACACCGAATCTGTCTCTATCGATCGCCTCAAGCCGGCGCGACTTTCGCTTCCGAAGTCGGCTGTTCAGCCGGCCGCGAACTCGCTGCCGGAAAAAGCCGCCAAACCAAAGGAACCGGTGGACTCATCACCTCCTAGAGCGACCTCTAGCGGCCGCCGAGTCCAATTCCGACGCCATAATGATTACATTTATTATTAACCTTGTAATGTATAACGTCTACTGACTGCTGTTCCAATGTTCTCAATATTTCTCAATGTTCAACCCTTCATATAAAATTTAGCTCGTATTTCAACTGTATAACCGCTTCGTTTCAATAATTTAAGCCATTCCACCATTTTATAATTCAGTTACAGTCTCTTTTCCCCGTGCTCCGCAATTGGAGGGGGGAGTCGTATGGGTATTTTGTTGTACTTTTTATTTGCAACTCAGTTTGTCATAAATTACCATAGACTAATTTCCTTTTACAGTTCTTTCTCGCAGTTAAGTTTCTCGCCCCAAGCCCTCTCGTCTTTAACTCATAAAATATATTGCAATTCGAATCTAAGTCAAGTTGTAGTTTCACTACAAAAGAGTTAGACTTAAATGACCAGTAATTGAATAAAAAAACAAAAAAGTTTGGAACATAAGATAAAGTTGATCACATGCCTCAATAAATTTCTTTCTAGTACATTGCGTATTTTCCGACTGTGTGCTAGACTATTCAAGGAATCGATGAATCTCATTTATTTATATGGTAAGTTTGTATTTTTTCTATTGTAATTACCGATGTACTGTACATAAGAGCTATATATAATAAAATCAATCAAAGTGAATTTATATTTTTCAGCAGTCCTACTGACCTGCGCTTGCTTGGCGTCCTTCAGTTTGGCGGTTCAACTTGATTCCAACTCGCAAAGAAGCTTCACAATTGACTACGACAACGATACGTTTCTAAAGGATGGCCAACCATTCCAGTACATATCCGGCAGCATTCATTACTTCCGCCTGCTTCCTGCCGACTGGGACGATCGGCTGGCCAAAATGCGAGCCGCCGGCCTGAACGCCGTGCAGATCTACGTGCCCTGGAATTTCCATGTGCCCAGGCCTGGCCAGCACCGGTTCACCGGTTCGGCCGACCTCGACCTGTTCCTGGCGCTGGCGCAGAAGCACGACCTCTTGGTCATTGTGCGCGCCGGTCCGTACATCTGCGCCGAGTGGGACTTCGGCGGCCTGCCAGCCTGGCTGCTGCAGCGCAACGCCTCCATGGTGATGCGCAGCAGTGACCCGCAGTTCCTGGCCGCAGTCGACGAATGGATGGCCGTCCTGCTGCCCATCATCGCCAGGCGTCTGTACTCCAGCGGCGGCAACGTGATCATGGTGCAGCTGGAGAATGAGTACGGTAGCACTGGTCAGTGCGACCTGGCCTACATCCGGCATCTGTACCAGCTGGGCAGGCGTTACCTAGGCAACCAGACGGTGCTGTTCAGTACAGACGGACAGTCTGCCGGCTTTCTGAAGTGCGTCGCGAAAGAAAGACTGTTCTACGCTACTGTGGACTTTGGACCGGAAGGCAGTGAGTTGTTTTTCTCTACGAGTGTGTTAAGTGCTTGTGTAGTTAGTTAGTTAGTCAGTTAGTTAATTAGTTATTTAGTTATTTAGTCAGTCAGTTAGATAGTTAGCTAGTTAGTTAGTTAGTTAGTTAGTTGGTTAGTTAGTTGGTCAGTTAGTTAGCTAGTTAGTTAGTTAGCTAGTTAGTTAGTTAGTTAGTTAGTTAGTTAGTTAGTTAGTTTGTTAGTTAGCTAGTTAGTTTGTTAGTTAGCTAGTTAGCTAGTTAGCTAGTTAGTCAGTTAGTTAGCTAGTTAGTTAGTTAGCTAGTTAGTTAGTTAGTTAGTTAGTTAGTTAGTTAGTTAGTTAGTTAGTTAGTTAGTTAGTTAGTTAGTTAGTTAGTTAGTTAGTTAGTTAGTTAGTTAGCTAGTTAGCTATTTAGTTAGTCAGTTAGTTAGTTAGTTTGTGTCAAAACAAGTGCGCGACGTCAAAACCATCATTAAAAAGCAATTAACAACAAATTCTCAGCCAAATCGCTGAACGACACGTTCGCCCCGTTGCGAGCCGTCCAGCCCAAGGGCCCGCTGGTTAACTCCGAATACTACGCTGGCTGGCTGGACAACTGGTCCGGTCAGCACGCACAAGTTGACGCCAAGGCGGTCTCTGACGGCCTCGCTCGGATGCTGGCGTACGGAGTCAGCGTCAACATCTACATGTTCTTCGGGGGCACGAATTTTGGCTATTGGAACGGCGCCAACTCGCCGCCGCTGGCGCCGCAGCCAACATCGTACGATTATGACGCGCCTCTGGCCGAGAATGGCGACACCCGGTGAGAGCGCAGCTTGGGGCTTGACTCTGCCTGTTTTAAGTTTATTGGGACCTTCACGATAGTCAAGGGTAACCATCCCCTGGGCACCCTGGTGCTACGCATTCCGCTGATGAAGTACTTATGGTTGTCTCGGGGTTGTCTTTGGAAGGGTCTCAGTCAGACCAAAGCAGAGAACTCAATGTACGCAGACGGGCGGTCGGTACAGTCACTCAGACTCGGAAACTCGGAAACTTAGAATTCGAGAAACTCAAGACTCCTTGACGGAAACAAGGCGGAGAGGGGTCCTATTTATGGCCGGGATTCTCCGGCGCACAAGACCTCGTGACTCGTTCTATTTTTAGAACTGACGTCACTTGAGGTCTGCGGGAAGAGTGCGCCCGGAAGTGACTCAGCGTCTATTTTTAGAACTGACATCACTTTCCGCCTTAGAGAAGGCGGGGTCTACGGGCAAAGTGCAAGGGGCCGCACGACTCAGTATCTATTTTTAGAAACATGAGTCATCCTTTACCTTAGGGAAGGCAAGGGCCCCGAGGCACGTGATTCTCCCATAAACAGGACTAGCGAGTGCAGTAAACATGTTTACTGCACTTTAGGACTCCAAGAACGCAAGATGGTCACATGACAGAGGAAACCGGGACGGGAACGAAACAGACAGCCCACAGCAGAGAGGCTGAGGGCTGAAAACAGAGGCACAAGAAACGAACAGGGTAGGAAAAGGGGCAACAACAGACAGAAAAGGGAGGCGGGAAGCTGACCAGCGGCAGACAGCAACCCAGGGCGAGGACGCAGGCGAGGGAAACTGCTGACAAAAGGGGACGCCTAACGCTAAACTAGCGGCTCACTACACTTACCATAGCGGGGGCGCCATCCTAGAATCCACTCCTGACTCACCCTGCCATCTAGCCAGTGAAACAACACAGTTTGCATTTTTAAATAGGACAGACGGTAGAATGACACAGGATGTGCGGTGTGTCCTGACATTTCTCATAGCGTTAGCACTCCCGAACGCGCTCGACGGGGGCTGATTCGTACACGAAGAGGCAACAACAGGGGCGTCGCCACCTGGGGGGGGGCTGGCAGGGGGACATATCTCCTCAGTAAAAGCTATGGGGGGACAAACTGCTGCTTATGTGACCCGTTACGGAAATCAGTAATTTTGTTTCAGGGGCTAAAATATAGTGCATGTGGCGCTAAAATGAGCGCTAACAACATCGATGCTCAAAATGATGTACATGTAGGAATTTATTCATATACATGTACAATTCTTGCCTTTGTCCCCCCACCATAAAATCCATGGCGACGCCCCTGCCAACAAGCCAGGTGCAGACTGTACATTCAGTACATGCCAGACGGACGCAAAGAAGGGCTTATAAGTTTTTCAGATAGTTATTAGATAACAAATCAACCGAATCTGCACTTTTGAGGTTGAAAAAGAGGTTGTACCCGTGAGTGCGTGTGCCCATCCATGTGCGCGCTCAGGTACTAGATGTAAGCAACCGCCTTTCCCTCACAGGTACAAGTACCAGCTCATCCGTCAGGTAATCATCAACGCGACGGGTCGTCAACCGCCACCGGTGCCACCGAACTCAACGGTCTCATCGTTGGGCACCGTCAAGCTGCGCCGTCTCGCCAGCCTCCTGGGAAATCTGGACTCCCTAATTGTGAATCGGGTGGACAGCAAACTTCCGGTTGCCATGGAAACTCTAGGCCAGTATCAAGGCTTTGCTCTGTACGGAGCTCAAATCCCCAAAGGCTACGATGCGACTGAGTATTCGCTCCGGCTGGCGAAAGCTCGCGATTTTGTCTACGCATTCGCTTCGAGTGAGTCCCAGCCATCGCTGGGCCAGTTTCTCGGCTCCATCAGCTATTCGGATTCAGAGGCTGTCTTGAACTTCACCGCCAGCAATTCGAGTGGCGTCAGAAACCTCTGGCTGCTCGTTGAGAACTGCGGCCATGTCAACTATGGCGGCGACCTACAGGGCAATGTTAAGGTTGGCAATATTCAACGATTTTGCCAGAAGTTCGGATTTTTCCCTTAGGCTTAAGTGCTTGTGTATTTAATACAACCCTGTTGCGCCAATCAGCACTGCGCCTCAGTGCAGCCTTGCCAAACCTTCATAGTTCATGTGTCTGCATCAGGTCTGACTTCCTTGGTTTCGCTGATCAAGCCTCAACTGCTGGACATCTTCTGCTGGTATCTCTAGCATTCCTTCATCACCCCAAGAATGTTTAGTAGGGCTTAGATCAACAAAAAAATAGTGGTGTAAGTAAATTCAAGAAGTTTTGACGTGTCAGCGCTGTTTCAACAAGCATTTAAATAATAGTACATGTACTAAAATTAATAATAGTAATAGTCAGTAACTTTTATAAGTAAGTCAGAAGCCTTCAAACACCGCATGTCAGATCTTCTGTAGAGTTACAGGCATACAGTATTCTGTTGCTTGTTCTTTCCTGTGGTTTTTTATGTACAACTCGTTATCTATCTGTGCATTAGAATGTGTCATTCAATACAATTCCATGAACCTGAAACTGCGCACAGGGCATTCTCGGCTCGGTGACGCTGAACGGTGCACCGCTGTACGGCTGGCGCAGCTACGCTTTGGACTTTGACCGCTTGGCCGCCAGGCCGCTGCGCTCGCGCCGGTCAGTGTTTAACTTTGGTCCCGTGCAACACATTTTGCTTAGCTGGCTTCAGTGCAAGTTTATCTAGCATATAGTTTTAAAACTTAATTAGATTTCGTTAGATAGTTTGTTGCTGACCTCTGATTATATGGTTGACGATGATCCTATGATCCCACGACTGTTGATTGCTTTGGCAGGTAAAACAGCCTCCCAGATCCCCTCAGTTGTTGGGCCAGCCTCCCAGATCCTCTCAGTTGCTGGGCCAGCCTCCCAGATCCCCTCAGTTGCTGGGCCAGTCTCCCAGAGTGTCGGTTGCTGGGCCAGCCTCCCAGAGTGTCAGTTATTGGGCCAGCCTCCCAGATCCTCTCAGTTGCTGGGCCAGCCTCCCAGATCCCCTCAGTTGCTGGGCCAGTCTCCCAGAGTGTCGGTTGCTGGGCCAGCCTCCCAGAGTGTCAGTTGTTGGGCCAGCCTCCCAGATCCTCAGTTGCTGGGCCAGCCTCCCAGATCCTCTCAGTTGCTGGGCCAGCCTCCCAGATCCCCTCAGTTGCTGGGCCAGCCTCCCAGATCCCCTCAGTTGCTGGGCCAGCTTCCCAGAGTGTCAGTTGCTGAGCCAGCTTCCCAGAGTGTCAGTTGCTGGGCCAGCTTCCCAGAGTGTCAGTTGCTGGGCCAGTCTCCCAGAGTGTCAGTTGCTGGGCCAGCCTCCCAGCTTACCAAACATTCCTCTACCGATCTGTTCCCCGCTATTTAGATTAGCAGCCTCAGCAGAGGCTCACAAAGGGCAGGACGCGGCGCAGGCGGCCCAGGCCAGCCTGTACATGGGCGAGTTCACACTGGACAAGAACAACCTGACCGACACGTACGCCAACTTGTCAACATTTTGTAAAGGCCAACTGTGGATCAACGGCTTCAATTTGGGCCGCTACTGGCCCTGCGCCGGTCCCCAGGTGACCTTGTACGTACCCGGAGCGGTGCTGAGAGAAGGCAGCAACTCTATTGCAGTGCTGGAACTGCTCCAAGCGCCCTGTTTGAATGACAGCTCCTGTCGAGTTGACTTTCTTGCCATGCCGGACATTGGTTTGAGCAGACCTGCTGGCGAGTCCGTTGGCCGACTCGAATATGACCGAGAGTCGCTGCAGGTCCTGGCAACCGCCGAGGAGCTGCCCCAGCTCGATGACGGTCGCATGTGAATGAAAACTGCATGTAACTTTAAGTACTGGATTCTGTTGCATTGCATATCATTGCATGATTCTCCCTGAGGAGCAGAGGGGCGGAAAGGGGAAGAAAAAAGGGGCGGAGGGAGAGAGAGAGCAGGGCGGAGAGTGGATGGAGAGAGAAGGGCAGAGCGTGGAGGGAGAGAGAGGGGCGGAGAGAGGAGGGAGAGAGAGGGGCGGAGAGTGGAGGGGGAGAGAGGGGTGGAGAGTGGAGGGGGAGAGAGGGGCGGAGAGTGGAGGGAGAGAGAGGGGCGGAGAGTGGAGGGAGAGAGAGAGCGGGGCGGAGAGTGGAGGGAGAGAGAGGGGTGGAGAGTGGAGGGAGAGAGAGGGGCGGAGAGTGGATGGAGAGAGAAGGGCAGAGCGTGGAGGGAGAGAGAGGGGCGGAGAGTGGAGGGAGAGAGAGAGAGGGGCGGAGAGTTGAGGGGGAGAGAGGGGCGGAGAGTGGAGGGAGAGAGAGGGGCGGAGAGTGGAGGGAGAGAGAGAGCGGGGCGGAGAGTGGAGGGAGAGAGAGGGGTGGAGAGTGGAGGGGGAGAGAGGGGCGGAGAGTGGAGGGGGAGAGAGGGGCGGAGAGTGGAGGGGGAGAGAGGGGCGGAGAGTGGAGGGAGAGAGAGAGCGGGGCGGAGAGTGGAGGGAGAGAGAGGGGTGGAGAGTGGAGGGAGAGAGAGAGGCGGAGAGTGGAGGGGGAGAGAGAGGCGGAGAGTGGAGGGGGAGAGAGGGGCGGAGAGTGGAGGGAGAGAGAGGGGCGGAGAGTGGAGGGAGAGAGAGGGGCGGAGAGTGGAGGGAGAGAGAGAGCGGGGCCGAGAGTGGAGGGAGAGAGAGGGGTGGAGAGTGGAGGGAGAGAGAGGGGCGGAGAGTGGAGGGAGAGAGAGGGGCGGAGAGTGGAGGGGGAGAGAGGGGCGGAGAGTGGAGGGAGAGAGAGAGGCGGAGAGTGGAGGGAGAGAGAGGGGCGGAGAGTGGAGGGAGAGAGAGGGGCGGAGAGTGGAGGGGGAGAGAGGGGCGGAGAGTGGAGGGAGAGAGAGGGCGGAGAGTGAAGGTAAAGAAGCAATTTTTGTTAGAAAAAGCGCACAAAATGAATGAGGGGTTGTAGCCGAGTGGTCAGAGCGTCGGACTCACGACTGAAAGGACGGGGGTTCGATTCTCGACCCCATTGGAGCACTTTTTGTCCATGAGCAAGGCACTCAACTCTGCATTGCTTCAGTTCACCCAGCTGTAAAATGGGTGCCAGCATTAGCTGGGGTAATTGAGGGTGTGGCGACCCCCCAGTCCTTGGGCTGAACAGCCGTACGCAGCCTTCAGATGCGCCGCGCAATAGCTGCGGCTGAGCTGTCGGTTGCACATCTGGCCCAATTGGGGCAGGTGTAACAAAAACCTTGCATGCCGTGTGTCAATCAATAATCGAAATTAAAATTTAGTGCCAATAATTTCATTCGGCAAAGAGCCTGCTCATGTTTTTGAGAATACTTCGCAACTCGATTCATACATGTATTTGTTTTATTTTTTGATTGTTTTTTGTCAGAAATTGCGAGAAAATCCGAAGTTAATTTTCTCCGGCACTCTTGAAGGTCAAATGCTCTGGAAACTTCTTTGATTCGACTTCTGCATTAGTTTCTATTGAAAAAAATATTTGAATCACAATACACGTCTGTCGTAGCAGTGTACAGTAATAATAATAATATTTATAATAATATTAATAACAATAGACAATAACTTCTATTTCATTGCGCTGTCGAGTTCGCCAAAGACTACTAATAGTAAGAGAAAGCAAAACTGCATGTTTTCATGTTTCAAGAGGCAGAGGGAAATGCAGAGGCAGAGGCAGAGGGAGGGGAGAGGGAGGTTGAGGGGGGAGAGAGAGGGGGAGAGGGAGAGGCAGAGGGAGAAGAGAGGCAGAGGAGAGGCAGAGGTAGAGGAGAGGCAGAAGAGAGGCAGAGGAGAGGCAGAGGAGAGGCAGAGGTAGAGGAGAGGCAGAAGAGAGGCAGAGGAGAGGCAGAGGAGAGGCAGAGGAGAGGCAGATGAGAGGCAGATGAGAGGCAGAGGAGAGGCAGAGGAGAGGCAGAGGAGAGGCAGAGGAGAGGCAGAGGAGAGGCAGAGGAGAGGCAGATGAGAGGCAGAGGAGAGGCAGAGGAGAGGCAGAGGAGAGGCAGAGGAGAGGCAGAGGAGAGGCAGAGGAGAGGCAGAGGAGAGGCAGAGGAGAGGCAGAGGAGAGGCAGAGGAGAGGCAGAGGAGAGGCAGAGGAGAGGCAGAGGAGAGGCAGAGGAGTGGCAGAGGAGAGGCAGATGAGAGGCAGAGGAGAGGCAGAGGAGAGGCAGAGGAGAGGCAGAGGAGAGGCAGAGGAGAGGCAGAGGAGAGGCAGAGGAGAGGCAGAGGAGAGGCAGAGGAGAGGCAGAGGAGAGGCAGAGGAGAGGCAGAGGAGAGGCAGAGGAGAGGCAGAGGAGAGGCAGAGGAGAGGCAGAGGAGAGGCAGAGGAGAGGCAGAGGAGAGGCAGAGGAGAGGCAGAGGAGAGGCAGAGGAGAGGCAGAGGAGAGGCAGAGGAGAGGCAGAGGAGAGGCAGAGGAGAGGCAGAGGAGAGGCAGAGGAGAGGCAGAGGAGAGGCAGAGGAGAGGCAGAGAGAGGCAGGCAGAGGAGAGGCAGAGGAGAGGCAGAGGAGAGGCAGAGGAGAGGCAGAGGAGAGGCAGAGGAGAGGCAGAGGAGAGGCAGAGGAGAGGCAGAGGAGAGGCAGAGGAGAGGCAGAGGAGAGGTAGAGGAGAGGCAGAGGAGAGGCAGAGGAGAGGCAGAGGAGAGGCAGAGGAGAGGCAGAGGAGAGGCAGAGGAGAGGCAGAGGAGAGGCAGAGGAGAGGCAGAGCAGAGGAGAGGCAGAGGAGAGGCAGAGGAGAGGCAGAGGAGAGGCAGAGGAGAGGCAGAGGAGAAGGCAGAAGAGAGGCAGAGGAGAGGCAGAGGAGAGGCAGAGGAGAGGCAGAGGAGAGGCAGGGGCAGAGGAGAGGCAGAGGAGAGGCAGAGGAGAGGCAGAGGAGAGGCAGATGAGAGACAGGGGCAGTGGCAGCCTCCCTGCACCCTGCTTCCGGTTTTGCTGTAGTTGCAATCTTATCGCAGCCTTGCCATGTCAGCCAACGGCTCTAAAATCGAGCCCTAAAGCCAACGAAAGCTGCATCGCAGCTCAGGCCTCACAAAGCTTGTCTAGGATCTACTTTCTCAATTTTGGCAATAAATAACGGAGCCAAAGCCCCAGCAGTTATCTGGAGATCCCAATCGCTAAATTTGCATAGAGCTTAGTTCCCACTGCAACGCAATGCATAGCGCAGAGTCCATTCTAGTCGATAACATGCGGCACGCTAGCGGGAGTTGCTATGACAACCAGGCGTAGACCCAAATCCATAGGTAAGATGCTAAAATCCGAGTAAGAGTCTTGGGGGATCTTTTTGAATAATTGATCAAGGAGTGTCCAGCATAGCACACAGGGCGTTGTCTTGTCTATAAGCTAAGAACAGTGATTTTTCCAGTGCGCACTGGGCCCTGTTTGGTTATAAAAAACCGGAACATCTGCAGTTTCGCTCAACTCTTTTCGCATCAGAGAGTCAAATAATTTGCCGCCAAAGTTTTATAATTAAAAATTTCCAAAAAAACGTTTAAGCAGCGGTGAGCTAAGAATGAGTTCGTCAGGTGCAGAACGGGCGAGAACCGCGCCGCCAGGGTCTGCGACGAGACGCTCGTTGAGCACTTCCAGGGTGAGACTTTGCTGGGGGAAGAGGTAGAGAATGGTAGAGAGAAGCGGAGAGTGGAGGGAGAGAGAGGAGCGGAGAGTGGAGGGAAAGAGAGCTAGGGGTGGAGAGTGGAGGGAGAGAGAGGGGTGGAGAGTGGAGGGGGAGAGAGGGGCGGAGAGTGGAGGGAGAGAGAGCTAGGGGCGGAGAGTGGAGGGAGAGAGAGCTAGGGGTGGAGAGTGGAGGGGGAGAGAGGAGCGGAGAGTGGAGGGAGAGAGAGGAGCGGAGAGTGGAGGGAGAGAGAGGCGGAGAGTGGAGGGAGAGAGAGGGGCGGAGAGAGGGGGGAGAGAGGGGCGGAGAGTGGAGGGAGAGAGAGGCGGAGAGTGGAGGGAGAGAGAGGGGCAGAGAGTGGAGGGAGAGAGAGGGGCGGAGAGTGGAGGGAGAGAGAGGGGCGGAGAGTGGAGGGAGAGAGAGAGCGGGGCGGAGAGTGGAGGGGAGAGAGGGGTGGAGAGTGGAGGGAGAGAGAGAGGCAGAGAGTGGATGGAGAGAGAGAGGCAGAGAGTGGATGGAGAGAGAGAGGCGGAGAGTGGAGGGAAAGAGAGGGGCGGAGAGTGGAGGGAGAGAGAGGGGCGGAGAGTGGAGGGGGAGAGAGGGGCGGAGAGTGGAGGGGGAGAGAGGGGTGGAGAGTGGAGGGGAGAGAGGGGCAGGGAGGGAGCGAGGAGCGGACAAGAGAAGGGCTCAGAAGTTGCAGAAGTTGGTTAGCAGCATGCTTAATATTTAAGCGATGCTGCTTTGTGCTGAACTTATCAACGGT
>NIVC01000440.1:432500-538446 GCA_002269645.1 Macrostomum lignano
GGACAAGCTGATGCTGAGGGGCTATGGGTCGCCCCTGAACCGCCTGCTGCTGTCGGTCAGAGGGGGCAGCGTCGGCGGCGTCGGCGGTGGACTGGCGGCCAGGATCCGCTGGCTGTGAGGCGGGGGAGCAAGGGGTGGGGGGCAGATGTGGCTGGATTGGAGCCTGCTGATGCGAAAGACAGTTTAGAAAGATCTGTAGGAATATACAGTGTAGTAGGAGGTTTAAAGGCTGTTTGATAGGACAAATGGGGAAGATTGACCGATAGAGGGAGAGAGGAGAAGGAGAGAGAGATTAGGGAGAGAGCAGAGAGATAAAAGAGAGAGGAGAGGGAGAGAGTTTAGGGAGAGAGCAGGGAGAGAGATTAGAGAGAGGAGAGGTAAAGAGACTAGGAAGAGAAAAGATTGAGTAGGGAGAGAGGAGAGGGACAGAGAGATTAAAGAGAGAGGAGAGAGAGAGATTAGAGAAAGAGGAGAGGGAGAGAGATTAGAGGGAGAGGAGAGGAGGAGAGATTAGAGAGAGAGGAGAAGGAGAGAGATTAGAGAGAGAGAAGAGGGAGAGAGATTAGAGGGAGAGGAGAGGGAGAGGAGAGGGAGAGAGATTAGAGGGAGAGGAGAGGGAGAGAGAGGAGAGGGAGAGGAGAGGGAGAGGAGAGGGAGAGAGATTAGAGAGAAATTAAGGAGAGGATAGGGAGATAGAGAAAGAGAGACAGTCACCTAGTGATGAAAGAGGTCCCAGTAGACAGGGACAGACTAGACATTCGTGAGTTCTAAAGGCTAATGCAATATCTTATCAATAGTCCAAGGGCTTTACTTTTGTGAATCTTCAAAACCCTCAACTATGAGCTTAAATTCTCCTGATATCAACAGACTCGAAAGTTCTGAACCTTCGGGCGTTGAGAAGTGTCAGCAGTTGACAGACTCACAGTTGGAGATCAGCCTCTTAGTGTTTCTTCATCGCGAGTTCTTGCGTCTGTGGCAGCAGTTTTTGTAAGTTTAATTTGGCAGCTGCGACCTTAACCTTGACGTCAGAGGTTCACATTTATTGGGAGTTCAAGCATGGAATGTCGGGCCTAGGAGCACGTGTTGACCCTCCCTCCCTCTCCTCCACTCTTTCCCGATTTCTCCTCTATCTCCCCCCTCTGTTTCCTTTCCTGTCTCTCCTGTCTCTGCCTGTCTCCCTCTCCCTATGTCTTTCCTCTACCCTCACTCTCTCCCTGTCTCTCCCCTCACTCTCTCCCTGTCTCTCCCCTCACTCTCTCCCTGTCTCTCCCCTCACTCTCTCCCTGTCTCTCCCCTCACTCTCTCCCTGTCTCTCCTCACTCTCTCCATGTCTCTCCCCTCACTCTCTCCATGTCTCTCCTCACTCTCTCCAGTCTCTCCCCTCACTCTCTCCCTGTCTCTCCCCTCACTTTCTCTCCCTGTCTCTCCCCTCACTCTCTCCCTGTCTCTCCCCTCACTCTCTCCCTGTCTCTCCTCACTCTCTCCCTGTCTCTCCCCTCACTCTCTCCCTGTCTCTCCTCACTCTCTCCCTGTCCCTCTTCTCACTCTCTCCCTGTCTCTCCCCTCACTCTCTCCGTCTCTCCCCTCACTCTCTCTCCAGTCTCTCCCCTCACTCTCTCTCCAGTCTCTCCCCTCACTCTCTCCCTGTCTCTCCTCACTCTCTCCCTATCCCTCCCCTCACTCTCTCCCTGTCTCTCCCCTCACTCTCTCTCCAGTCTCTCCCCTCACTCTCTCCCTGTCCCTCTTCTCACTCTCTCCCTGTCTCTCCCCTCACTCTCTCCCTGTCTCTCCCCTCACTCTCTCTCCAGTCTCTCCCCTCACTCTCTCTCCAGTCTCTCCCCTCACTCTCTCCCTGTCTCTCCTCACTCTCTCCCTATCCCTCCCCTCACTCTCTCCCTGTCTCTCCCCTCACTCTCTCTCCAGTCTCTCCCCTCACTCTCTCCCTGTCTCTCCCCTCACTCTCTCCCTGTCTCTTCCCTCACTCTCTCCCTGTCTCTTCCCTCACTCTCTCCCCGTCTCTCCCCTCACTCTCTCTCCAGTCTCTCCTCACTCTCTCCCTGTCCCTCCCCTCACTCTCTCTCCTGTCTCTCCCCTCACTCTCTCTCCAGTCTCTCCCCTCACTCTCTCCCGGTCTCTCCCCTCACTCTCTCTCCTGTCTCTCCCCTCACTCTCTCCCTGTCTCTCCTCACTCTCTCCCTGTCTCTCCCCTCACTCTCTCCCTGTCTCTCCTCACTCTCTCCCTGTCCCTCCCCTCACTCTCTCCCTGTCTCTCCCCTCACTCTCTCTCCAGTCTCTCCCCTCACTCTCTCCCTGTCTCTCCCCTCACTCTCTCTCCAGTCTCTCCCCTCACTCTCTCCCTGTCTCTCCCCTCACTCTCTCTCCTGTCTCTCCCCTCCCTCTCTCCCTGTCTCTCCCCTCACTCTCTCTCCAGTCTCTCCCCTCACTCTCTCCCTGTCTCTCCTCACTCTCTCCCTGTCCCTCCCCTCACTCTCTCCCTGTCTCTCCCCTCACTCTCTCTCCAGTCTCTCCCCTCACTCTCTCCCTGTCTCTCCCCTCAATCTCTCTCCAGTCTCTCCCCTCACTCTCTCTCCTGTCTCTCCCCTCACTCTCTCCCTGTCTCTCCCCTCACTCTCTCTCCAGTCTCTCCCCTCAC
Organism: Macrostomum lignano; assembly: GCA_002269645.1. Taxonomy (NCBI): domain Eukaryota; kingdom Metazoa; phylum Platyhelminthes; family Macrostomidae; genus Macrostomum; species Macrostomum lignano. The sequence goes on from NIVC01000440.1 coordinate 435,154, forward strand.
TCTCTCTCCTGTCTCTCCCCTCACTCTCTCCCTTTCTCTCTCCTCACTCTCTCTCTGTCTCCCCCCTCACTCTCTCCCTGTGTCCCCCCTCACTCTCTCCCTGTCTCCCCTATCACTCACCAATTGGCATGACTGCTGAATAGCCACTTGCTAACTTTGCATTCCACCCGACTGCCTAGGCTGGAAGATCCACAACGTTCCGGTCTCGTTCCGGCAGAAACTTATTGCCAAATTTTGTCAAAGTTTTTGCCCAGCAGAAGTTCGTCAGAATTTTCGGATCGACTGGAGAAACTGGCGAAGGATTTTGCGGCAAGTCGGGGAGCCGGCGTGAACTACGAGACGTTCCTGCAGCTCTTCCACTGCAGGTAAGAGCTTGGGGTGAGCAAACTGGTCTCCGTCACTCAGACTCCGTCACTCAGACTCTGTCACTCAGACTCTGTTACTCAGACTTTGTCACTCAGTTTCTGTCACTCAGACTCCGTCACTCCGTTTCTGTCACTCAGACTCCATCACTCAGATTCTGTCACTCAGATTCTGTTACTCAGGTTCTGTCACTCAGACTCCATCACTTAGACTCCATCACTCAGACTCCATCACTCAGACTCCATCACTCAGACTCTGTCACTCAGACTTTGTCACTCAGACTTCATCACTCAGACTCTGTCACTCAGACTTTGTCACTCAAACTCCATCACTCAGACTCTGTCACTCAGACTCTGTCACTCAGACTTTGTCACTCAGACTCCATCACTCAGACTCCATCACTCAGACTCTGTCACTCAGACTTTGTCACTCAGTTTCTGTCACTCAGACTCCGTCACTCCGTTTCTGTCACTCAGACTCCATCACTCAGATTCTGTCACTCAGATTCTGTCACTCAGATTCTGTCACTCAAACTCCATCACTCAGACTCCATCACTCAGACTCATCACTCAGGCTCGATCACTGAGATTCTGTCACTCAGACTCCATCACTCAGACTCCATCACTCAGACTCATCACTCAGGCTCGATCACTGAGATTCTGTCACTCAGACTCCATCACTCAAATTCCGTCACTCAGACTCCGTCACTCAGATTCCGTCACTCAGACTCCGTCACAGATTCCGTCACGAACTTCTAACAAAATCCTGAAGTAAACTAAAGAAAGCCATATAGAACAGTATATAAGATCCACTGAATTTTACAAAAAACTAAGAATATGATTTATGACTTTCAAGGCTGTATTCGCATGCTTTGGTCACGAGTTCAGTCTGTACTGACTGAACAGACTGAACAGACTGAGCAGATTACGGCTGTCACGTTATATTTATAGGCTTTATTCTGACAGGTAAGGCGGATTCTTTATACGACTTAGCATCATTTGGCTGTATAGAGTTGGCTTTGGCTATCCGAATGACAGCAGAATAAGACTGATGGGCCAAGTCAAGCCATTTAATCTTCTGCTGCTTGTTTGTGAGTTGGGGAGGAAGCTCAGTCCTCATTCACGGGCTCCGAGAAATTTACTACGTATTTATCTGAATCTCCATTTCAATAATTTTCTTATCAGTATAGTTGTCTCATTGTGCTAGACAATAGTTTTTCTTAGAAATATTAAAACGTAAAAGGTTTCATTTCCTCTCCTCCCTGTGCCTCCCCCTCCCCCTCTCCCTCCCTCCTCTCTTTCCCCTCTCACTCTCCTCTCTCTCCCCTCTCACTCTCCCCTCTCCCCTCTCACTCTCCTCTCTCTCCCCTCTCACTCTCCTCTCTCTCCCCTCTCACTCTCCCCTCTCCCTCTCCCCTCTCCCTCTTCCCTCTCTTCCCCTTGTTTCTCTTTTCTCCCTCCTACAAGCGACCGTCTTCCCTCTCCTCACTTTACCTCTTCTTCATCTTCCTCTCCCTCCTGCCTCTCCGCAGGCGCCAGTCAGCAGCTCCTTTGGAAGTCATCGCTGACGCGCCTGTCGAAGACGCCGCAGCGGCCATCGAGCACGTGAGCACAGCGGAAGCGGGCACGCAGTGGTCCAGGCAAGGGACAGCTCGGCGCGAGGTGCAGCCTCGGCACCTGGCCGAGATTTGCCGGCCGATTTGCGACTCGCTGAGCCGCCACCTGCACCAGGTGGACAAGCTGGTGAAGACCGAGGCGGCCTTCAGCGGCGGGAAGGGCGGCCGAGTCGACTGGCAGGCATTTCAGGCTCTGCTGATGAGGTTGGCAGTTTGAGTCTGTGGCTGTTCTGTGGCTGTGTCTGTGGCTGTGGCTGTGGCTGTTCTGTGGCTGTGTCTGTGGCTGTGTCTGTGGCTGTTCTGTTGCTGTGACTGTGGCTATGGCTGTGTCTGTCTGTGGCTGTGGCTTTTCTGTGGCTGTGGCTGTTCTGTGGCTGTCTGTGGCGGTGGCTTTTCTGTGTCTGTGTCTGTGGCTGTGTCTGTGTCTGTGTCTGTGGCTGTTCTGTGGCTGTTCTGTGGCTGTATCTGTCTCTGTGTCTGTGGCTGTTCTGTGGCTGTGTCTGTGGCTGTGTCTGTGGCTGTGTCTGTGGCTGTGTCTGTCTCTGTGTCTGTGGCTGTTCTGTGGCTGTGGCTGTTCTGTGGCTGTGGCTGTTCTGTGGCTGTGGCTGTTCTGTGACTGTGGCTGTCTGTGGCTGTGTCTGTGGCTGTGTCTGTGGCTGTGTCTGTGGCTGTGTCTGTGGCTGTGTCTGTGGCTGTGTCTGTGGCTGTGTCTGTAGCTGTGTCTGTGGCTGTTCTGTGGCTGTGGCTGTGTGGCTGTGTCTGTCTCTGTGTCTGTGGCTGTTCTGTGGCCGTGGCTGTTCTGTGTCTGTGGCTGTTCTGTGGCTGTGGCTGTTCTGTGGCTGTGTCTGTCTCTGTGTCTGTGGCTGTTCTGTGGCTGTGGCTGTTCTGTGGCTGTGGCTGTTCTGTGACTGTGGCTGTTCTGTGGCTGTGGCTGTTCTGTGGCTGTGGATGTGGCTGTTCTGTGGCTGTCTGTGGCTGTGGCTGTTCTGTGGCTGTTCTGTGGCTGTGGCTGTTCTGTGGCTGTGGCTGTGACTGTTCTGTGGCTGTTCTGTGACTGTGGCTGTTCTGTGGCTGTTCTGTGGCTGTGGCTGTTCTGTGGCTGTGGCTGTGGCTGTTCTGTGGCTGTGGCTGTGGCTGTTCTGTGGCTGTCTGTGGCTGTGGCTTTTCTGTGTCTGTGGAACTTCAAAGGCAGCTTCAAGAGCAGCGGTACCCAGAAAAGCGAACAATCCCACAACCGAACAGGGCGGCCTCGTGTTTCATGTCTCTGTGCTGAATGGCTTGAGCTCTTCGTTTATTGAGGAAAATTCCCCAATCCTTTCTCTGTTTGAGTCCTTGCAGCTGGATGCAATAAATTTCCCCCACGCAGTCTTTTCTCTCGGGTAAATTCCAGAATTTCAGAAATTTCCACCTGGCTTGAGAATCTGCATTGTTTTTGAATTGCTTTGAAGCGCCGATGAAGCAGGATTCTGGATTTTTTCCCACGGGACGCTGGCTCATTAAGGAAGTCATCCCGCCTGCTCGATGACCCTATCATTGCACTTGCTGTGTCATCTTGCTAGGAAACTGCTAATCTCACCTGCTCAGAATTGCACCTGCGAGAGAGATTTTTGCCTGTGAATTTCTATCTGTCTGCTTTGCTAAAGAATATTTGCACTGCCAAACACCCGACAGAATCAATGCAAAAGTCAGCCCCGAGGAGGCTGAGGGAATCTGGTTGAGTCTGACCGATGGCTGCTCGGCAATCCCCTTTCGTGAGGTGTTCGCGCGGCTCTGGACTCTGGGAAAAGCTGACAGTGAGAAATGATCTCTTCTGGGTGTTTTTTGGTGACAATCTGCTTGCGTGATGGCATTATCTTCCAGTAAGATGAAGTGACTTCAGAAAAAAATGTAACTTCTCATGATGTAATGTAGCTTCAGGTGGTGTAATGTAGCTTCAGGTGAGGTAATGTAGCTTCAGATGGTGTAATGAAGCTTTAGATGGTGTAATGTAGCTTCAGATGGTGTAATGTAGCTTCAGGTGAGGTAATGTAGCTTCAGGTGAGGTAATGTAGCTTCAGGTGAGGTAATGTAGCTTCAGGTGAGGTAATGTAGCTTCAGGTGAGGTAATGTAGCTTCAGGTGAGGTAATGTAGCTTCAGGTGAGGTAATGTAGCTTCAGGTGAGGTAATGTAGCTTCAGGTGAGGTAATGTAGCTTCAGGTGAGGTAATGTAGCTTCAGGTGAGGTAATGTAGCTTCAGGTGAGGTAATGTAGCTTCAGGTGAGGTAATGTAGCTTCAGGTGAGGTAATGTAGCTTCAGGTGAGGTAATGTAGCTTCAGGTGAGGTAATGTAGCTTCAGGTGAGGTAATGTAGCTTCAGGTGAGGTAATGTAGCTTCAGGTGAGGTAATGTAGCTTCAGGTGAGGTAATGTAGCTTCAGGTGAGATAATGTAGCTTCAGGTGAGGTAATGTAGCTTCAGGTGAGGTAATGTAGCTTCAGGTGAGGTAATGTAGCTTCAGGTGAGGTAATGTAGCTTCAGGTGAGGTAATGTAGCTTCAGGTGAGGTAATGTAGCTTCTTATTAATCGCCTACACCGCTCAGAACTCAGCCTCAGGTCCTCGCTGCTCCACCACTCGGAGTCTCAGAAGCGCCCAAAGCAGCAAAACCGGATGAGTTTGAAACCTCGCAGCGGCCAGCAGCCGATGAGGCAGTCCGGATGCGGGGCAGCCGCGACCTTCGAGCCGCCTCCGGGGCCAAGCGTCGAGGCCGTCCTTCGGCGGTGTCGCGACAAAGTGCAGTCGAACCTGGACCGACTTAGACAGGAGTTCGCGTCCTTCGACCCGCAGGGATCTGGTCGTGTGCACCAGGACTGCTTTCTGGTTCGTGTGGGCTGATATTGATTGCTTTGTGGGTATGGAAGGAGCGTCAGGAAAGGCAATGGAGCTTCAGTTGGATCAGTGACTTCAGCTTCAGTTGGATCAGTGACTTCAGCTTCAGTTGGATCAGTGACTTCAGCTTCAGTTGGATCAGTGACTTCAGCTTCAGTTGGATCAGTGACTTCAGCTTCAGTTGGATCAGTGACTTCAGCTTCAGTTGGATCAGTGACTTCAGCTTCAGTTGGATCAGTGACTTCAGCTTCAGTTGGATCAGTGAAGCTTCAGTTGGATCAGTGAAGCTTCAGTTGGATCAGTGACTTCAGCTTCAGTTGGATCAGTGACTTCAGCTTCAGTTGGATCAGTGAAGCTTCAGTTGGATCAGTGAAGCTTCAGTTGGATCAGTGAAGCTTCAGTTGGATCAGTGAAGCTTCAGTTGGATCAGTGAAGCTTCAGTTGGATCAGTGAAGCTTCAGTTGGATCAGTGAAGCTTCAGTTGGATCAGTGAAGCTTCAGTTGGATCAGTGAAGCTTCAGTTGGATCAGTGAAGCTTCAGTTGGATCAGTGAAGCTTCAGTTGGATCAGTGAAGCTTCAGTTGGATCAGTGAAGCTTCAGTTGGATCAGTGAAGCTTCAGTTGGATCAGTGAAGCTTCAGTTGGATCAGTGAAGCTTCAGTTGGATCAGTGAAGCTTCAGTTGGATCAGTGAAGCTTTATAAATGTCGAGTTTAAAACCGCTCCAGAACAACCAGGCCTTGAGAATAATTTATTTAGAGTGTTTCTCTAATTTTATTTAGATTTCCAGTCATTAATCTGGGATCATTGGAATAATTTTGCTTAACATTTCGTGTTTCACCTCATCTTTTACAAGCAGCAGCAGCTTTTACAATAATTGCTGCCTGGATAAAGGCCGTCTCCAGTTATAATTACGGATAAATATGGGATTAGCGAAGTGGAACCGCCGGCATCCGAGACGTCCCGGAGAGTGAAAATTTCGAAGCAATTATCGCATCACTCTCCGCCCGAAAGACTAAAGAGCATCTGAAGCAGCCGAAGGGGCACTATAGCTAATTAGCTCGTATTTCACCTAAAAATACTTTGGCGTCCAAAAGTAGAGAGCGTCCTTTATTTTGGCGGTGCTTTCTGGGGGTCGGGGGTTGTTGTTTGGGGGTTTGGTGTTTGGGGGTTTGGTGGTTGGGGGTTGGTGTTTGGGGGTTGGTGTCTGGGGGTTGATGTTTGGCGCTTGGTGTTTTGTGGTTGGTGTTTGGCGCTTGGTGTTTGGGGGTTGATGTTTGGCGCTTGGTGTTTGGGGGTTGGGGGTTGGTGTTTGGTGGTTGGGGGTTGGGGGTTGGTGTTTGGTGGTTGGGGGTTGGGGGTTGGTGTTTGGTGGTTGGGGGTTGGGGGTTGGTGTTTGGGGGTTTGGTGGTTGGGGGTTGGTGTTTGGGGGTTGGTGCACAGAATATGTGGGTTGGTGTTTGGGGGTTGATGTTTGGCGCTTGGTGTTTTGTGGTTGGTGTTTGGGGGTTGATGTTTGGCGCTTGGTGTTTTGTGGTTGGTGTTTGGGGGTTGATGTTTGGCGCTTGGTGTTTTGTGGTTGGTGTTTGGGGGTTGGGGTTGGGGGTTGGGGTTGGTGTTTGGGGTTGGGGGTTGGTGTTTGGGGGTTGGGGGTTGGGGTTTGGTGTTTGAGGGTTGGTTTTTGGGGGTTGGTGTTTAAATTTGATATTTCAGGTTTAAAGCTGACGTTTTAGGGTTGGGATTTTCGTGACTAGGGTTAGGAATAGGTTAGTACACAAGTAAGCATATTTTTTCTTATCACATCCTTACTCCAGTACGTACTTCCAGTGAACATCTAAGATTTGACCCCAAAGTCGCATATCCGCTGGGTCTTAGTGACAGTAACTTTATTGTACTTTTATTTTCAGCTACTGGCCGCGTCGGTCGGTCTGCCAGCATCGCAACCGGAGCTGAGACTGCTCTGCGACCGGTTCCTGACTCATGGCCAGGGCGACAGGTGCGTCTAGATTGGGGTCCGGAAAATGTCTGAACACATCTCATAGTTGAGCATTAGCATTTACTGTCTAGATTGAAGTCTAGATGCCTGTCTAGATCCGCATTTGCTGTCTAGATTGAAGTCTAGATGCCTGTCTAGATCCGCATTTGCTGTCTAGATTGAGTCTAGATGCCTGTCTAGATCCGCATTTACTGTCTAGATTGAGGTCTAGATGCCTGTCTAGATCAACATTTACTGTCTAGATTGAGAGAGGTCTAGATGCCTGTCTAGATCAACCTGTCTAGATTTCTACTGTCTAGATTGAGGTCTAGATGCCTGTCTAGATCAACGTCTATTTACTGTCTAGATTGAGGTCTAGATGCCTGTCTAGATCCGCATTTACTGTCTAGATTGAGGTCTAGATGCCTGTCTAGATCAACATTTACTGTCTAGATTGAAGTCTAGATGCCTGTCTAGATCCGCATTTACTGTCTAGATTGAAGTCTAGATGCCTGTCTAGATCCGCATTTACTGTCTAGATTGAAGTCTAGATGCCTGTCTAGATCCGCATTTACTGTCTAGATTGAGGTCTAGATGCCTGTCTAGATCCCATCACATTCGTCCCCCTTCTGCCCCCACTGCAGCGGGAGTCGCAGATTTGACTATCTGAAATTCCTCGCCTATTTCAACTTCAAGTCGTCCCTGTTTGTCGAGGCAGCGGTTGACAAAGACAAGGTGAGGCTCTCTTAATTACACGTAGCGATCCTCTGAGACCTGTCAATCAGTGAATCGTGAATTATCCTGCAGCTCGCGCGGGACTGGAGACAGCTGATTCAGTACTGCAGGCGAAGCGACCCAGACAGAAGGAACCACGTGAGCCGGCAGCGCTTCAAACTCGCACTGCATCAGATTCTGGCTGTCAAACTAACCACCGCCAGCTGAACCTGGCCCTGCGAGAGCTGGGATTCGAGCCCGAGACCACTATGATCAATTATTTCAAGCTTGTTGAACGATTGTTGGACTTGTTTGCTAAAAAGTCTTGAAGTTGCTTATTAGATAGGAAGAGATAGGTACACATGGGTGAGAAGAGACAGGTAGACATAGAGAAGAGACAGGCAGACATAGAGAAGAGACAGGCAACATAGAGAAGAGACAGGTAGACATAGAGAAGAGACAGGCAAACATAGAGAAGAGACAGGCAGACATAGAGAAGAGACAGGCAGACATAGAGAAGAGACAGGCAGACATAGAGAAGAGACAGGTGGACATAGAGAAGAGACAGGCAGACATAGAGAAGAGACAGGCAGACATAGAGAAGAGACAGGTGGACATAGAGAAGAGACAGGCAGACATAGAGAAGAGACAGGCAGACATAGAGAAGAGACAGGTGGACATAGAGAAGAGACAGGCAGACATAGAGAAGAGACAGGTGGACATAGAGAAGAGACAGGCAGACATAGAGAAGAGACAGGCAGACATAGAGAAGAGACAGGTGGACATAGAGAAGAGACAGGCAGACATAGGGAAGAGACAGGTGGACATAGAGAAGAGACAGGTGGACATAGAGAAGAGACAGGCAGACATAGAGAAGAGACAGGCAGACATAGAGAAGAGACAGGTGGACATAGAGAAGAGACAGGTGGACATAGAGAAGAGACAGGTGGACATAGAGAAGAGACAGGTGGACATAGAGAAGAGACAGGTAGACCCAATGAAAAGAGTTAAAAGTTTTAAACTGGCCCTGCACACAAAAGTTTCTACAAGTCATTTTTTACTTGTTTACACTTTTCACCGCAGTTTCAGTTAAAAATGAGATTGTAAATATTTGTTTTTATTGTTGAATGAGCGCACATCATGTATTGGAATTTTTACTTTAAACTCAGGCATTGCCCGGATGAGGAGCAAAGGAAGCTGAGGACAGCCCAGATGAGAATGATATGGAGTGACTCAAGAAAACAACTTCAATTCCTTGAGTCTGCACTCGGTAATCCAGAAAAAATAATTTGCATTTTCATTAACGCAGCAGCCGCTCATGGGCTCAACTGCCCGAGGTTCGCAGCGAACACCCCACTTTAAGATGGCGAAGTCCATACAGATGAAGGACGGACCAGAATCCTTAAAGAGATGATTACCTGTCAGCTTGATGGCTATAGAAGATCAAATATACACGGAATCCTTGAAACCAGACTGAAGTTGATTAGATCTGGATTACACAAAGTGAGAGATGATTAGATCTGGATTACACAGAGTGAGAGATGATTAGATCTGGATTACACAGAGTGAGAGATGATTAGATCTGGATTACACAGAGTGAGAGATGATTAGATCTGGATTACACAGAGTGAGAGATGATTAGATCTGGATTACACAGAGTGAGAGATGATTAGATCTGGAATATACAGAGTGAGATATGATTAGATCTGTATTACACAGAGTGAGAGATGATTAGATCTGGAATATACAGAGTGAGATATGATTAGATCTGTATTACACAGAGTGAGAGATGATTAGATCTGGAATATACAGAGTGAGATATGATTAGATCTGTATTACACAGAGTGAGAGATGATTAGATCTGGAATATACAGAGTGAGATATGATTAGATCTGTATTACACAGAGTGAGAGATGATTAGATCTGGATTACACAGAGTGAGAGATGATTAGATCTGGATTACACAGAGTGAGAGATGATTAGATCTGGATTACACAGAGTGAGAGATGATTAGATCTGGAATATACAGAGTGAGAGATGATTAGATCTGGATTACACAGAGTGAGAGATGATTAGATCTGGATTCCACAGAGTGAGAGATGATTAGATCTGGAATATACAGAGTGAGATATGATTAGATCTGTATTACACAGAGTGAGAGATGATTAGATCTGGAATATACAGAGTGAGAGATGATTAGATCTGGATTACACAGAGTGAGAGATGATTAGATCTGGAATATACAGAGTGAGATATGATTAGATCTGTATTACACAGAGTGAGAGATGATTAGATCTGGATTACACAGCGCGCTAAACTTCAGAGACGGTGAGGCAGGAGAGGGGAGTTATGAATGAGGATAAACAGAGGCACCAGACAGAAATCCCTCTCAGGGAACACAAAAGGTCACCTTTCTATATTTATACTAGACTTATCTCTACGAAATTCTGCTATCAATCCAGCAGACCAGCATCCTTGGACTGACAGTTGTCAGAAATGCTCAAGTTATTAAATGCGCCAAGCTGTTCTCGCAGGCAGTAGCCATATTCTTCCCATATGCCAACTTTTTATCCCAGGGGATTGCTGGGTGAAAAGTTAATTGGTGCAAATTCTTAGGGTCCGAGTTGCTCGCGGCGGACACCGGAAAAATGCAATTTCAACGCGAATTAACAAATTATTAATGAAACAACGCTGTCAGTTGTGTTTGTATATATTTCTGCAGTTGGGGCGTGCTTTGCACGAATGCAATTAAAAAGCGATTAGATTAGATTGGTAATGCTTTGAAGTCTCGCGATAGACTTTCAGTTGCCATGAGAACATCGGTTGGAAAAGTATTGAAAAAAACCATAGACAAAAAGGCGCGGTTTTGAAGCGGGGGAAAATATTCATCGAATCTTCATCAGAGCTCAGAAAAAGCCTTAGATCTGCTTCAGCAGCAATCCTGGATTCCCAGATCTGCTTCAGCAGCAATCCTGGATTCCCAGATCTGCTTCAGCAGTAATCTTGGATTCCCAGATCTGCTTCAGGAGCAATCCTGGATTCCTAGATCTGCTTCAGCAGCAATCCTGGATTCCCAGATCTGCTTCAGCAGCAATCCTGGATTCCCAGATCTGCTTCAGCAGTAATCCTGGATTCCCAGATCTGCTTCAGCAGCAATCCTGGATTCCCAGATCTGCTTCAGGAGCAATCCTGGATTCCCAGATCTGCTTCAGCAGTAATCCTGGATTCCCAGATCTGCTTCAGCAGTAATCCTGGATTCCCAGATCTGCTTCAGCAGCAATCCTGGATTCCCAGAGTAATTATTCATCTAACACACAAACTTTAAAGTTCAAAGTTAACTTTGGGTGCCCAATTTCACTTCTTAACAAGCCACCACAACAGCAAACTATATAGATACACATTGAACAAGCACAGTTAGCAAGCAAATTAGAAACTGTGTCAGAACAACATAGGCTTACAGTACTAAAAGTAATCAACGAACAGTTCACATAGGGGACTCTCCCGGGAATTCAGATAGATAGCAGACACAATTTAGACTACAGAAACCAGTCTTTACCCAAAAGCGCAAACAAATTTTCCAGATATAGGAATAAGATATAGGATAAGATATAGGATATCTTATATATCTTATATCTAGATATAGGAATAAATTATCCTCCCAAAAGCAGAATTTTGAGCACCCTGGTGCAAGGCCTTCTGTGACACCTTCCCACTGCCAGCGCTGAGGGGTGTGAATGGCGCAATAACTCCCTCAGCCAATTTTCGTTCACAGAGAGACCCACCAGAGACGCATAAGAGCAGCGAGATCAGCTCAAAATTCCACCGCAGTTCTGGAGCGTCCTTGTCAGACAGCATTGGAGGCCGTCAGTGGAACCGTCTGCTGTCTGAACTGTCCGCACTGCGCCACGGTCGCGGCTTCGCCAACTCCGAGAGCAGTGGCTCGGCCGTTCGTGACGCTGGAGCTGGGCTCGCCGGAGCAGCGGCAGCAGGCCTGGCGCAGTCGGACTCGAAGCTCGTTGCGGATTTTCTGCCCGGAGGCGCAGTACAGCAGGAAGTTCACGCAGTGGTTGGAGTACATGCACAGGTGGGTGATGGCCTCAACCAGGCGGTAGCGAGAGTAGGAATGAATATTCTCGCTCAGAGCGGCGAGGTCAATGACCCCGGACAGGGTGGTCAGGATCTTCAGCAGGGTCACCGGAAACGAGGCGACAAAGTAGAACGTGGAGATGGAGAGGAGCAGGATGGTCACCTGCCGGACGCTCTCCTCGGCGTTTCGGTTCTTCCTGTTGGGATTCGGCGTCTCTCTGACTGCGGATGTACTTGCCGATGACAGGCCTGCGAGAAGGGGAGCAAATAAAGAAGCAGATGGGCGTTGCACTTCAATTTCGCGGCAGACCGGCTATCGTTGCAAAATTCATTAGCGAGACAGCGGGAAGCTTTTCTTAGGGGATAGGGGATTAACGTCACGCGTGTCATTTCTAGACAGCTCGGTACTCTCAGACTTTGCCCAAGCCTTGGCTACCTTGACAGCGGCAGGGCAGCTCAACGGTAAACGCGTCCGACTCTCGCGCTGCGACCCCTGGTTCGATTCCGTACACCCTGAGTGAGCGTGTGTATGAGCCTGCGTACAGTATGGGTGTGCTTGTGTGTCCTCAGGAGTCAGTGGAACGAGCACAACTGTCGTCAGCGCTGGTTGTGTGCCCGCAAAATATAAAAGTACATTTATGTACTCGAAAATATGCGGGTGGGGCCAAATCTTGTAAATCCAATCGTACAAGTAACTTCCCTTAAGAGCTCGACATTTGACTACGATATAGTTTCACTGCCACTATTTGACCGCCGGTTTAGGTTAGGGTTAGGGGGGTTAGGGTTAGGGCTAGGGTTATGGAGGTTAGGGTTAGGGTTATGGAGGGTTAGGGGGGTTAGGGTTAGGGCTAGGGTTAGGGCTAGGGTTATGGAGGGTTAGGGCTAGGGTTAGAGCTAGGGTTATGGAGGGTTAGGGGGTTAGGGTTAGGGTTAGGGCTAGGGTTATGGAGGGTTAATTGATGGCAATCAAACATCGTGGTGACTCACCAGACTGATGCTGGCAGTTGCGGCCTTGGCTGGCGTTGAGCCTCTGCTGCCGGCGCACCCGGGCTCTGCGCAGCTGGCAGATGGTGACAATGTTGCAGGAGAAGATCACAAGCAGAGGCAGAATGAAGTACAGCACGGCGTCAAGAATGCTGATTGGTCCGGTCAGGTGTTCAGCTTCCGGTTTGATGTCACAGGAGTCGTACAAAACCGTATCGTTCTGACCCGAGTGCGGTCGCCTTTCCAAGATGAAGAACCAGTAGGAGTTGATGAGGCCGCTGAAGACTAGGATGGCTGTGAGGATGAGTCGCATCCGCTTTGAAGACTGAAAGCTGGCGGCCTTCAGCGGGAAAGAGATGACCAGGGCTCGCTCCAAGGAGACCACGCTGATCAGCAGCGCGGAGAAGTAGCTGGAGAAGTAGGACACGAACTTGTTCCCCAGGCAACAGGCCAGGCACTGTAGCTCGATGCTGAACCCAAAGAACTGCTGCAGCCAGCGGTTGAGCAGGCTAGACGTGAGCACTAGCTGGTCGGCCAGCCCCAGCACAACCAGGTACTTGTTGGCCACATTGGTTCGGCACTTTGGTAGCAGCAGCCAGATTAGCAGAGCGTTACCAAAAGTGCCAACCAAGAATAGGAAGGGGTCGGCGAACCAGTGGATCCACTTGTACAGCCGGTACTCGCGAGTATTGGCGTACAGTTCCATCTCGTAGGTGGCCAAGTGCATTGTTGTGACAGACGGACCGATTTTCAAAAAATAAAATTGGATGTTCAGCGTTCGTGTGCTGCGGCCGTTGGGTTGCCAGGAGAGCTTCAGCTGATTCTAGGTCTGATGAAGCTGTGAGAAGGCCCCCCGCGGACTGCTTGCTCCGATGTGGCTGGCTGGAGCGCTGCAGCCAATGGGGACCTCAAACTGAATAAGAGATGGGAAGCTGAAGCAGAAAAGCGTTGTTGCACTCGAGAAATTTCAGCGGTTCTTGCTGTTCAGCAGCCGATCTTTTCTATCGCAGAAGAGTTCAGCGTCCTTTCCCTGCCAGCCTGAAGTGTTGGCAAAATATCATGGGCTTTTGTCCGGGTGCCGGTCTGCATCGTGGCGCATTGCTTTTCAAACCGTTTAAAGCATTACTGCAGCCGCTGACAGACCATCGCGAAGGGGCCGCAGGGGAGAGGGGAGTTCTGGGCGCTGCATGATCTGCATGACCTGCACAGAATCTGGACTAACGAACCGATATGGCACAGTAATCCCCTCTGCTAAGTGACCCTTCACCAATGCAAGCTCAATTCCGACTCAAATTTGACAAATTGGACTATTTGCAGAAATAGTTTGCGTAACTGCTAGGCCAAGGCTTTGTGGTACATGCGATTGAAGTTCTAGCTTGCTGCGCATGCAGTCTCTTTTATTGTCTGTCCAAAGTTGATCCTCAAGTTTATTACGCGGTCGTGTGGCCTCGCGATTAAGCCACTAGTTTGTTTCTTTAGTTGCTTAAATGGACTAACTGGTTTGATTGGTAGTTGCTGCCACCAGGTTCCTGAGGTTCCTAATCTTAGTACTTAGCAACTGATTGAGACAGGAACGGTCCAACAGAATGTGATAAAGTTATTTTCAGTAAATAAGAGGTTTTGAACATTAACTTCCCTATTATTTCCTGCTTTAGGAGCCGTTTGGGCGTGATTCCCAATTTACTAGGGCATGACTCCTCTCGTGAAATCTAGTTTTCTATGTTCTATTTCCAACTTTCAACTTATAGTTAAAAAGTTAAAAGTTTTTAAGGGTCGGGAGACGACATTTTTTTCATTTGATAAGTTGGGCCAAAAATATTTACCCTGCGCTTCAGCCCTAGGGAGGGCTCCTACGCAAATATTATATTTTAGGCTCAGTGTTCATAATAAATTTAGTCCAATTATGAGCGATTGAGAAGAAACGCATCAAATAAGAGATGAAGATTAAAAGATAAAACGACGAAAGATCGAAGGTCAAGAGGCTAAAACAAATAATGAAGAAATAAGAGGTGACGATGGCCTAAAACAAATTAGAAGAATTTAAAACAAATATTGGGGATATAACTATACATAAAACAAATAGGTGAATTTAGAAATATATAATAAAACATTATTTCAATAAAGCTAATGTATAAAACTAACACAAATAACTTAAAGTGCAAAGTATATTCAGTGGCAAAATTGTTCCCAAGAGATAAAATTATAGCCTCAATGGTTGATTTATTGATTTTCTGTTCGAACAGAGTCAGTCAGTCTAAAAATCCTTATTATGAAGGATTCCAACTAATGCAACCTAACCATACATAAACTAGAATCCCAATCGGGGAAAACCAATTAAATCTACTAAAAGGTGCAAAATATAGATCCCTAATTAAGGCAAAAGCGGCCAGCCTAGTGATATTCCTAGAATAGCCCAGGGCAACCTCCGTAGACTAAAGACTGTTCGACCAAAAAAGCACAAATAAAAATAAATAATATACAGTGATTAGAACATGTAGTGTAAGTAAGGTGAACATAAAACTAAAAAACTAATACTGTCCATCCGTATTAAATCACAGAGTAATAAAGCGTACCCACCCCGGTGGGAGATGCGCAACGCGGATTTTTCCCAAATAATTATTTAATGTATTCAAGTTTTCAACTCCGTCTATTAAGGGTCGGGAGACGACAGAAGCCCATCTGCTCTTTACTTGTAAGGTATCCCGCAAGATCTAACTAACCTAATTACTGATGTTTCCGCAACTGGAAGCTACTATCAATAGCGTTAAAGCAAATTCACTGTGATTAAACTATGCCCAAACTAAAAATTGCAAGTTAAATTTGCGTTGTTCTCCTGTTGTCTCTTATTAGTGTCGGGAAGTGTAAAATATTGTTCTGTACCATATTCTCTACAAGCACACAGCTAGCGGGCTGCCAAAGGTAGATACTGGGATAAGCTATAGCTATGTTCATCTGATCAGCCCATGCTCCCTGAACTGAGGGTCGAACTGCCACTCATCCAACCATATAAGGCAGCAACATCCCCCTCTTCTCCATCTCCAGCTGCGGCCGCTGTTGCAGCAATCACATCCTGTTTTCCGTAATTACTAAGGGCTTTCGCTGCTGCTGTCGCTGCCCATGGACTTCTAGCGTGTCTGGGAGAGGAGCTCCGACTGACGGCAAACACGCCATTTTTATCCTAATGGGTTACATTTAAGTGCAGAGTATGCAGCCCCTGCATGGACAGTTCAAGTAGGACTTTCCACTTGATTCAATTTCGTTAGAAGGCGACGAGGCGACGTATCTTGGCCGTGTCTTAGTATGCTCAAGAGAAATCGAATTTTTCTCCCCCAATTTCGTCTATGGCTAAACCCGATACGCCAAATGCACGTTCCCTACCAGAAGTCAGCCCATTTCTAAGAAATGAATTGTAGCAACCTTCTGAGCCGAGCCCTAGGACTGCACCGCGTGATGCAAAACATTTTCCATTCCAGTTGGCTAGTTTCTATAGTAGTCCTTGGTCCTAGCCACAGCTGACGCTTGGATTGGACGCAGGAACTTCTGGTCTTGACCAGAAGAGCGGAGAGCGGAGCTGCGCGACCTTGCCTGAAACTATTCGAGATGAGATAAACAGAACCCCCCCCGCCCCAGCTCCATCAATCTCCAGTCTAATAGCTGTGCCACCCACTTGCACCAGCAGTCGCTCTTTATCTGAACATGGATGAGCGGGGAGAATTCGGCTGTTGCACAGATTTTATTACACCAGCCATAGCTGCATATATACAATATAAGATAAGGATTTGGTGGCAGTCTGGAGGAGTCCCGGCAGCAGCTGAAGTGTGTTTATTATTGCAGGTATGCCGCGCGATGAGGACACTCGATGCTATCCTATGCTATATTTGATGCTTAAATACTCGTAGCCTAAATATGCACACTTGGCCCGGCTGTATATATAGTGGGGATGCTTGGCAAGGACTGTGGGCTGCGCCAGGTTCCAGTGATGCGGCTATGCAGACTCCGACTGGCTGTCTGCCTCGGCCTGGTGGTCACTTGCTGGCTGCTGTGGCGACGCGCAGGAAACAGCAGCAATAATAGCGACAGAGAAGTCTGCATAGCAACCAGCTTCAAAGCTTTGAAACTCGCCGGCTGGTCCGGGGACGTCCGCAGAGATTCATTTCAGACCAGGTCGGCGGCCGTGGACTGGGACCGACTGTCCGACGCCTGCCAGTCAGAACTGGCACCTGATGAAGGCCATCGCGCAGCCGGGCCAGTTCCCGAACGCTGCTTTGTTGAGAAGCTGAGCCGGCCGGTCAGGCTCAAGGCGATGCAGCAGCTGGGCCGGCTGGCAGATGAGCTGGAGAGGGCCGGCGTGGACTTCTACCTGGACATGGGCACCGCTCTGGGCGCCCTGCGCCACTTGGAGATGATCCCTTACGATGAGGATATCGATTTGAGGATTGATGAGGAGCAGAAAGCGGCAGCCAAGATCGTGCTGGAGAAGCTGAGGTACAAGTGGCCCGGTATGCTGTTCCAGGACACCGAGTGGCTCAATCAGCACTGGAAGGTGCACCTGAGGGACATTCTCGACCCTGTGCTGGACAGGTGATCATGCTGTGGTAATAGGGATATGGAGCTTCAGTTGCAGAGCTGTTTCGCCTGTTTTACTTCTTGAAAGCGTTTCCTTCCCTAACAACCCGCTGCTTCCCCCTAGCAACCCGTTGCTTGACCCTAGCAACCCGCTGCTTCCCCGTAGCAACCCGTTGCTTGACCCTAACAGCCCATTACTTGACCCTAGCAACCCGTTGCTTGACCCTAGCAACCTGTTGCTTGACCCTAGCAACCCGTTGCTTGACCCTAGCAACCCGCTGCCTCCTCCCAGTAAAATTGGCGCCTAGGATAATGTAACTGCCCCCTAGCAACCCGTTGCTTGACCCTAGCAACCCGCTGCTTCCCCGTAGCAACCCGTTGCTTGACCCTAGCAACCCGCTGCTTCCCCGTAGCAACCCGTTGCTTGACCCTAACAGCCCATTACTTGACCCTAGCAACCCGTTGCTTGACCCTAGCAACCTGTTGCTTGACCCTAGCAACCCGCTGCCTCCTCCCAGTAAAATTGGCGCCTAGGATAATGTACCTGCCCCTAGCAACCCTAGCAACACACCAATCTCGCTGTCGCACTCATTGCTCACATCGCTACCCACGCAGACCCGTGGCCATAGACATTTTCTTCTACCAACTGAATCGAACCACGGACCAACTGCTGATCCGCGAGCCGCCATTCAGCTTCCCCATTGGGGATATTTTTCCCACCAGGCGGCGTCCATTCCATGGCCGGTGGTACCGCACGCCCAACTCAATCGAGTCGATGATAGTGGGATATTTTCCCAACAGCAGCCTGGCCGAATGCGTCTATTATTTGCACGATGACTCGCCGTTCGCCAGCTGCAGCAGGCCCGTGGTGCCCTGCCGAGCCCTGGCTGACAGGTTCGACTTCGCCAGCACCATTCAGCTGGGCAGCGGCCAGCTGCAGCTGCTCAGAGCTGCCGCGGCTGCCGGGAGATGGCGGGCCGCCGGACTGGCGTATGTGGCCGGGGCCGACCGACTCTGACACTGCTGGGTGGACTGACAGATGGACAGACAGACAGACAGACAGACAGCCAGACAGACAGACATACAGACACTAAGACATCAAGGCACTAAGATAGATAGACAGACAGACAGACAGACAGACACTAAAACAGGCAGACAGACAGACACTAAGACAGACAGACACACAGAGACAAGATAGGCAATGCATTTGTATCTACCTATTTAAATATGATTCAGTAAAATTGTCAGCTATGTCACTATTCCTGAGCCAGCAATAAAGCACAGTGAATGATAACTCAATAATGTTCGATAGCAGACATTTTTAATACTCTTTGAAGCTTTCCAATTCATTCACTTGAGCCAGCCAACCCCAGTGCACACGAGTCCTGCCCAGTCATGGCGTGGCTTTACTGTACTGCACTTGTGATAAGAATATGAGTATAATTAAAAATTTAATTGCCAAGTCGGATTAAGCCGGCAACCCGCATCCTACTGGAGGCGCTGACCGCTGACGCCAGAGAGGCGTCGGGAAATGACTCGGGAAAATTGGATAGTTGAATAATTATTAGGAATCATTCATAACTATCTACCTAAATATGGAATCTCTTGTATGCGTACATATAACGCTGTAATTCTTGGCTAGAATTATAATACTGTTACTGTGAGTCATATAATGGCCCTTATCCTAGAATGCATGACCACTAGCACTGACCCCAGCCTAGAATGCATGACCACTAGCACTATGACCCCAGCCTAGAATGCATGACCACTAGCACTATGACCCCAGCCTAGAATGCATGACCACTAGCACTATGACCCCAGCCTAGAATGCATGATCACTAGCACTATGACCCCAGCCTAGAATGCATGACCACTAGCACTATGACCCCAGCCTAGAATGCATGATCACTAGCACTATGACCCCAGCCTAGAATGCATGACCACTAGCACTATGACCCCAGCCTAGAATGCATGATCACTAGCACTATGACCCCAGCCTAGAATGCATGATCACTAGCACTATGACCCCAGCCTAGAATGCATGACCACTAGCACTATGACCCCAGCCTAGAATGCATGATCACTAGCACTATGACCCCAGCCTAGAATGCATGACCACTAGCACTATGACCCCAGCCTAGAATGCATGATCACTAGCACTATGACCCCAGCCTAGAATGCATGATCACTAGCACTATGACCCCAGCCTAGAATGCATGACCACTAGCACTATGACCCCAGCCTAGAATGCATGATCACTAGCACTATGACCCCAGCCTAGAATGCATGATCACTAGCACTATGACCCCAGCCTAGAATGCATGACCACTAGCACTATGACCCCAGCCTAGAATGCATGATCACTAGCACTATGACCCCAGCCTAGAATGCATGACCACTAGCACTATGACCCCAGCCTAGAATGCATGATCACTAGCACTATGACCCCAGCCTAGAATGCATGATCACTAGCACTATGACCCCAGCCTAGAATGCATGACCACTAGCACTATGACCCCAGCCTAGAATGCATGATCACTAGCACTATGACCCCAGCCTAGAATGCATGATCACTAGCACTATGACCCCAGCCTAGAATGCATGACCACTAGCACTATGACCCCAGCCTAGAATGCATGATCACTAGCACTATGACCCCAGCCTAGAATGCATGATCACTAGCACTATGACCCCAGCCTAGAATGCATGATCACTAGCACTATGACCCCAGCCTAGAATGCATGATCACTAGCACTATGACCCCAGCCTAGAATGCATGATCACTAGCACTATGACCCCAGCCTAGAATGCATGATCACTAGCACTATGACCCCAGCCTAGAATGCATGATCACTAGGATGACCACAATCTCTATCGTTTTATCTCTATCTCTAATCAAGCTCTATTTCTACCGCTCCGATCTCATTATCTCTACCTCTATCAAGTAGGTGCTCAGTTCTATCACTACTACACTATGCAGGCTTCATCAGTATGTGACGCAGGGCCGTTACTCCCAGATAAAAGTAGAGAGCAGAGTGTGATGGATATTAGATTAGACCAGCAGACAGTGACAGAGTACATGTACAAGAGTGCGAATTTTGCCTGCCAATATGACATATACTGTAACTGTATTAGCAGCGCTATCTGTGGCATTACACACGCTTGCCCGCCGGACACTGCCAAGCCTCACAAGCAGTATTACTTTAAGTGGGTTTTCACGATAAAAAATATTCTCGTGCTAAGGAAGTAAGTAAAGACTATAAGCTAGGCAAAAATTGATCAATACATTGTAGCGGGGAATTGTGCGGTGGGCAGGCATCTGACGGGCAAATATCTGACAGGCAAGCATCTGACAGGCAAGCATCTGACAGGCAAGCATCTGACAGGCAAGCATCTGACAGACAAGCATCTGACAGGCAAGCATCTGACATGCAAGCATCTGACAGGCAAGCATCTGACAGGCAAGCATCTGACAGCAAATATCTGACGGGCAAGCATCTGACAGGCAAGCATCTGACGGGCAAATATCTGACAGGCAAGCATCTGACGGGCAAGCATCTGACAGGCAAGCATCTGACAGACAAGCATCTGACGGGCAAATATCTGACAGGCAAATATCTGACAGACAAACATCTGACAGGCAAGCATCTGACAGGCAAGCATCTGACAGACAAGCATCTGACAGGCAAGCATCTGACGGGCAAGCATCTGACAGACAAGCATCTGACAGCAAACATCTGACAGGCAAGCATCTGACAGACAAGCATCTGACAGGCAAGCATCTGACGGGCAAATATCTGACAGGCAAGCATCTGACGGGCAAGCATCTGACAGGCAAGCATCTGACAGACAAGCATCTGACGGGCAAATATCTGACAGGCAAATATCTGACAGACAAACATCTGACAGGCAAGCATCTGACAGGCAAGCATCTGACGGGCAAGCATCTGACAGACAAGCATCTGACAGCAAATATCTGACAGGCAAGCATCTGACAGACAAGCATCTGACAGGCAAGCATCTGACAGCAAATATCTGACGGGCAAGCATCTGACAGGCAAGCATCTGACGGGCAAATATCTGACAGGCAAGCATCTGACGGGCAAGCATCTGACAGGCAAGCATCTGACAGACAAGCATCTGACGGGCAAATATCTGACAGGCAAATATCTGACAGACAAACATCTGACAGGCAAGCATCTGACAGGCAAGCATCTGACAGACAAGCATCTGACAGGCAAGCATCTGACGGGCAAGCATCTGACAGACAAGCATCTGACAGCAAATATCTGACAGGCAAGCATCTGACAGACAAGCATCTGACGGGCAAGCATCTGACGGGCAAGCATCTGACAGGCAAGCATCTGACGGGCAAGCATCTGACAGGCAAGCATCTGACAGGCAAGCATCTGACAGGCAAGCATCTGACAGGCAAGCATCTGACAGACAAGCATCTGACGGGCAAATATCTGACAGGCAAGCATCTGACAGACAAGCATCTGACATGCAAAAATCTGACAGGCAAGCATCTGACAGGCAAGCATCTGACAGACAAGCATCTGACGGGCAAATATCTGACAGACAAGCATCTGACAGACAAGCATCTGACATGCAAATATCTGACAGGCAAGCATCTGACAGACAAGCATCTGACGGGCAAATATCTGACAGACAAGCATCTGACATGCAAATATCTGACAGGCAAGCATCTGACAGGCAAGCATCTGACATGCAAGCATCTGACATGCAAGCATCTGACATGCAAGCATCTGACATGCAAGCATCTGACAGACAAGCATCTGACAAGCAAGCATCTAAAAGGCAAGCATCTGACAGGCAAACACCCCAATCTAAATGTTTGGTAAAGTAAAGTCAAGTCAGAAAATAACAGCCATTGAGGTTTCAATGGTAATACGCTAAACAGAATGCCGGAGTCAATATTCATGCATATATTGGTGAACACACAGGTTTATATAAGGAGCTGACCAAGCTAATATGATTTGTTGTTTTCTGAAACAGCAAATTTTCATAAGACAGCATTCCGATATTTTAAAACTAATGCTACTACTTGAACCTCAGTCAAACAGTAGTAGAGTGAGATGATAGAAATTGAAATTTGTTTTCGAACGATCACGCTTACTTATTTGACTCGCAATATATGAATAATGTAATAACAACACGATGAAACCTACCATTTTATGTAGCACTGGGTGTTGCTGGGACGACAAATTAAAAACCACACACGTAACCAAGTTTAGAACTCTGAATGATTAATTATCCCCATCTAGTCTGAATGGGAGAATTATCCCCACCCAGCCTGTATGGGAGAATTATCCCCATCTAGCCTGTATGGGAGAATTATCCCCAATTAGTCTAAATGGGAGAATTATCCCCACCCAGCCTGTATGGGAGAATTATCCCCATCTAGCCTGTATGGGAGAATTATCCCCAATTAGTCTAAATGGGAGAATTATCCTCATCTAGCCTGCATGGGAGAATTATCCTCATCTAGCCTGCATGGGAGAAATGTCCTCATCTAGCCTGCATGTGAGAATTATCCTCATCTAGCCTGCATGGGAGAATTGTCCTCATCTAGCCTGCATGTGAGAATTATCCTCATCTAGCCTGCATGGGAGAATTGTCCTCATCTAGCCTGCATGTGAGAATTATCCTCATCTAGCCTGCATGTGAGAATTATCCTCATCTAGCCTGCATGGGAGAATTATCCCCATCCAATCTGAATGGGAGAATTGTCCTCATCTAGCCTGCATTGAGAGAATTATCCTCATCTAGCCTGCATAGGAGAATTATCCCCATCCAATCTGAATGGGAGAATTGTCCTCATCTAGCCTGAATGGGAGAATTATCCTCACCCAGCCTGTATAGGAGAATTATCCCCATCCAATCTGAATGGGAGAATTGTCCTCATCTAGCCTGCACGATTTAATTTTCTTAACCCAGACCAGAAATAAGCAATAGTTTATCTTTAAGCAACATAAAAATGAAATTCAACAATGCAGACACATGAAAAGTGCAACTCCCAACAAAGAACAACAGCAATGCACAGGCCCAGAAACTAAAGTCCTCTGTTTTAGGTCAGGTGCAGAAGTGAGTCTAATGCTCAGGACGCCGCGTCAACCTGGTCGATCATCTTAGCCAGCAGGCTCAAGTTGAGCAGCTTCAGCGGTCCCTCGGTGATCTTGACGACGCCTTCGTTGGTGTCCACACTGAGGCACTGGCCAGTCTGGTGCCGGTCCTCGCCGGCGATCACCTTCACTCGGTCGCCGGACTCGGGCACTCTCGGCGTCAGGTGCTGCGCGTTCACCGACACGACTCGCTTCTCAGCGGGCAGGTAGACGCTCGCCTGGTGGCCCGACACGCCGCGCACGTGACCCTCAAGATTGCGCAACGATTCGTCCTCGCAGCTGGCCCTGATTGTCACCACAATGTCGGGCGTCACCCATTCCACACCGTCTGAGGAGTTCTGGTGCAGCAGAGCTCCGCCCGGAGTGTGCGGCGTGTAGGGCAGGCCGCCTGGGGTCAGCGGGCTGAAGCCGGGCGACGGGCTGAAGTCAGAGCCAGACATCGGCGAGGCCTCCGTGATGCCGCGAGCCGTTGGAGTCAGCGGGGCACCGGCGGACACCTGGGATAGAAACGGTGAAAGTGAGCACCTGTTTGGAGCACAGGCTAAACTCCTTGATAGCCTCCCTCAGCTGGTCATTGAGCAGCATTCCCCACACCCTCAGCTAGTCATTGAGCAGCATTCCCCACACCCTCAGCTATTCATTGAGCAGCATTCCCCACACCCTCAGATGGTCACTGAGCAGCATTCCCCACACCCTCAGCTGGTCACTGAGCACCATCCCCACACCCTCAGCTGGTCACTGAGCACCATCCCCACACCCTCAGCTGGTCATTGAGCAGCATCCGCCACACCCTCAGCTGGTCACTGAGCAGCATTCTCCACACCCTCAGCTGGTCATTGAGCACCATCCCCACACCCTCAGCTGGTCATTGAGCAGCATCCCCCACACCCTCAGCTGGTCACTGAGCAGCATCCATCACACCCTCAGCTGGTCATTGAGCAGCATCCATCACACCCTCAGCTGGTCATTGAGCAGCATCCCCCACACCCTCAGATGGTCATTGAGCAGCATTCCCCACACCCTCAGATGGTCACTGAGCAGCATCCCCACACCCTCAGCTGGTCATTGAGCACCACCCCCACACTCTCCGCTGGTCATTGAGCAGCATTCCCCACACCCTCAGCTGGTCACTGAGCACCACCCCACACCCTCCGCTGGTCATTGAGCACCACCCCCACACCCTCAGCTGGTCATTGAGCAGCATCCCCCACACCCTCCGCTGGTCATTGAGCAGCATCCCCCACACCCTCAGCTGGTCACTGAGCAGCATCCCCCACACCCTCAGCTGGTCATTGAGCAGCATCCCCCACACCCTCAGCTGGTCATTGAGCAGCATCCCCCACACCCTCAGCTGGTCATTGAGCAGCATCCCCCACACCCTCAGCTGGTCACTGAGCAGCATCCCCCACACCCTCAGCTGGTCACTGAGCAGCATCCCCCACACCCTCAGCTGGTCATTGAGCAGCATCCCCCACACCCTCAGCTGGTCACTGAGCAGCATCCCCACAACCTCAGCGGGCAGTGACTCACAGACGGGGTCTCCATCTCGTAGTCATAGTCAAACGAGTCGGGCCCGAAGCGGTGCCTGGGCGTCGCTCCCGAAGTCGGGTCCCAGGCGGAGCCGGGATGGCCAGGAGTGGCGCCGCCCTCGGCCCTAGGCGTCATATTGCCGTAGTGCGGAGTCCTGGAGCCGTCGTGAATCGGGGTCTGGCCGCCGGCGCCGTACATCGGGGTCCGACCTGAGCCGCCGCCCATTCCGTAGCCGGGAGTCTGGGCGCCGTGCAGCGGCGTGCGGCCGTAGGTGCTGGCTGACGGCCGGTTCTGGCGCTGCCCGTCCACCGGGGTGATTCGTGATCGATCAACGCTGATCATCTTGTACTGGGAGTGCAGCTCCAGCCGTACCGTGTTGTCAATCACGTCCTTCACAATGCCCACGTGATTCTTGAAATGACCTTGCGTCACTCTGACTGTCTGGCCGATCAGGCCGCGGTCGGCCGCCGCCGCCGCAGCAGCCGCGGCTGCCGAAGCAGAACGGAAGCCTCTGCCGCGGCCGCCGGTGTCCATAGCTGGGGCGCCTACGCCACCGCCGCCGCCGCTCATGGGGTGGATGGGGCTGGCGAACGGCTGCGACAGAGGCTTGGGCGGCCCTCCACCGCCTCCGCCAACCCGGGCGGCAGAGGTGCCCCCGCCAGCCCGCTGCAGGTGTCGAGTTCGGGCCACCACAATGCCGCCGTTCTCAGAGTGGGTGCGGCAGTAGACGAACGCCCAGGAGCGGAATATGTGACGGACCTCACCCTGGAGATTAAAGAAATGGGTTGGATTATGCTAATGCTCACCGATCTCTTATGGTCCGGTCCCCTACCACCCTCCCTCTCTCCCCTACCACCCTCCCTCTCACCCCTACCACCCTCCCTCTCACCCCTACCAGCCTCCCTCTCACCCCTACCAGCCTCCCTCTCACCCCTACCAGCCTCCCTCTCTCCCCTACCACCCTCCCTCTCTCCCCTACCACCCTCCATCTCTCCTCTATCACTCTCCCTCTCTCCCCTACCACCCTTCCTCTCACCCCTACCAGCCGCCCTCTCTCCCCTACCACCCTCCCTCTCTCCCCTACCACCCTCCCACTCTCCCCTTTCATTCCCATCCACCCTACCATCCCTATCTCTCCTATTAACCATATCTACCCTATCATCACCCATCCCCCCTATTACCCTCCCTTTACCACTATCGGCGGCAAGAAACCAACCTGGTAGCCGCTGTGCGGTCCCTCGGCAATCTTGACCACCTCCTTGGGCTGGATCGGGTGCCCGTCAGCGTCCAACGCCTGGGCGTGCCGATTGTCCCGCCTGCGCAGCAGGGCGTTCTGCTTCACCCGGATGACCTTGTCGTGCATAGTGAGCAGCGAGAAGTGCTCCTTCTCTAGGCGGATGATCACGCCAACAGTTTGCGGATCAATCTGCACCAGGTCGCCAATCTGGTAGTGTCCGGCCTGGTCAACGCCTGTGGAAGTCTCAGCGCACAGTTGAAGGTCTTTCACGGCCACTTTGAACTCGTTGAAGGTCAGGTCGGACAGGACAATGGCTACGCTGTTGTCTACGCGAATCACAAGGCCTGTGTCGCCTTCGAAACGGCCGCCGATGGCCTGGAGTGATATATTGAAAATTATATAGTAGTTTTTTTCCATGCTATTATTTACTGGCACTACTCAACTGCGGACGAATTAGGTTGGGGTTTAGCAGTCAATTTGTGGCTGTCAAATTGAGGCAGTCAGGTTCGGTGCGTAGAGACGGAAAACAAACAAGTTTTCACAGGAACTGCTCGTTGTGTTGGCAGATGGAAGGATTCCGGGTGAGTGCAAGGGGGAGGGATATTTCATGAGAGACGGCGATAGAGGAGAGAGGGAGGGTGGTAGGGGAGAGAGGGAGGGTGGTAGGGATGAGAGGGAGGCTGGTAGGGGAGAGAGAGGGTGATAGGGTAGAGAGGGAGGGTGAAAGGGGAGAGGGGGAGGGTGAAAGGGGAGAGAGGGAGGGTGAAAGGGGAGAGAGGGAGGGTGAAAGGGGAGAGAGGGAGGGTGGTAGGGGAGAGAGGGAGGGTGAAAGGGGAGAGAGGGAGGGTGAAAGGGGAGAGAGGGAGGGTGAAAGGGGAGAGAGGGAGGGTGGTAGGGGAGAGAGGGAGTGTGGTAGGCGAGAGAGGGAGTGTGGTAGGCGAGAGAGGGGGGTGGTAGAGAGAGAGGGAGGTGTTAGGGGAGAGAGGGAGGCTGGTAGGGGTGAGAGGGAGGCTGGTAGGAGTGAGAGGGAGGCTGGTAGGGGTGAGAGGGAGGGTGGTAGGGGAGAGAGGGAGGGTGGTAGGGGAACAGAGGAGAGAGAGATAGAGAGAGAGAGAGAGAGAGAGAGAGAGAGAGAGAGAGTGTGTGTGTGTGTGTGTGTGTGTGTGTGTGTGTTACAGGGGGAGAGAGGAAGTTAGAGAGGTGGGTGAAATGGGATCAGAAGCAGGTCACTGGGTGAATCTGAGGGCCCAGATAACACATCCCAGATGATCAAATTCAAGCAGCCCGAAGCCCGCAGCCAACCAACCTTGACGTGATTGCCTGGGTTGAAGTGCTTCCTCAGCTCGCTAGACGGGAACGGCAGCGGGTCTTTGAGATCGTCGTGATTCGGCAGTATGGTGACCTCGTCACCTTCAATCCGAATAACCCGTCCCTGAAGGTCCTTGAGTTCGCCTTCACAAACTTCAACAACGTCGCCAGGAGCGAAAGCGTGGGCGGATGAGTCCGATCGACTGCCGGAGCCCACGTTGAGCATCTCGAGTCCAGCGGGGGTGTCTGGGGTAGCCTGGAACTTCTCCAGTTCGGTTAGAGTCGGCTTTACTCCTTCGCTAATGATGGCGTTCATTTTGAATGTCTTACGCAAGAAGCCTTTGATGTCGTAATAGTTACCCTCGAATATTGTGTAGTCGCCTTCTCGATTGGTCTCGCCGCCAATCTCGTGGATTCGGGTGCGATCGAATAGGGCCTGCATAGCAACAGGATTTGACAGGTAGGGTGATAGAGGTAAGCGAGCTTTCGCAGTGTGTCTAAAACACAAACGATGCTAGAATAAACAAGTGAAACTCGCAAAATGTGCTTATACCTCTTTATCTAAAGAGTTTTTGATTTATACTAATACAAAAATTTAAAAGCTTATTTAACTTTTCGAGGCAACAATCGCCTCTGGTTTTCTACAAGCAGACCCATTATATTGGCATCTTCATCCTGTTTTACCGAGTCCAGACTGCAGGAAAACTTGAAACCGAGAAAGATATCTCTCCTTCCTTACTGCTCTCTCATTGGCTGAGCTAGATCGGGCCTACCCTCAAGACGTCTCGTCCGTCTGACTTTGACCTCTCTCCTTACTGCTCTCTCATTGGCTGGGCTAGATTGGACCTGCCCCCTAGACTGAGTTTCGTCCGTCTGACTTTGACCTCTCTCCTTACTGCTCTCTCATTGGCTGGGCTAGATTGGACCTGCCCCCTAGACTGAGTTTCGTACGTCTGACTTTGACCTCTCTCCTTACTGCTCTCTCATTGGCTGGGCTAGATTGGACCTGCCCCCGAGACTGAGTTTCGTCCGTCTGACTTTGACCTCTCTCCTTAATGCTCTCTCATTGGCTGGGCTAGATTGGACCTGCCCCCTAGACTGAGTTTCGTCCGTCTGACTTTGACCTCTCTCCTTACTGCTCTCTCATTGGCTGGGCTAGATTGGACCTGCCCCCTAGACTGAGTTTCGTTCGTCTGACTTTGACCTCTCTCCTTACTGCTCTCTCATTGGCTGGGCTAGATTGGACCTGCCCCCTAGACTGAGTTTCGTCCGTCTGACTTTGACCTCTCTCCTTAATGCTCTCTCATTGGCTGGGCTAGATTGGACCTGCCCCCTAGACTGAGTTTCGTCCGTCTGACTTTGACCTCTCTCCTTAATGCTCTCTCATTGGCTGAGCTAGATCGGGCCTGCCCCCTAGACTGAGTTTTTGCCGTCTCTTACACTTGTGTACATTGAGTAAAATGCCTGTTGTTCATTCTTAATCATTTTTGCTCCTGACATCGTCCCGCAACGGTTTGCGCACGGAATCCAAACCAGCTCTCTCACCTGAGGAAACCGCTTGAACCGCCTCTTATTCATCGCCTGCTGCTCCCCGCCGCCAGCGTCCTTGTCCTGGCCGCGCAGCACTCCCCGCTTCCTGCTGTAGTCAATCCGCGGCAGCAGCACCAGGTCCACCTGGTTCATGGATTCTCGAACTTCGTACACCCTGGCCAGGTCGTCTTTAAACAAGCCGGTTTTAAGCCGAACCCACTGGCCGGGCCGAAGCGCCGTTGTATCTTTAACAACGCGAAGTACGTCGGTCATCTCGCCAATGGGCACCATCTGCTGCTGGTAGCGGCCGCGGCTCAACGCACCGATGCCTTCAATAGCCTGCTTGACGTGCGTGAGCTTGAACGATTCAATGTACACGTAGCCTTTCAGATTGTCCTTGGCGATCACTGATTTTATCTGGAGCGGCTCGTCCGTATTCTGGTAGGCGATCATCTTGCGCATCAGGCTGAGCACCACCTGCCGATGGGATTGATTGACAGGTGAGACAGATTCTAGATTAATTATATGGATAGCTGAAGATCGGTTAATCTGGTTGAATTACAATAGTAAGGCAGACAGACTATATATACCCAGCATGTATAGGACAAAGACTATACATACCCAGCATGTATAGGACAAAGACTATACATACCCAGCATGTATAGGACAAAGACTATACATACCCAGCATGTATAGGACAAAGACTATACATACCCAGCATGTATAGGACAAAGACTATACATACCCAGCATACATAAGACAAAGACTATACACACAGACTATACAGACAAAGACAGATGCATAGATAAGCTGCCCAGACCAGAACAAGTCAACAAAGAGTCAAACCTGCTTCTCCTCGCCCTCCTGGCAGCGGACCACCCACAGGTTGGGATCCTTGACGCCGGGCAGATTGCTCTGCTGGCTAATCTCGTCGGCCATGTGTGCACCCTGGCCGAATCGCTCCGCCCCGGCGGCGCCGCGCGAATACCGGTTGCGATAATAGTTCTCAATCTCCTCCTCCTCCTCGGGGTCGAACCGGTCCTTCTCGCTGTTCCATCGTTCGTCGTTGTTGTAGCGCAGGCGCTCCTCGAACTCCTTGGCCGTCTCCGCGGCCAGCTTGGACTCGTCCAACAGGCCGAGATCGTCTCCGTCTTCATCTTCGTCGTCGTCATCATCATCGTCGACGTCGGCCTCATCGACTACGAAGCTGCGCGGATCGAACTGCTTGCGACTGTCGCCGCGCCTGCGCTTGCCCTTGTCTGAGCTGGACTTCCTCTGGCTAGAGCCCGATGCGCCTGCATAATTGTTTTTGCATTGTGATTGCATGCCGGAAAATTTTAGGCTAATAATAGATCAGGGAATTTCCTCGATTGTACATACATGGTGGAAAACAACCAGTTAGCTAAAAATAGAACAAGGATTCCCTTAACTATATATGCATATTAGAAAGCAGCACACAAAAGCTAAAAATACGAGGGTTGTGTCATAAATTCGCTGACAAACTTACATAGTGTCTGTTTCTTTTGTACTTTGGGGCAGAATTTTTTGTTACAGACTAAGGCACCATCGATCTTATTGTCTATGGAAAATCTTCCCTCTGGCTTTTGAGATAAGGCAGAAATCGAGTGGCATTCAAACCACCCTTCTAGCCAGTATGGAGAAAAGTGAAGCTGCCAAGCGCACTGTCATTTGGTCGTTGTGGAAGCAGCAGAAGAAGCAGGCTGATATTTACTGCGAGCTGCTGCAAATCTTTGGTGAGGATGCACCTTCGAAACAAACTGTGTCAAAGTGGGTGCAGCGCTTTGAGGACGGCTGGGAGACAGTTGATGATGCTCCCCGACCCCGCCCAGGTGCACCGCGGTCATCCACTTCCAGTGACAACATCCAGCGTGTGCAGCATGCCCTGGACGATGATCGTGGAGCAACCCTGAGGCAGTTAGAGGACTTGTTGGCGATACCAATGAAGAGCATTCATCGCATCATCTCCGACCATCTGCATATGACACGAGTTGTTGCACGATGGGTCCCTAAACTGCTGACTCCTGTCCAACTGCAAGAGAGGGTCCAGATGTGCCGCCACCTGCTCAACGCCTATCAAAACGAGCCCGACTTTCTTGGCCGCCTGGTGACTGGTGATGAAACGTGGTTTCACTTCTACGAACCGGAAACAAAACAGCAGAGCAGCGTCTGGAAGGCTACTCACGAACCCCCACCGGTCAAGGCCAAGGCGGTGCAGTCAGCAGGTAAGCGCATGGCCACCGTGTTCTGGGACAGAGAAGGCATCTTGCTGATCGAGTGGCTACCTGAAGGCAGAACCATCAATGCCAGTACTACTGTGAAATATTGGAACGGCTGCGTGAGAAGATCAAGAGTGAGCGCCGGGGAAGGATCACCAGGGGCACTGTGCTGCAGCAGGACAACGCCAGGCCGCATACCTGCAATGCAACTATGGATGTCATCAGGAGACTAGGCTTCGAGTTGCTGCCTCACCCTGCCTATTCTCCTGACCTGGCCCCTAGTGACTACTGGTTGTTCCCTAAAATGAAAGAGCCTCTTCGTGGCCATCGCTATGGAAGCCTTTCTGCACTTAGCTCGGCCATCAGCCAGTGGGTACGAGGGACCCCCACGGAATTCTTCGCTCAGGGCATCAGCAAGCTGCCAGAAAGATGGCACAAATGTGTGCAGCTTGGGGGTGACTATGTTGAGAAGTGCAATGTTGACAATTAGCTGTTCTTTGTTTTGTTTCTTTGATATTTGCAGTTGTCAGCGAATTTATGACACAACCCTCGTAGAACAGGGAATTCTCTCAATTGTATATACATAATAGAACACACCATATGATGGCTAAAAATAGAACAGGGAATTCTCTCACTTGTACATACATATTAAAACACACCACATGATAGCTAAAAACAGAACAGGATTCCACAGGTTCCCTTTGTCTTCCTGGGTTCAGACACTGGGTTGCCAAATTGAAAACCGGGATGTCAGCTGGCATCAGTAAAAAATCATAATTAATCAAACACCACCAGGTCTACCCTACAAATTCCACTGTTTAGCCTCTCTGACCTACAGAAATTGCAAAGTTTACAGACTCCAAAATTTGGCAATTTGATAGTTTTGAACTCCCAGAAATCGCAAAAATTATAAAATTTTTCATACCCAAAATAAAAAAAGGAGTCACAGAACTACAGAAATTAAATCAAATGGCATCTAGCTTAGAAAAAAACAGGGTGCCAATTGACTGAGCTAAAAATAGAACAGGGACTACCCCGAACTAAATTAGGGGATTCCCGAAGAAGTCCAGTAAAGCCTGACCACATCGCAACTACCTGAGGTCAAATTTTTACCTTGCCGAGACCGCTTCGAAGGCGGCTGGTTGTCCTCTTCGAGATCCTCGAGCTCTTCCGAGTCGATCTCGTCGTCGTCCTCCTCTTCGACTTCTTCGTCTTCAACTTTGTCGGATTCTGAGTCGGACGGCATGGCTGACAGATGACCAGATGCTGCTAGGCTGGAGCAGAAGTATCAATGCTTTTGTGCTATTCATTATTGTAACACTGTGACGCATTGTAAAACTCATACGTTGCTACCTAAAAAAATTAAGAGACTAACAACACATACTTAAGACTATGACTCAAGCAAGGAAGAGCTCAATGTGCTTTTTTGTTAAACTTTGACCATAGAATATGCACTGCCAATACTTTTATTAATTATACTTTTTAATTATAACAATATAATTGTAAAAACTTGAGTAAGCTTCCTGTGACTTGCTAATCTATTTATTATTCATGAATAAGGAAAAATCTAAATAAAAGGTAGGTTTATTTGCACATGAACACTTTGCAAAACAATTAAATAAAATTATTGGTTTTGATTAGGCTGATGATAAACTATGAATTTTCATCTTTTAGAAAAAGCTTGCTAAAATTGCAATATTAACAAAAAATAGATTTTGTCCTTTTAAAATTGAGCAAAAGGGTAAGTTTAATACAAAGGGCCAATACAAAATTCAGAGCCAATGTATTAATTTTTCCAATATTCCATCTCTATTATTATTTGCAGTTTTTAATTCTCAGCCAACTATTATATTGTATGTACTTAAATCTGCCCCCCAAACCTTCCAATGCAGCCCCAAGGTCCTCAATGATCTAGCATTTCATCTAGTCTCTTGGTCTTTCATCCGACCTCTCTCTTTGCATCACTGTTTTATGTTGGCATTTTATGGTGAAAGATAGGCTACAGGTCTGAATGTTTCTAGGAGGCAGTAATTAGGTTTGGAATGAGAAGAGAAAGAACAAGACAGGTTTTGGAGTGAAGGAATCTCTTATGGTGTGGATGAAATGAGATTTTGATCACTGTCAATTTAAAATATTTGTTTAGACTAAAAAGATGCAACTGTGGTGTTTTAATTCTTTCAGTTATTGGCCTTTAAGCCCTTGAAAAATTTTGCTATTTGGCCCTTGTTCTAACAATGTTGCTAGGGCCTAACCCCTGATTTAGAATTAGACTATACCCACAACAGGAGAAAAAATATTGGCTATTGCATAAAAAAGAAAAATAATATTTGGCACATTGTATCTAAGGCCTAGATTTGACTTTTTATAAATTATGCCTGAATTTTTTTTAACCATGCCCTATTTTGTAAGATTTATTGTATTCATATCATAGTTAGAGAAGTGCTTTTGCCATAGACAATTTTGATATATAAAAAGAATCCTTAATACATTTGTTACAAAATTTTAATGCACACTAAGGTCTCTGACTTCATTGTGGCTAATGCATATATTGCACAATTTTTAGCAATTTTTTTATAAAATATATAATTAAAAAACTTATCAATCTAATATACATTGTTAAATGTTTAATTTCTATAAATGTTAAATATAGTTTTTAGAAGTTAGTACATAGAAATAGCATGGAGAAATAAATGGTATAGATCATCCTCCAATTTTTGTTCTATGCTATACCATTTTTAACTATGATTCCTATGATTCTAAGAAAACTAGAAACAAAACAAAAATGATACATTGAATATAGAAATTGATTATTTCAATATATAAAGAAAATATTCTTTGTAAATAACATTTTAGTAAAAAATGATTAGTTGACTTAGGCCTACATAATGGACAGAATATTTAGGCTTGGCCTTAAATTTTATGCTTACAAATAAGTAAAAATATTTTGCAACTTTTTTACTTGACACAATTTAAAAAATGACAAGGTATTTTCTATTTAGGCCTTTTCAGAGGTTAGCCAGGTGGGATTTATAAAGTTTAATAAAAATACTGCAAAATAACTTTTAAGATCTCACTCACTTGCAGGAGTCCCTATACAATCTATATTATATTAAAAGTTAAAATAGGGCCTAGAAAGAATACAGTATTTTGCAATTGCTAGACTACTGCTGAAAACATTAAAGTATCAACTTTTCTAATAGATAAAATGATTTAATACATTTTTAGAACTTATTTATTTGATGTGCATATTTTCTCAAAGTTAAGACTCAGGCAATCCATTGGTTTCTTGCTCTAAACTATTTTAGCACTTATAATAATATTGTTCTATGTTATCTAGCTGTCAATCACCATAGACTAGTTGCCCTTGCTTTGACATTAACCAACTAAGCCTTGAAATGGTTGGCTAGGCACTAAGCAATATCTACTAGAAAATAGTATCAGACCTATAAGAACTGCAATATTGCTATGTTACTCTAGTGCTATAAAGGTAGGAGTAGGATAGTATTGATGGCTAATATTGGGCATAAAAGAATTGCAAATATTACCATTCAGTCCAAAAGGGTTCTTTTTTAAAGTTAAAGCAATCACCTATTGGTGCTGCAATTATTTGATATTTACTTTTGGTTAATAATAGACTTACATCAGTTTGGCAATATCTTGTATATATATCAAATAGCGGATAGTGGATTGGATACTATTACCCTTTGTGACTAGTTTTTGATTAGTTGACTTGACTTATTCTATTATAAAAGCATTAAAACAATTTAGAAAAAAATCTAAGCTATGCTAAGACTTGGTAGCCTATAGGCCTAAGAGCACACATGATATATAAAGGTCCTACTACGAGGGTTGTTTGGAAAGTCCGCGATCAAATGTGTCTAACAGTTTAATGGATTGAACAAATATAACGCTACTCTTCCTGCTTCTCAACGTAGGCACCCTTGAGGCTTATGCACTTGTGCCACCTCTCAGGCAACTTCTCGATGCTGGCAGCATAGAAATTGGCAGGTGATCCCCTGACCCACTGGCTGATGGCCAATGCCAGGGTCTGTAGAGAGCTGTACTAGCAACCTCGGAGGGTTTTTTCATCTCTCCGAACAGCCAGAAGTCACTGGGTGCGAGGTCCAGCGAGTAGGGTGGGTGTGGCAGCACCTTGAAGCCCAGGTCTGAAATGGCAGCCATTGTTGCCTGGCTGGTGTGCAGCCTAGCATTGTTGTGCTGAAGCAGGATGCGATGGCTCAGCTTGCCACGCCGCTGGGCCTTGATGGCTTCATGCAACTTCTGCAGGACTTGGATATTGTACTCACTGTTTATTGTGGCACCACGAGGAAGCCATTTGATGAGCAGAATACCCTCCTTGTCCCAGAAGATGGTGGCCATTTGCTTGCCAGCTGAAGGTGCAGTCAGGGCCTTGACAGGTGTGGGCTCATGGCTGGCCTTCCACACACTGCTCTGCATCTTGGACTCTGGCTCACTATAGTGAAATCAGGATTTATCCCCAGTCACAATCCAGTCCAAAAAGTTGGGATCACTGTGATATGACTGGAGGAGCTGCCAACACACCTGGACCCGCTCTCGCTGCTGCTGGTCAATCAGAAGTTTTGGGACCCAACAAGCAACAATGCGTGACATACCAAGCTCAACTGTCAGGATTGAATGAATGGCCATTGATGAGATGCCAGTAATGGTTGACAACTCTCACACTGTAGCTTGGTGATCAATATCCAGAGCACAATGCACAAGCTTGATGTTTGACCTGTTGACCGTGGTGGCAGGCTGGCCACTCCGTGGAAGGTCATCGACTGTCTCCCAGCCATCTTCAAAATGCTGCACCCACTTGTTGACCATTGTTTTTGATGGTGCACATTTGCCATATGTTGCTTGCAACTCGTGAAGAATTTCTGCCTGTCACTTTCCTTGTTTCCACAAAAACCAAATGACACTTTGCTTTGCTTCTTCATTATTCAGCATAGTGATGGAATTAGTGTGTGACTAAAAACACTATAAGAAGAAAATTCCTGGCTCAAACAAGACCACTCTTGATTTAAAACATTCAGGGTATGATATTTGTTATGGTATAAAGTTTCAAGACAAAGTAGTGACTCAAAAAAAGATATGCATGTTTGATTGCAGACTTTTTAAACAACCCTCATATAATACCATAGTCCATTTTGTTAATTACAATGTTATGCCAGAAATATTTGGTATAAGTCAAGAAAAAATAGCCTTGGCATAAAAACAACTAGCTTTTTTAATGTGGCATATAATACAATGACTTGGTATAACTTACTTAGTAGTTAAATTAAATGGAGATTTTAAATATCTAACTAATATTTTATTATTTGTAAAAAACTAAAACAAAGTTTTAAATCTAAAAGTTGCTCTATCATGCAATAACTTTTATGAATTTTTTTTATTTTTATAAAGTTTTAGCTAAAAATATACCAATGAAAACAATCAAATTTTTGAATTGAAAAATGTTTGTACAAACTACCTCACCCAACCTCTCCTAGCCTAGTCATTATGTCTGGTATGCATTGCCTAAGCTTAGCATAAGTCTAGTATAAATAATGAAATTTTATCAGTATTTTTCTAATGTAACTCTAAGCATGAAACAGACTAGTTAGAAAGCTTCCTTGCCATACATAGTCACGTGCTTAACCACTAACAACAGAAAGCTGGGCTTCTGATGCAATGCTTGTTTTTATTATGGCATATACATAGCATAGTGGCATACCCTATTGCAGCGCATGGCTTAAGTACGCCAGACGCCTACACAACCTGCGCCACGCTGTGAAATGACTTACCTGTGAAAGAAACCCTAAAGCAAAATTAACGCAGTTTTGGGTAAACGGCAGGAGTAACTATGACTGTCTTATCAAGCCTAAATGCCTCGGCATCTAATTAGTACCGCGCCACGCTGTACTAATCGCCGCGCGCCATACGCGCCGCGCCGCGCCGTATTAGATCCGCGCCGGACGCCGTCCGTCAAAATGCCCATGCGCTGCAATCAGGGACTGGCATATGTGCATAGGAGCATAGGATGTGTACCTCCCTATAAAGTTGGATTTCTTAGGCCTAGGCCTATTTTTATATAGAAAATACACATTATTAAGTATAGGAATACAACATTTACTTACATTGCATTTGCATTGCTTGAGGAATTTTGCTTGCCAAAGTTTGATCACCGAGTTTTGCTTGGTAAACTTTGCTTGCCAAACTTTGCTTGCTAAGGTTTGTAAGCCAAAGTTTTCTGGTAAAATATCTAGTGATATATATAATTTGGAACAATATATAGAGCCCTATATCAAATGATTTAAGCAACAAAGTGTACAAAATAGATTTTTTGTAATGAATATACTACCAATCTAGTGGCATAGCCAAGGCAGGCTAGAGGGACCTAGGCCCCTTTGAAATTTACCCCCCCCCCCAAAATTCTGGACAAAAAATTGCCTCTCCCTTGAATTCCAATGAAAAAAACCCTGCTTTCTTATATTTTCTCCTCTGGGTACTAAATGGGTCCCCCCAACAAAAATTTCTAGCTATGCCAATCAGTGAATTGCTAGGCCCTATATATAATCACTTATTAGGATACCTTAATATCCTAATACCCTAATTATCAGTTTGATGCTAGTAAGAATCCATTTGCAAAGCATCTATAATAAGTAGGGGCAATCTTCTCAAATTGTTTGTTTAATTATTTCCGGAATTATTTTGCCCTCTATTCAAGGGTGATGGGGAGATGGGGGTTGGAATTAAACAAATGATTTGAGAAGATAGCCATAAGTAGGCCTAATAATTGACTGACCAACTTCCCTGCAAGCCCTGCAAGCAAACTTTGGCAAGCAAACTTCTTGTAAGCAAATTTCATAGACCTAGGCCTATTAAGTACATATAGGCCATAGTCAGGAAGAAGGCATATACACCAGAAATTTTTAAGGTACATTCTCAAGAAATTTGGCATATAGCCATAGGGCCTATGTTAGGCCTAGCATGCCATAGGCCCTACAAAAAGTGATTTTGGTCGTTTGGTATCAGGCCTAGGGCCTATACATTAATATTTTGGTGTGACATGCACCAAAAATTAAATAAATACCTTATCAATAATAGTCACAATAGTTGTTCGTATAAGAATAATTACAAAATTCCATTAACTATTTAATGCAAAACAGATTTCTGTTTTCCATAAGGTAGGCCTAGGCTTAAGATACCTAGGGGTTGGTCCCTAAGGATCTCGGGTTAGGCCTACTTTGGCTTTGCTTCAAGTTCCAGGTAAGGTCAGATCCCTCGGAGTCGGATGGCTTACAGATACAAGCAATAGGCCTACCATGTCCCATGGCATGATACGTAGGGGCCTATGATACGACACAGGCAATTGCGCGCGACTTAGCACCCTGAGGCCTGAGTGTTAACCGAGTTTATCATTTTAAAAAATACGTTACATTAAACTAAATTTGTTTGCTGTGTGTACCTAAAATAAATTTTTAAAAATGTTTGCGTTGTATCTTTTTTGTAACCTACTGTTTGACATTTTTTTTAATAATGAGATTTTTCACTAGCTTTTGTTGAAAGTCTCAACTTATCATTAGCACACTAATACGGATGATAGGCCTAGCTAGTCGTCCTTGAGAATCATTCACTTTTTCAAAGAGTATCCTGCTAAAGCCTAATAATTAATTTAAGTTTCAATGTCTCTACTGAAGTATCTTTCAGCATACAAAGTTCAAGGACGACTTAGGTAGAAGGACGGGAAACCTTGTTTCTTGAAAGAATAAAAAATTAACATAGAATCCCAATTTTCTCGACGAAAAGCTTTATATCGATAGAGCAATAAGAAAGGCACAACATATCAAAAGATGAACACTGGATCTGCCTCCTATCAAAAGCAATACCAATTTTCGTGCTGGAAAAATGAAAATTTATTATCTCCGTAGTGTATTTTTGGAAAAGCCTGCCTTCAAAAACTTTTCAAGAAACGAGGTTTCCAGTCCTACTTAAGGCGTCCTTGTACAAAGTACATTGTACATTAATTTTTATACACTGCATACTAACAAACATTCATTTTGTTCGGTTGCATATACACTGTTATACATGTACATTCACTTCCTGCATTCCTACTTCACCACTTCTTCACCTTCTTCGCCATCACTTTTCCACTCCCAATAGTTATTACATCCCATTATTAAATATAAATACAGATTCGCGTAAAAACTTTTTTATTTAAAATATTTTAATAATAAAGTTTTGAGTCATTTTTAGGAGTCAAATAAAATTGAAGTGACATATTTATCGCTATTATATTTATCGAGGGCCGCAACGATAAAAACTTATTCACATAAAAAAAGAGTCAGCCGACAATCGTTTATCTTTGACCCGAAAAATCAAAGTTTACAAAGGATTTTTTCATGCATAAAACATATGAAAACTTGCGAGACACAAAATTACAGAAATAACGGACATGCAAGGGTGGTACGAATACAATACAATAAGATATAGAATTCAAATAGCTAAAAAAATCTTCAGAAAAAAAACATAATTTTGATAATTTTGAAATAAAACTTATGCAGGATTTATAATAAGACAAAAATAGGCAGCATGCATGGCCAGTGCTTGTACAGATTTTAATTAATATATACGGTTTCAAAGTACATTAGTGCAATTGTAATTTGTCATTATCATGCCATCTTACTACTGTCAGTTTGTACATATATCATTTCTATGCAATTAGTTATTACGATATGAGAAACAAATTTTGTTTTAATATAATTAAAACATTTAAATCTTCTAAAATCGGTGATAACAAAGTACAACAAAATGAGTAATATATATACGAGTTCTTACCGTAGGGCGTTAATTGTAGCAATGAACAATTACAAAATCGGCTTGGAGTTACAGATACAAATAAAGGAGTTGGGTGCGTGTTTGCTTCTTCTGACTTCGGCTTCAGTTTCTTAGCAACTCAGGTGAGCAAAAGCACAAGACAAAAGCAGAAGAGAATTAATAACAAAACAATAAAAACACTGACGGAAAAGTGAAGCGTAACATAATTTTTCTTTCAAAAATGTTTATTAATCTCAATTAATAGGTCGAATCCGGTCGAGGAGCATTGAGAAGCGGTGGAGTTGGGAAAATTGGGAGGATGGACCCAGACGGGAGGTCAGGCGAGGTCACTGCTGACTGGCGGAGGCGGCTGCGGCTGAAGCGTTGCTGCGCTGTTTGAGCAGAGTCCAGTCGAAGGTGTAGTCAAACTGATGGTTGAGCGTGCGGAACAGGATGCGGAACAGCTGCCTCAGGTACATGTAGTCCGGCGCCTCCTCGAACCGCAGGCCGCGGCAGTAGTTCAAGTACATGGTGAACTCGGCAGGGAAGCCTTTGCACAGGCCTTCAACTGGGGTGGACATTTTCTTTTCGCTGATCTTCTGGTACTTCTGCTTCTTGTTAGCAGCCTGCAACAGTTTGAATGTACAGAAGAGGGGGTTCGTTGGTCAACCTGGGGTGTTTGAGTCAACCTTGAGTGTTTGGGTCAACCTTGAGTGTTTGGGTCAACCTTGAGTGTTTGAGTCAACCTTGAGTGTTTGGGTCAACCTTGAGTGTTTGGGTCAACCTTGAGTGTTTGAGTCAACCTTGAGTGTTTGGGTCAACCTGGGGTGTTTGGGTCAACCTGGGGTGTTTGAGTCAACCTTGAGTGTTTGGGTCAACCTGGGGTGTTTGAGTCAACCTTGAGTGTTTGGGTCAACCTGGGGTGTTTGAGTCAACCTTGAGTGTTTGGGTCAACCTGGGGTGTTTAAGTCAACCTGAGTGTTTGGGTCAACCTGGGGTGTTTGGGTCAACCTGTGGTGTTTGGGTCAACCTGGGGTGTTTGGGTCAATTTTAGGTATTTGAGTTCACCTCGGGTAGTTGGGTCAACCTGGGGTATTTGGGTTAACATAGGATGCTGGTGTCAACCTGGGATGCTGGGGTCAATCTGGGATGCTGGGGTCAATCTGGGATGCTGGTGTCAACCTGGGATGCTGGTGTCAACCTGGGATGCTGGGGTCAACCTGGGATGCTGGTGTCAACCTGGGATGCTGGGGTCAACCTGGGATGCTGGTGTCAACCTGGGATGCTGGTGTCAACCTGGAATATTAACAATACAAAAAAATTCTGACCTGCAAACCCTGCCAGGGCAGTGAGCCGCGATTAAAGTACATGAGCACGTAGCCCAAGGCCTCCATATCGTCTCGGCGCGATTGCTCAATGCCTAAATGAGCATTGATAGAGGCGTACCTGGCCGTGCCAGTCAAGTTCTTGTCCTCGCTGCGGAATTTGAGTTAACTTTGAGCTGATTTTCTGACTGGACGCTAATTTTTCTACTGTAAGTAGCATAACCGACATTTTGAACATAAAAATGATGATTAAAAATAAGGAAACGCACCGGTAGGGGATGTGCTTGCCGGAGCGACTGTCCCGGTACTTCTTGGCTAAGCCAAAGTCGATGATGAACACCTGCGGGATATTAAAATGCTTGAGAGTTAGTTAAAGTTTTTACCATCGCTGAGGCAATTCAGCGTCAGCGTTAATTTTACAGCGTCAATACTGTACTGTACAGCGGCCCTGACTTTGGTGGCGAGTCTAACAGTCTAGAGCTTACAACATAACTACCTGCATTTAGCTCACCTTGTTGCAGTGCCGCCCAATGCCCATGAGGAAGTTGTCCGGCTTGATGTCGCGATGGATAAAGTTCTTATTGTGCACGTATTCGATTCTGTTGATCATCTGATCGGCCAGCATCAGCACAGTCTTCATCGTGAATCGCCGTGAGCAGAAGCTGAACAGATCCTCAAGGCTGGGCCCGAGCAGGTCCATCACCAGCACATTGTAGTCTTTTTCTACGCCGAACCAGCTAAGTTTAAGTGGGTTACATGGAATTACCCGTTAGTAACTATCAAGGTTCTTTAAATCTATCCCATTCTGAAGCGCTTGCCAATGAGTGAAAAGCACTCACCGAACATGAGGTATGCCGATGCCACCTTGAAGCAGTTTGTACAGCTTGCTTTCATAGAGCAACTGCGGATGGCGGGCCTTCTGACTTTCCAGCTTAACTGCGATTTCCTAAAAGCATTTTTAAATAGGCTTGGTGTAATTGAATGGTATATCACTTTAACTGGGGGTTGAAGGCTTGAATGTCTGTTTTTGTTTGTTTGAGGTTGAAATTTGTTTTACACATTCAAGCATTATCTTACCAATTGCACATTTGCACTTTTTAATGTAATTTCACAGTGGATTTTATGTTATAAAGTTTTGTTATACAATTACATTTTTAGCTCACTTGCAAAATATGTAGCATTTTTCTAAAAATTTTCCATCTTAATCCTACTAGACAGTAATTATATGCTGGAATGAAAATTCTAGTTTTTTTATTCTTTGCCTCTATAAATCAAAAAATTTGCCAAGAATAAGGTGCTTTCATGCTAATTTTCTTATAATATCAATATATTCTTTGAAGTGAGAGTTTTATTAAACTTTAAAGTGTTTGTTTTTTATAGAAGTTTATAATCCTCCTTTTAATTTTACTCTCTATAAGTTGCTAACAATTTTTACATGCTTGGGCATAACCAAGGATTCACCCAGCCATTTCTATTGACAACACACACATGTAAGTTGCTATTGGATGGAATAGTAGTCACGTGACTGCTCTCAGCCAATAGCGACTTACATGTGTGTGTTGCCAAAAGAAATGGCCAAGTGATTCCCAAGGTTGCGCATGTATGAATTTTTATTTTAAAAAGTTTTCTTTAATCACAATTAGGCTATACCATATATGCCAAACCTGAACTTGGCCATTTTTGCTATATTAAGATCCTTAGTAAGAGGCAAAATTTTAGCATAAAAGCTGCCTTATATTATAGACTATGGGCATATAGTATTAGACTACCTAGGTTTAGGACCTTGTTGCTAGAGGCCAAACAAGTACTCAACTGAGTATTCTACATGTTGAGTAATTGACTCTTTTTTCAACTACTTGACTGTCAAGAAATTTTACTCAGGTCAAGTTGAAAAGTTGAGTATTTTTATGGGTGTTTATATAGATAATATATATAGGGTAAAAATGCCCTTCAATATATGAAATATCAATATGGCAATGAAATTTCAACAAGGCATTTTCCTTTTTTTAACAATTGTATCAGTTGTATTGTTGTGCACATCTTGGTATTATTATACAAAAAATAACTAAATGGAACACTAACTGGAAATATTATCACTATTTTTTTATTCCATCTAAGGATTTCTTCAGATCCTTATACAAGAATTTGGCTAGCTAACCAGCTGCAACTACAGCTAGACACTCCTAGAAATATGGATGTCATATTTGGCAATTACAACTTAGCTAGACAACTTAGTGCTGCAGCCTTTGTTTCATAGAACTCTCATGGAATGACACATATAAGCAAAAATTTATTAGTATATTTTTATTACTTTAATACAAGGGGTGATCAAAAAGTTCTGCAACCTTTTGTTATAGCTTTTAGTAATAGAATCGACAAAAGCCAAAAACTTACACATATGCGGCTATATCTGTTTGCTATATTTATATACATTTTTGGCTTCCAAATGTGCTCCAGTCAAATTTCACAGCCATATATTTTCCATGTGTTTTCAGTAGCTGATGGAAACATCAAAAGACAGTGTTCGCTTCTATATCTTTATGTGCATGCAACTTGGTTGCAAAGTGACTGAGATTCATACCGATCGGGTGAATGTTTTAGCTGACTCTGCTCCATCATTTGACACAGTTGCCCGCTGGCTGCGCCATTTCTTGGAAGGCTGGGACAGCTTCAACGATGAACCGAGGTCTGGCCGACCCCGGACATCCATGACCGAAGATGTCGTGGCCCATGCCGATGCAATAATTCGTGAGGATTGGAGCATTACGCTAAGATTCCTTGCCTATGAGCTTGGTGTCAGCTATGGAAGTGCTCATAACATCATGCATGAGCGACTGGGCTGCACAAAGACCTGCGCTCGGTGGGTACCCCATCTTCTCACTCCGGAGCAGCAAGCAGAGAGGGTGCGCATCTGTCTCTTGTGGGTGCAAATTTTTGAGCCCCATGGCCCACGACGACTGTCGGATGTCATCACAGGAGGCGAATGTTGGATCTCATTCTTTTACCAAGAAGGATAAGCAGTCCAACATGGTCTGGCTGGCAGAAGATGAGCCTGAGGCCCAAGGTGCTGAAGACCGGATTCCGCAGTTGGAAGCGGATATTCACCATTTTTTCAACTCTCAGGGTGTTGTATCAGTAAACATACTTCCAGTGGGTGCCACAGTAACTGCCAGGTACTACATAGACACATGCTCTGCCAGGCGTGCTGCAGGAGCGGCAGGAACGTGCGCGAACCAGGCATGGACCTTGACTACTGCTGCACCATGACAATGCGGCACCACACAGAGCGGCCTCAACCATGGCGTACCTGGAGCAGCAGGAGGTCCGGCTGCTGCCCCATCCACCCTACTCTCCAGACCTAGCACCCTGTGACTTTTGGCTGTT
Source organism: Macrostomum lignano (assembly GCA_002269645.1). Lineage (NCBI taxonomy): Eukaryota > Metazoa > Platyhelminthes > Macrostomidae > Macrostomum > Macrostomum lignano. Next base: position 479,839 of record NIVC01000440.1, read on the forward strand.
CCCGAGGATCGAATCCATCATTTCTGGGAGGCCGTTTTCACACATACAAGACCTTGCCCAAGTGGTACATTCAGCTCTACAGGGTATACCAACTTCTGAGTACCATGACTGCTTTCAGACATGGTGCACACGCATGCGACGGTGCATGGATAGTGGTGGAAAGTACTTTGAGGGAATGTGACACTGATTAGACGCCGTGGTTGCTGTAACACTGAGTTGTGAGGTCACTTGCAGAACTTTTTGATCAGCCCTTGTATTATTCATTTATTTTGATTATTATTTATTATTTAATTTCAAATAAACTAATAAAAACATTTAAAAATAATATAAATTATTTATGATACAATATATTCATATATATCTTTATATAAAATGACATTATGACAGTATGACTATTAAAAATGCTGCATAAAAATGTGCAGATTACTTGCTTAACATTTCTTGACTACTCAACATAATATTTCAGCATATTTTTGGAGTGTGCGCTGTGCGCGAAGCTAAAATATGAATTTGTGCACCGAGGTGTACATTCATTTATTGACAAATACATAGCTAACTAATGCGCTGTAGCACTAAAAACTCAGTAAAAATCCAATTAAAACAAAACTAAAAAACGGATAAATTTCACTGGGTAACAGTTAAAAAATCGTCAGAGTTTTCTCAGCTGATTCAGACTAATTTTGGTGCTCTGAGTCTGAATATCACATTGATTTTGCCCTATCAGGTCAACTTTTTGAGATACAGCCATACGTCTACCTGACGGGCTATGCATATATGCTAATACTATAGGGGTCTTAAGTTCCACTTTTGTATCTATGATATATAGGCCCTACATTATTTTAGTATTATATTTATATGTTATTTAAATAAATATATCATTTATATATTATATTATATTATATATGTTCATCAATATATAGCATCCTGCCATTACTTTCAGCTTATTGATATGGCTTCGGCTCGACGGTCATGCAGGAATAATCCTGACGTTTTCTGCTACATCTGCAGAGAATACACGCTATCAGTAGACAGGAAGAACATCACAGGATTTGTGAAGCGTGCCTACTAGGCTTATTTTAAAGTCAAGTTGGGTGACCAAGATAAGTCCTGGGCACCCCACATAGTGTGCAAGACGTGCGTGGAATACCTCCGGCGGTGGACAAAGGGCCCAAAAACTTCACTGAAGTTTGGAATTCTGATGGTTTGGAGGGAGCCATTTGACCATGCATCGGATTGTTACTTCTGCGCCATCAACACTACTAGTATCAACAGGAAGAATTGGCATAGCCTCCAGTACCCCGACCTTCCATCTGCCCGCCGTCCAGTTGCTCACTGCGAATAAATTCCAATACCAGCATTCACAGAGCTTCCTGATTGTGATGCTGAGACCCTGAGCACTACAGATGAGGATGGAGATGCAGAAGACAAATATGAAGCACAAGATGGTCCACAGCCTTTTTCACAATGTGAGCTTAATGATCTGGTTTGGGATCTCAGCTTGTCAAAGACTTCTTCCGAGCTGTTGGCCTCGAGACTCAAAGAGAAAAATCTTCTTGGCAAGGACGCGCATATTACCTTTTTTCGCAGAAGACATGAGGAATACATGGTCTACTTCTGCCAGGAGGAAGACCTCGTGTATTGCCAAGATGTCTCCAGTCTTGTTGTCAAACTTGGCGCTCCTCAATACAATCCGAGAGATTGGCGACTCTTCATTGACAGTTGTAAATGCTCTTTAAAGTGTGTGCTCCTCCACAATGGGAACCAGTTTGCCTCAATCTCTCTTGCGCATTCGACAACTCTCAAAGAGAAATATGAAGCAGTGAAGTACGTGCTCGACAAAATCCAATATGAGCAGCACCAATGGATCATCTGCGTCGACTTCAAGATGGTGAACTTTTTACTTGGTCAGCAATCTGGGTTCAGCTCTGGACAAAGATGGGAGGTGCTTTAACTACCTGTGCCAAGCTTTTCCTCGACTGACCATTGAGAAGCTGAAGGCTGGCATCTTTGATGGCCCACAGATCCGGCAGCTCATCAAAGACCCAGAGTTTCAAAACTCCATGAACACGCTAGAGTGCGCTGCCTGGAAATCGTTTGTGCAGGTGGTGAACAACTTTCTAGGGAACACGAAGGCACCAAACCACGCCAGACTCATCAGCAACATGATAGAGGCCTTCAGAAAACTTGGGTGTTTGATGAGCATAAAGATGCACTTCCTGTTCTCACACATGGAGAAGTTTCCTGAAAACCTTGGGGCAATGAGCGACGAGCAGGGAGAAAGGTTCTATCAGGACATGCGCCAAATGGAGGAGAGGTACCAAGGGAGGTGGGACGCAGTCATGCTGGCGGACTACTGCTGGTCACTGAAGAGAGACAACCCAGCAGCTACTCACACACGGGAATCAAAGAAATGCCAATTTATGCCGTGAACTTTGAACTTTTGTCATGTACAAGTAACACTTTTCTTATACAAGCTTACTAATTAATACTATGATAACACCTTGATCATATCTAATACATTCTGATCAATTTAATAGAGTAAATAAAACTGAATGAGTGTAACTACATAGACTTCTATTTCTTTGGGAAAATGGAAAAACTAGGGGTTTCTTATAATATATAAAAATTTGTTTTTTGGAAAATATAATTTTAAAAAATTTCTGTTGTGAAAAATCCTGACCTGACTAAGCAAAACCAAGGTCATTTTCAGACTCAGAGCATCAAAATTAGTCTAATTCAGCTGGCTCATTCCATATAAGATGGACATTTTTGGAAAATAGAAAAAAGTCAATGTTTTTGCTTGCCATTGCCTAATTAGCCTATTTTTTACCAAATGTTTATATTGTGCAATATATACAATCTAAGAATAAAGGAATGGTAAAATGTTGGATTAGTATGTTATCAATTGGCAAAAAGTCATTTTTGTAAAAATTTGGACATTTTTTGAAGCAAAAGACATCATTAAGATTTTGTACCTTTTAAAAACAAATAGAAAGCTTTTGAAGGTTGAAACAAACTATAGATAAAAGTATAGTACTTGCATCATCAGATAAAAGCATTGGTGACCAAATAATCTATTATATTTTTAATGTATTAGTACCTCAAAGTTACTGAATTGACAGAAAAAAATATGTTACGACCATAATGTTACGACCATAAGGCTGCCTTTTCTTTTGTATCTTTGTTGCCTTTTGAGTTTATATATTCTAATAAAAGAGTATGATTTCTAAAGATGTTCTTAGTCAAATTTTAAAAATGTATTGCAAAATATCAAAAATGAAAAATGTTATAAGACTTTTACCTTTTAGTTTCTATATGTCAAAAATCCTGTCGTTACGACCATAAGTGTCATTTAAGGTTTAATAGCATCTATACTAATGATGATATCTATATGAAACTCTATAAATATATTCTAGACAAAATAATCTTTCATTTAAAATATTGGTTTAGTATATTCTATTATTAGATTTCATTTTATAAGTAAAAATAACCTGTCATGTTACGACCATGCTTATATGAAATGAGCCAGCTGGAAAACCCTGGACGATTTTTCAAAAAAGATTTATTTGTTACCCAGTGTTTTTGTACCTTATATAGGCTTTTTTTAACTCAAAACTTTTGCTTTTTTTAGCTCACGTAGAAAATTCTCAAAAGAAATAGCTTTAACTTTACGTTAAAATCCCATTTTGAATTTTATTATTCATTTCACTTACCAAGAAACAACAATTTTTTATTGATATGCTTGGAAAAAACGTAATCTTAAAGCTTATTTTATGCACTGCATATGCAGATTATACATTTAGGTGACTCATTGTGAGCTAAATTTTTCTGATTAGGTTTTGCTGTGTACCACTGTGCGCTAAAAACTTCTGCTAAGCCTTTGTTGTTCACCATGTGCGCCACTTTGCACATATTTTTTGTTGATGTCTGCCGGAATTTTCCGCCATAATGTACACCTTCCTGAGTGTAGCATTTTTGCTAAAAATTCCTTTGCCAAAATGGGTTGCACCTAGAGCTACAATAGTAATTTAAAAAAAGTTAAAAGCTATCTCTCTTTGTATAAGCCAATTTAGAGCTATACCTATAGGTTGTAGCTACCTTGGTGTGGCCACCTTATATATGCGCCTTTGAGAATATAGAGTATAGGCTTCCAACTTCCAGTTGTTTCTAAATTAAAAAAAATAATAGGAAGGCTAAGACTAAGCCTACTGCCTACAAAACTAGAAAGCCTAATAAAGCTATTAATTTATTTTTATTAAAATGAAAAAATACAAAAAACAAAAGCCAATGAGGAATTTTTCATATATGTATATATGTATATACTAGCATGTATTCAAATATTTAGGCCTAGCTAGGAGCCAAAACCAGGATGGAATTCTTGCACAAAAGTTGTTACGCGTTTGTGCGCGCTTGTCAAATTTGTGCCCGCTTGCGCACTGAAAAGAAGCCTACTTGCGCGCTCTTAAAGGTGTATGCTTACTCCATCATATGCGCTTGCAAAGAAGCTGTTTGCCGCAGAATCACAAATAGGATTTGACTTTTATATGCATTCAACATGGTTATATGCCATGTAGTGTATGCGCGCTCAAGTTCTCCTACTTTTTATAGGCCTAGTCTAGAAGGTTGTTTTTATGCCAGAAAATTTTAAACAAAAGTAAAACAAAGAAGAATAGTTTTTAGCAAAAATAGTTACTTTAAAGTTTAGTGAAACTCTTATAATTTTTAAAGAATATTTTCTGTAAAAATTATAGTGATCAAGCTACTTTACACTTAAAGTACAACTTTCTAGTTTACGTTGGCATAAGAATTGAAAAACTAGAAATTTCATTTTTAGTGCATGGGCCTGCCATGATCTGCTTTTGCTTTATGAATTTTTTACAGCTGGTGTGCACACTTGCGTGCTGCTCCAAAAACATGCGTGTGCGTTTTCCTACCCCCAACGGCCCAAGCAAGAATTCCATCCTGGAGCCAAAATAAGAATAAGATGTTATTCTTCTTTAAACTTCTAGCATGCACTATAGTTAAATTTGGGCTGTTAAAAGCCCATTACTTAATATGATCTTAAGTTTGGAAGCAATAGAGGTTAGGCTAATAATAATGTACAAACTTCAAAACTAAGCTGAAAACTAATAAAAAACATTAAAGTTAAATTTTATCACAACATTGTCAACAATATTTAAACAGTAAATTCAAATAAAAACATCCATACCTCTCCATTTGTTTGGTTTACACCGAGGTAGATTTCTCCAAATGAACCACTTCCAATTTTCTTAATAAGACGATATTTTTGATTAACAATAAATTCCTTGCTGTTTGCACTACTTGCCATTCTGAAGTGAAAGCACACAAAGTAAATTGAATAAAACTACCTAGTAACTCAGCAAGCTACTTGAATTCTAGAAAAAATACAGAAAGACAACGAAATATTGCAAAAAACAGCTTTAGGTTTCTAAACAGGAAACTTTTTTTAAACTAACAAGGAAGAAGATCAGCTGACTACCAAACGGACAGGAAAGGGTGTTTACGTCTTTCTAAGAAATTTGTGCTTAGCAAATTGTGAGTGGGCTTATTAAATTGGAAATATTCCTAAGATACAGTCAGCGTACACCAGCTCTAAGTTAAAAGTAATTTTCTTTGTATTCATAAAAAACTTTTACAATTTGTATGCTCTAAAAACAATCAAGGGTTTTTTAAGTAAAACGTGTGAAACTTTTTGACATCATTTGTTTTAAAATCAATCGTAAATTCCTAAATATAACTCGCTAAAATTTTAAATGCATAAATGCATTTTTTCATTTCAAATTTTAATTATTTAGAATTAACACTCGTGCATACAATTGTGTGTACTTAGGTTTTAAAGCTACCTGTTCCAGTAAAGTACTTACTAAGTTACTACTGGATCCAAAATAGTTCTAAATTTCATGATTTATAGTCTCCTACGAGTCCCGTGATTGCTATATCTGCAATTGTAACATGCAGTGTATGTAGTCCCCCCTGATCAATATCGTTTATATCCGCCGTAAGCGTAACCCGCCCGAAGCGGGATCCGCCACAATAGCACCCAAATACACAGAATCCGCCTAGCCCGCATTACATGTACATGATGGCTCAACAAAAACATGTGTACAGTATGAACATGTAATCTATAATCTGTAGACATACAGTGTATTACAGAATCCACCGGCCTATGATTACCCGCGGTTGGTTCCGTACCCATGCTAGTTGCAGATTGATGCACAATGTAAGCTTCGCATACTACTTGTTTCAGTAAATTTTATAGTGACAGCCAGACCAAATTTGACGCGATCGATCTTCACATGTTCACAAAACTCGATCGTTCTCTGTTGCGCACACCCGATTGTGACTAATTCAGTCACTTTTTACATAGAATTCAAAACTAATGCCACACGCAAAAACAGCGAGTAGTGCGAGAGCGAGGAGAGCCGCAGTCAATCAAAACACAAGTACGGGGAAGACAAACGACAAGGAAAGGGGAAGGGAGGCCTTAAGTCTAAATTTATACAGTCAGCCAGTCGCCAAAGTGCACCCGGTCGTGTGCACAGCTGCAACCTAAAAAACGCAAATTCCACCTGAATCACAATTCACACCAATAGAGAATCCACCCGCGAATACCGAATTTGCCTACACTATTTTATACACAGCGATAGCGATTAGAAAGGTCGGGGGTTCGATTCTTAACCCACACAGAACAAATTGCAGGTTTTGAGCAAGCCACTAAGCTTGAGGATTAAGGACCTTAAGGACCACTGTATAGTAGTCGTATATTTCGTATAACAGGCCGTAAAACTCAAAGATCGTGTATTTTTGGAGGCCAATTTCTTAGAAAGAATGCCCCAGGGAGAAAGGAAGAATTCTTTTTTTTCATCACAACTATAGAGAACATAACAGAGTGACATGCTGTGCATGTTACATATAAATTAAAAGAATAATAATCTTCACTGCCTCAGATCAAATGCAATCTTTGATTGTGGGATGAAAAAAATATTTTTTCTATCTCCGCAGTGTATTTTTCCCAGGAATTTTAGTTTTACGTCCTGTTATATACTACAGTGGTCCTTGACTTTAGCTCTGAATTGCTTCAGTTCCCAGCTGTAAAATGGGTGCCAGCATTAGCTGGGGTAATTGATGAGTAACTGAACAGCCGTACGCAGCCTTCAGATGCGGCTGAGCTGTCGGTTGCACCTGTGCCCATTAGGGCAGGGTATACATGTAATAAATTATTCATAATTATTATGGAATCAAACCATTCAAAGCATTATGGGATATGTGAAGCTTTTTTAATTAACTCACAGGTTAGCGGGCGTCTATAATATTGTTTTAATTATAATTAATTGAGCAAATTGAACTCAAGGGACCAAAGAGTTCTACTAAAATTGATTGCGCGTCAGTAAATTTCATGCTGGTCAGATTAATTAGATACAAACACTGGCCAATCAGCAGCCTTCCCAATCCCAAGGATTCCCAAGGATTTAACTATCATTAATGGCTACCCTCGCCGTTAAATTAATTCCATAAAAAGTCAAACCCTCTTAAAACCCTATTAAAACAGTTTAAAAAAATAATAATTAATATATTATCGAATCTGGTTTCCATGGCAACCAAAGAAGAAGATGACGAGTCGCTGATGCGGCAGTTCTGCGGTTACACTACCGCGCACGGGCTCGGCCGCTTCGGGGCCCAGACTGGCGCCATCGGCCGCGGCCTGTGGATCTGCTTCCTGCTGGGCACCTACGGCGGCTTCACTTTCCACATGTACAGCCTCGGCCAGCAGTTCGCCGCGGTGCCTCTGAGAACCAGTCTGAGCACTTCGTTGCCGTTCGAGTTTCCCGACGTGTACTTTTGCCCGACCGATTTGGTTACTATGAGTCGGGCAAGTCCGCAGGTGAGGCGCTCTGAGGATCGAGGTTGCTATGACAATTTATGCACTGATGTATTTCAACTGTACGTGTACACAGTAGTTTACAGTAACTGAAGTTCTTGCTGGTGCCCCTTCTGGCTGGCGCCATTGCTGCAGGCGTAGCGCCATATTTTACAACATTCCAGGTGAACATCAAAGAGCTGACCAGGGCCCTGACCTGCGACACCGACTGCAAGAAGCAGCTGAAATTCGACATCCATTGGAGCCCAGAATCCGGCACGACTAGCGCTGCCCAGTATGGACCGGCTGCCCAGGGGCTGCTGCACGTGATCTCGGCAGTTGAGAGCAACATCTCGCAGTCCTTGCACTATGGAAAGAACAGTGAGGAACCTGCGATTCTGTGATGCTTTTGGCCATGGTGCTGGCGCCCCTGGTGCTGGCGCCCCTGGTGCTGGCGCCCCTGGTGCTGGCGCCCCTGGTGCTGGCGCCCCTGGTGCTGGCGCCCCTGGGGCTAAAGCCCTTTGTGCATGCATATAAGACAGATAGAGGATAGACAAATAATAAGGCAACAATCATTTCATAAAATGTGATTAAATTGTGTCAAGTAGGAATAAAAAATAAACCACAGTATATTGCCCAGGATCCCACTATGTACTTCTTAGACACGCGGTAGTAGCAACGTTCTAGTATTACTTAGTTATTTTCACTTGCGGTTATTTTAGCCTCTGTCAGCACCTGCCGTACAACACTTGGCGGAGAAGAGTACATAGGAAACTTGTCCATCGTACATCTGTTCGGCACCGCCCAGGTCAGGGAACCAGTGTCCGACATCAATAATCTGCCAAAAATTGCTCCCTACTTGTCCACCGCTAACTGCATCGGCTGGAATTCTGCGGCCAGGGAGCTTCAGGCCGCTGGGGTGCCGCTGGCAGCTCAAATCTTGGCCATGGGCTACTCCGAGGACGACAGCAAGTGCAGGCAGCCCCGCGGTTTGCCACTGAAGAGTTTTCAAGATAATTCCACTCGTGAGTGAGCCTTTTTCAGCCTGTAAAAATAACTGAGATTGCGATTAATAGCCTATGCTTTAGGATTGCATGTTTTTGTGAGGGTGCAGGCTAGGAAAGATATTTGTCGTCAATGTACACTCATTGGGGATACAGAAATTGAGGTTTGTGCGCTGGAGAATGAGTCACCAATGTACACTCATTGGGGGTAGAGAAATTGAGGTTTGTGCGCTGGAGAATGAGTCACCAGTGTACACTCATTGAGGGTAGAGAAATTAAAGCTTGTGAGTCACCATAGAGAATGATTCACCATATTCCAGACCAGATGCACCTGTACGTTGGCTGTCTGGATAAAAATGCGAGTGCAGCGGACTTTCCGCACCTGTGCCTGCAAGATCCATACGGTTGGATGAATCACGAGCGCTGCGCGGAGTGCTGCTACGTGGCCAATTACACCTACATGGCTCTGCACGGTGACCAGTGCCTCTGCGGTGAAGAGGTCAGCAATGTCACCGCGCTGTCCCTTAGCGACTTCGCTTGCAGCCGGAAGTGCCGGGGAAATATCGCCGAAGCCTGCGGCGGAGACGCTGCCGCGATTGTCTATCAAGTTCGGAGCTCAGGTGCGATTTGGCGGTTTAATGCGAGTGGGCTGATCAGTATGTTGGGTGAATGGAAGAGAGTGAATGTTCATGAGTTCTGTAATGAGTTCATGGGTGAGTTCATGGGTGAGTTCATGAGTGAGTACATGAGTGAGTTCATGCGTGAGTTATTGAGCCAAAAAAACACACCAAAGCCTCCAACCCGATTCGGGCAGGTTCCAACCCGCTGTTCATTCCTTTCCGAGCTTCAATCGACAGTTTCAACGAAGGCCCTTACTGCTTCTATAGAGGCAACAGCGGACAGCTGTCAGCCACCTACTGCAACGTACCGTTCTGTCGTAAGCCTTTACTAGCTACTGTAGTAGATTGTATCACACTGTAGTAGACTGTATCACACTGTAGTAGACTACATCGCACTGTAGTAGACTGTATCGCACTGTAGTAGACTGTATCGCAAAGAATACGTTGTATTTCGACTAAAATTAAATTTCATTTTTTTGTTAATCTTTCACCAGCGATCTCGCCCGGGTTTGACTGTTTGGCATTAAATAGCGAGGACCAGGTGAGCAGCGGGGAGTACCTGCGCTACACTGGCTACAAGAGCCTCACCAACACCAAGGACTCCTGCATTGACTGGACTGCGATGCGACAGGCGCTTCTTAACGGCTCTCGGACCTTCCGCTTCGATGCTGAACCCTCCATCCTGACTGGTGAGCGCTGGTAGACCTTCAATGCATTCCACTGCACCGCCGTGTTAGACTTCCTGACACATCTTTTAATTAGTTCAGATATCCTGAAGCACCCCGAATTCTGGAATACTGACACATACTGTGACTGTCTGACACACAGCTGCCATTCTGTGACTGACACACAGCTGTCATCCCGTGACTGTCTGACACACAGGTGTCATCCCGTGACTGTCTGACACACAGCTGTCATCCCGTGACTGTTTGACACACAGCTGTCATCCCGTGACTGTCTGACACACAGCTGTCATCCCCTGACTGTCTGACACACAGCTGTCATCCCGTGACTGTTTGACACACAGCTGTCATCCCGTGACTGTCTGACACACAGCTGTCATCCCATAACTGTCTGACACACAGCTGTCATCCCGTGACTGTCTGACATACGCCCCCCTTCCAGTCAATATCCTTGATGTGTACATCGAAACCCCGGACTTCGAGCTGTACAACTACGTATCGCGCCGGGTCTGCCGGGTTTTCAGATGTTTTGACGCAAAAAACGCAAATTATACTACTATCTGAAAATGAAGTAAGTAGTATACGAAAACGCTATCCTAAGCGTGATATATGGCAATATGTAGTCGTAATAATCCATGTGCTCATATATGTACATTAATTCCATGTACATTAATCCCTATCTATCTCAAATTGGATATGTACATTAATTCCATGTACATTAATCCCTATCCCAAATTGTCTATCCCCAATTCTATATGTACACTCACATTAATCTACAGTGTCATCCCCAGACGGTCTGAGCGCGCACCAAAATTACATGTACAATACTACATGTACGCAGAGGCGAGAATTACTAATCTCATCTACTACCAAATGAGTCAACTAACAGTGTAGCGTACATCATGTATAAGTATTTACAATGAAGATATATTTACATTTAATCAGTAGCATATTACAGGAATCGAGACATGTACACCATCACCAGCAAATAGAATATACAGAAAATTTTACATTGTTTTTCAATAATTTTCTCTTCATAAATGATTTTAAACCTCTCCCAAGTCTGCCCCCCAAATGCAGGACTGTGTTGAAGCAGTGCTTTATATTTCTATTGACAGTGGGTATGATACAAGAAGCTTCGTCGCGCTTTAATTACAGTAAACCATCCCCTCGAAGCTCCTATACTGAATGCTGAATCACCCTTTAACTCGGACCATAGTCAAATTCAACCCTGTTCGAAAACAGCCACCCCTCCGATGTTCACCAGACTCGTCTTCACAGCGCAGACCCCATAGCAAAATCGAGCTAAATTTTAACACTCGCCCCTGTTCTCTCTGTCCCCCTTCTAAATGCCAAGGAATTTCGACCCTCTCTTCATTTTCAGTGTACAGACAGATCTTTCCACAGCACAGACCATATATTAAACTTCAAAACCCCTCTCTTCTCCGATTACGTCATCCATGCCGCCCCAGATAGCAAGAAACCAACTTTTAATGCACACATCAACCCCCGCGAGCAAATCCGAGTCCGCCAACCTCTACCTGCATTGACAAACCCCAGCTGCATTTGTAAATGTACACAGCCTATGAATCAGTGTCTCCACCGCATGCAATTCTGATTTACTTGATCTAAACTTTGTAAGTAGTATAAGTCACCCTTGCGTTTACTAGAAGTAGTGAAGTCCACAAATTTAAATACGTGAGGCTATTCAATTCTGCCTCTCCGCCTCCCCTACCTTCTCACTTCAAGCTTTCAGACTTGGTCTTTGAGACGGTCGGTTTAATCTGTTAGAAGCAGGAATGAATCATGCACTGACCTCTCCATACAAAGTAAAGTTGGAATTTCAGACAAGAAATTTGGTTATTTTAAAAGCTAAATGACTAGAAATGCACATTTTTTCATTAAAATGCAGCTTTTTACAGTTTTTTTACGATTTTAACCTTAAAATGCAGACTTTGTTGATCAAAATCAGTAGTTTCATCACTAGAAACCATACTTTCAACAGCTAATTTGTCCAAATGTCGCTTTCAACTTGACCTTAGACAGCTTTTAAGCAGGAATGAACCCCACACAAACATCCACAAGCCAGCCCAAAATCAGCCAAAGACATGGCTATTGAAGCCTAAATTGCTAGAAATGCACATTTTTTCAGAAGAAAATACAATTTTTCACAGTTTTTATGCATTTTTTACGTTAAAATGCAGACTTTATTGATCAAAATCAGTAGTTTCATCACTAGAAACCATACTTTCAACAGCTAATTTGTCCAAATGTCGCTTTCAACTTGACCTTAGACAGCTTTTAAGCAGGAATGAACCCCACACAAACATCCACAAGCCAGCCCAAAATCAGCCAAAGACATGGCTATTGAAGCCTAAATTGCTAGAAATCATGTCCTGTGTTACGACACTGCCTAGCAACCGTATAATTTTATTAATACATGAACTAGCACTCCTATTTTACATTCATTGAGAGGCGGCGGCAGCGGGTGGAGGGTGGCCAGACCGTGACTGTGCGCAGCACAGTCCCTGTCTCTACTGCCGCCTCCGCCCGCTGCCGCCGCCTCTCAATGAATGTAAAATAGGAGTGCTAGTTCATGTATTAATAAAATTATACGGTTGCTAGGCAGTGTCGTAACACAGGACATGCGTTTTTCTGTAAAGTAATAATAACCCCACCATTAATATAGACAGTTGGTCGTGTAAACGAATAATTTGAAAGTTTAGTCTATGTTTTACAAAATGTCTCTATGAAAACTCATCTTCCTACTGACAGTAGAGTTTGCAAAAATCAGTTCTTGGAAGAATGCGACATTTTCGTGAAAATATTTAAACTGCTATATTGGGCCTATGACAGATTTTTATTGAGAAACTATCGTCATTTCCACAGAGAAAGATAAACATGTGAAGCTTTCGTGAAGATTACATCTTCATACTACGGGTGTCAAATTTTCCTGTATTTGACTGAACGTACGTGCATTTAGTCATAGTCGGGGGAGTACTTCAACCATTTCTCAGGTTTAAATCGGCTGCCGCTTGCATATGTACATCACATGTAAATGAACATGTGGTAAATCTGATGAGGAACTATGCATACATGCGCGAGTTGCCCGGAAAGAGCTGAGATTGATAGATAATGAAAAATCAGTAGGAAAGAGAGAATGAGGCTGCGTGACCACCCACCCCATTATCCTGTCTTTCCGTTGCATGGCAGCACGTAATTAAATGTGTCAAGTGTACAATTGATTCAATCGATTACTCGTTTATACGCAAAGTATCGAGAGAGTTTTTAATTGCATCCAAACTTTCTGACTAATGCATTCGTGTGTTCCAAAGAAGGAGACACTGATTCATAGGGTGTGTACATTGACAAATGCAATTACAGCACACATGGTAGGGTTGGCTTTGGTAGACGCGCGGATTTGCTTGGTTCGCATTGTTCATATATGTGCATCGAAATTTTTTTCTTGCTAACTGCTTCTATGGGGATGTATAGATGATGACGTAATCAGAGATAGGGCTTTGGTTGGGGGAGGCTGGGTCCGTGCTGTGAAAAGATCTGCTTGCTTCGTCAAAATGTACATTGGGATTGAGAGAGAGGCCGGTCGAATTTCGTTGACAACTAGAAATGGAAAGGTTTGGTCAGAGAATAGGGGTGTATGTGTGTTTTGGCTTTATTCAAAATGGTCTGTGCTGCGAAGACGAGTCCATTGACCATTGGGTGTTTGCTGTTTTGCCAATTCAGTATACTGAACCTGTTAAACTGATTGCCTCATGAGTCACTTTTCTGGGGTATGTGTAGGAGAGAGAGGCCTGAGAGAGACAAGGGCTCGATTTGGGTGGGTCCTCTGGCTCCATTCGTATTGGCCAATTTGGCGAATTGGCAAATCTACTTGCATGGGTTAAATTATTGAATATGGTCAGAGTTGAAGAATTTGGGGATGAATCAAGATGTAAAGTTGGCAAAAACAACACTGATTCACCACATCTAAAAGATGACTGCTAGGAGCTTCGGAAATAAGACTACTGTACACAGCAGCATCAACAAAAGGTATTAAATTGTCAATCAAAATCGACCCGTAGATGTGCGATTTTGCATGGTTTACAGTGTTCATATGTGCATCGAAAAATTTTGTTTCTTGCTAACTGCTCCTATGGGGGAGGTGGATGACGTAATCAAGATAGGGTTTTGGTTGGAGGAGGCTCAATATATGAGTCTGTGCTGTGAAAATATCTGTTTATACACTGAAATTGGAGAGGGAGGGTCGGAATTCCTTGACAGTTAGAAATGGTAAGGTCAGAGAGACAGGGACGAGTGGTTCTGTTCTACATGGGTCTGTGCTGTGAAGACGAGTCTAATATGACCATTGGGTGTTGGGTGTTTTGCCAATTCCGTAATACACTAAACCTGTCCAGCTGATTGCCGCATGAGTCACTTTTCTCGGTGGGTGCAGAAGGAGAGAGAGAGAGGTCTGGGAGGGACAGTTTAAATGTCAATCGAAATCAACGGGCCGCTTCGCCGACTGTATATGTTAAAATTATTATAGCTAGGTTTATAGCAAACTGTGCGTTTTAACCCAATATTCAAGAATAATCCCTTCCCTGACTTCTTGAGGGGTATTTCATGTACCAAATACATACATTTGAATGATGAAACAGCATTTTTGACGATTAAGTTGTAAAAATTATGGTTTCTGCTGATGAAGTGATTAATTTTGTTCAATAAAGTCAGCATTTTAACGTTAAAAAGAGTAAAAACTGTGAAAAATTGACAAGCTTTAAACCAAAATGCGCAAATTTCTAGTAATTTAGCTTTCAATGAAAATGTCTTGGGTGGAATTCCAACTTGGGCCGGGGTGTGCATATGGAGATCAGTGTGTGACTCATTCCTGCTCGAAAGCTGTCTCTTGCCAACTTTGAAATCAGCATTTGGACAAATTAGCGGTTGAAATTATGGCTTTTGGGATGAAACTACTAAGTTTGATCAATTCGCATTTCGCATTTTAACGTTAGAAAATAATAAAACTGTGAAAATTGGCCTTTATTAAACGAAAGAATGAGAAATTCTATGAATAGCTTTAAAAAAACGATGGCTTTAGTGGAAATTGGACTGGCTCGGGTAATCCGTGTGCGATTATAATTCCTGCTCAAAGCTGTCTCAGAGTTCCAGAAGTAGCATTTGTGATAATTTTGTGTTAAAATTGTGGTTTTTAGTGATGAAACTACTGATTTTGATCAATAAAGTCTGCATTTTAACGTAAAAAATGCGTAAAACTGTGAAAATTTGTATTTTCTTATGAAAAAATGCTGATTTCTAGCAATTTAGGCTTCAATAGCCATGTCTTTGGTTGATTCTGGGGTGGCTTGTGGATGTTCGTGGGGGTTCATTCCTGCTTCAAAGCTGTCTAAGGTCAAGTTGAAAGCGACATTTGGACAAATTAGTTGTTGAAAGTATGGTTTCTAGTGATGAAACTACTGATTTTGATCAATATAGTCTGCATTTTAACGTAAAAAATGCATAAAAACTGTGAAAAATTGTATTTTCTTCTGAAAAAATGTGCATTTCTAGCAATTTAGGCTTCAATAGCCATGTCTTTGGCTGATTTTGGGCTGGCTTGTGGATGTTTGTGTGGGGTTCATTCCTGCTTAAAAGCTGTCTAAGGTCAAGTTGAAAGCGACATTTGGACAAATTAGCTGTTGAAAGTATGGTTTCTAGTGATGAAACTACTGATTTTGATCAACAAAGTCTGCATTTTAAGGTTAAAATCGTAAAAAAACTGTAAAAAGCTGCATTTTAATGAAAAAATGTGCATTTCTAGTCATTTAGCTTTTAAAATAACCAAATTTCTTGTCTGAAATTCCAACTTTACTTTGTATGGAGAGGTCAGTGCATGATTCATTCCTGCTTCTAACAGATTAAACCGACCGTCTCAAAGACCAAGTCTGAAAGCTTGAAGTGAGAAGGTAGGGGAGGCGGAGAGGCAGAATTGAATAGCCTCACGTATTTAAATTTGTGGACTTCACTACTTCTAGTAAACGCAAGGGTGACTTATACTACTTACAAAGTTTAGATCAAGTAAATCAGAATTGCATGCGGTGGAGACACTGATTCATAGGCTGTGTACATTTACAAATGCAGCTGGGGTTTGTCAATGCAGGTAGAGGTTGGCGGACTCGGATTTGCTCGCGGGGGTTGATGTGTGCATTAAAAGTTGGTTTCTTGCTATCTGGGGCGGCATGGATGACGTAATCGGAGAAGAGAGGGGTTTTGAAGTTTAATATATGGTCTGTGCTGTGGAAAGATCTGTCTGTACACTGAAAATGAAGAGAGGGTCGAAATTCCTTGGCATTTAGAAGGGGGACAGAGAGAACAGGGGCGAGTGTTAAAATTTAGCTCGATTTTGCTATGGGGTCTGCGCTGTGAAGACGAGTCTGGTGAACATCGGAGGGGTGGCTGTTTTCGAACAGGGTTGAATTTGACTATGGTCCGAGTTAAAGGGTGATTCAGCATTCAGTATAGGAGCTTCGAGGGGATGGTTTACTGTAATTAAAGCGCGACGAAGCTTCTTGTATCATACCCACTGTCAATAGAAATATAAAGCACTGCTTCAACACAGTCCTGCATTTGGGGGGCAGACTTGGGAGAGGTTTAAAATCATTTATGAAGAGAAAATTATTGAAAAACAATGTAAAATTTTCTGTATATTCTATTTGCTGGTGATGGTGTACATGTCTCGATTCCTGTAATATGCTACTGATTAAATGTAAATATATCTTCATTGTAAATACTTATACATGATGTACGCTACACTGTTAGTTGACTCATTTGGTAGTAGATGAGATTAGTAATTCTCGCCTCTGCGTACATGTAGTATTGTACATGTAATTTTGGTGCGCGCTCAGACCGTCTGGGGATGATACTGTAGATTAATGTGAGTGTACATATAGAATTGGGGATAGACAATTTGGGATAGGGATTAATGTACATGGAATTAATGTACATATCCAATTTGAGATAGATAGGGATTAATGTACATGGAATTAATGTACATATATGAGCACATGGATTATTACGACTACATATTGCCATATATCACGCTTAGGATAGCGTTTTCGTATACTACTTACTTCATTTTCAGATAGTAGTATAATTTGCGTTTTTTGCGTCAAAACATCTGAAAACCCGGCGGATTTGGCGCGATACGTAGTTGTACACCAATGGCAGGAAGGCGAACAATTTCTGTCGAGCGGCCAGGGTTCTTCTGGATGCAGCGGTAACCGAGCAGAAGACCGGCCGACATTACTTCATGTAAGCGAGCTTTTAGATATAACATCTGTAATCGTCAACGAAGTATATTATTCTATAGACTGCGCAATGCAAGGACCCTATGCAGTACACAGTATTCTATGGACTGGACAATGCAATTTACCCAGTACATAGTATTTTATTAACTGGACAATGCAATTAAAAACTTAAATACTTGAAAACCAAATCCAAACCACTACCAATAGAAAAGTCATCTTTGAGTTTATATAGTTCATAAAGTTGTACAGAAAAATAACAAATAATTTTGCGCTAACTTTTTCAGCCGGACAACTATAGTGGACACCGCTAAACCAGTCTGTCCGATTTCAATCACCAATGACGAGATACTACTCAGCTCATGCAGCATCGATGCCTGCTGTGAGTAGTATCGCGCTCTACATAAACCAAAAATATGTAAAGCGTCCTCCAGAATGTTTTCCCTGTTCTCCAGAAATTAAATATTCTCGAACACCCAGTCTAGCCTCCTAGTCTCGGAGATCTGCAAGGACAATGCAAGGACTCCAGTACTGTACATAGTATTCTATAGACTGGACAATGCAATTTTCCCAGTCTCGGACACTCGGAAGGTCTCGGACACCTAGTGTCGGATCCACCAAATCTCGGATACTCAGTCTTGGACACCCAGTCTCGGACACACCAAGTCTCGGACACACCCAGTCTCGGACACACCCATTCTCGGACACAAACCGCAGCCCGCAAGACGAAGAGCATCCCGGGCCTGGTTCGGGACCGCATCGGCAGCGCCCTGCTGGCCAGCCGGTTCAGCAGCAGCATGGGCATCGGCTTCACGGGCTGCACCTTTGGCGAGCATCTGTGCACTATCGACGACTTCACGACGGTGTTCCATCCGGAATTCGGCGTCTGCCACCGGTTCAACCAGGAGAAATGGGTGCAGCAGAGCAAGGACGTGAAGGCGACAGATTCCACGCTGACTGTGAGCTACTTCACGGATGCCACGGACTCTCTGGGACAGCAGCTGCCGGGAATTGACCGAATGTCCCGGGTGGTCTTCCCAGGCGTTGAAAATCCCAATGACGACAGTTTCAGCGCAATGCAGGTAACAGACGTTCTGTTAAACACCTGTTAGACACCTGTTAGACAATATCAGCACATGTTAGACAATATCAGCACCTGTTAAACAATATCAGCACCTGTTAGACACAATATCAGTACCTGTTAGGCAATATCAGCACGTGTTAGACAATTTCAGCACCTGTTAGACACAATATCAGCATTTGTTAGACACAGTATCAGCACCTGTTAGACACAGTATCAGCGCCTGTTAGACACAGTATAAACACCTGCTAGACAATATCAGCACCTGTCTGTAATCCACCAAAATCCAATGCACAGGTGGTAGTTGTTCCAGTCGGCCAATTTCCCTGGCGAGACAAGGCCCTGACAGCCAGCCCTGGCCAGCACCTGGAGCTGCGAATGCGCTACGACAAAGTGAACCGGTTCTCAAAGCCCCCGGATCAGGCCTGCAATCAGAGTAAGAATGACGTCACCTACCGGCTGCCGTCTTGGCAGTCAAGCTGGCGTTACACGCCGCAGGCTTTGTAAGCTATTTCTGAAGATTTTGCGAATATTTCGTTTAGCCTACTACTAGTAGTTTCAATTATTAGTAGCATTTATATCCGATTATTTAACCTTTGATTTTTAGGCAATCAGTGAATATTACCGAGCTGAAAAACACGGCGGATTGGGCGAAAAAGACAAAAATTCTTGAAAGCATCCTGATGAGCCTGAATGCCAGCATGTAAGCTTGCCTGTAGAATGACGCCACTTTACGTGTAGAATGACGCCAATTACGTATCTTTAGAATGATACCAATTACCAGTAGAATAATACCAATTACATGTAGAATGATACCAATTACCTGTAGAATAATACCAATTACCTGTAGAATGATACCAATTACCTGTAGAATGATACCAATTACCTGTAGAATGATACCAATTACCTGTAGAATGATGCAAATTACCTGTAGAATGATACCAATTACCTGTAGAATGATACCAATTACCTGTAGAATGATGCAAATTACCTGTAGAATGATACCAATTACCTGTAGAATGATACCAATTACCTGTAGAATGATACCAATTACCTGTAGAATAATACCAATTACCTGTAGAATAATACCAATTACCTGTAGAATGATACCAATTACCTGTAGAATAATACCAATTACCTGTAGAATAATACCAATTACCTGTAGAATGATACCAATTACCTGTAGAATGATACCAATTACCTGTAGAATAATACCAATTACCTGTAGAATAATACCAATTACCTGTAGAATAATACCAATTACCTGTAGAATGATACCAATTACCTGTAGAATAATACCAATTACCTGTAGAATGATACCAATTACCTGTAGAATAATACCAATTACCTGTAGAATGATACCAATTACCTGTAGAATTATTCCAATTACCTGTAGAATGATACCAATTACCTGTATAATAATACCAATTACCTGTAGAATAATACCAATTACCTGTAGAATGATACCAATTACCTGTAGAATGATACCAATTACCTGTAGAATGATGCAAATTACCTGTAGAATGATACCAATTACCTGTAAAATGACGGCAATTACAAGTAGAAGACGCCAATTACCTGTAAAATGACGGCAATTACAAGTAGAAGACGCCAATTACCTGTAAAATGACGGCAATTACAAGTAGAAGACGCCAATTACCTGTAAAATGACGGCAATTACAAGTAGAAGACGCCAATTACCTGTAAAATGACGGCAATTACAAGTAGAAGACGCCAATTACCTGTAAAATGACGGCAATTACAAGTAGAAGACGCCAATTACCTGTAAAATGATGGCAATTACAAGTAGAAGACGCCAATTACCTGTAAAATGATGGCAATTACAAGTAGAAGACGCCAATTACCTGTAAAATGACGGCAATTACAAGTAGAAGACGCCAATTACCTGTAAAATGACGGCAATTACAAGTAGAAGACGCCAATTACCTGTAAAATGACGGCAATTACAAGTAGAAGACGCCAATTACCTGTAAAATGACGGCAATTACAAGTAGAAGACGCCAATTACCTGTAAAATGACGGCAATTACAAGAAGAAGACGCCAATTACCTGTAAAATGACGGCAATTACAAGTAGAAGACGCCAATTACCTGTAAAATGACGGCAATTACAAGTAGAAGACGCCAATTACCTGTAAAATGACGGCAATTACAAGTAGAAGACGCCAATTACCTGTAAAATGACGGCAATTACAAGTAGAAGACGCAAATTACCTGTAAAATGATGGCAATTACAAGTAGAAGACGCCAATTACCTGTAAAATGACGGCAATTACAAGTAGAAGACGCCAATTACCTGTAAAATGACGGCAATTACAAGTAGAAGACGCCAATTACCTGTAAAATGACGGCAATTACAAGTAGAAGACGCCAATTACCTGTAAAATGATGGCAATTACAAGTAGAAGACGCCAATTACCTGTAAAATGACGGCAATTACAAGTAGAAGACGCCAATTACCTGTAAAATGACGGCAATTACAAGTAGAAGACGCCAATTACCTGTAAAATGATGGCAATTACAAGTAGAAGACGCCAATTACCTGTAAAATGACGGCAATTACAAGTAGAAGACGCCAATTACCTGCATAAAGTGACGGCAAACTTACAGATATCACTGCACAAAAACTGCATACTGAAGCAATGGCATCGCACCCCCCACCAAATGATTGATTGCAGCAGCGAAATGAATCAGACAATTCATTTCTCGAGAGCCACCAGGCGCGACTGCGTGAACACCTATGCGGTGCACAAATTCATCCGGCACTGCGGGTGCCTGCCCTCCTTCCTGCCCATACCAGTGGAATTCTTTCCAACTTATAACTACTGCTTCGATGACAAGACGGATCTACTCAGCATTGAGAGCACTGAGGCCTGCTACATGCGGCTCATGGCTTCAATCTCCCGCTACGAGATGGAGGCCAGGCAGCTCTGTCTGGACATGTGCGAGCGGAGGTCGTACGCCATCAGACCCGTCACTTATCCTTGGCCAGGCCTCACTATTGACTCCGCTACGGACTTTCTGCACAATAGCCTGGGCGATTGGTCCTATCCCTACAATTTCCTATTCTCCAAGGGCGTAGCCAATCTGTTCTACATGGACATCAGGACCAAGGAGGTTCAGGCTAGACGGTCCAATTTATCAGCTAACGAGATGCTGGAGTTTACAAACGAGCTCCAGAATGTGGAGCGAAGTTTGGCTAAGATCTCCATTCAGGCTTTGAGCGACTTTGGTCAAGAGATGACCGAGGAGCCGTCCTATACTACTAAGAACTTGATGGCCGATCTTGGCGGTGAGTATGAAAGCTGGCCTGCTCGCGGTCACGTGATGTTTTTTTGCGCAACAAGTTATGATACTGTGAGGTTTAAATACAGAGAGTGGTGTGGGGCTATATGGTGAGGAGTAAAAACAGGGATGTGGGGGGGGGGGTTAGAGGATGAAGAGGTAGAAAAACAGCGCAGCGAGTGGTTGGGGCTATGGGAAAAAGAGGGTAGAAAAACAGGGAGTGGGGTGGGGCTATGGGCTGACGGGGGTAGAAAAACACAGGGCGGCAGGGAGTGGGGTGGGGCTATGGGCTGAGGGGGTAGAAAAACACAGGGCGGCAGGGAGTGAGGTGGGGCTATGGGCTGAGGGGATAAAAAACACAGAGTGGCAGGGAGTGGAGTGGGGCTATGGGCTGAGGGGGGTAGAAAAACACAGAGTGGCAGGGAGTGGAGTACGTGGGGCTATGGGCTGAGGGGGGTAGAAAAACACAGGGTGGCAGGGAGTGGGGTGGGCTATGGGCTGAGGGGATAGAAAAACACAGAGTGGCAGGGAGTGGAGTGGGGCTATGGGCTGAGGGGATAGAAAAACACAGAGTGGCAGGGAGTGGAGTGGGGCTATGGGCTGAGGGGGGTAGAAAAACACAGGGTGGTAGGGAGTGGGGTGGGCTATGGGCTGAGGGGATAGAAAAACACAGAGTGGCAGGGAGTGGAGTGGGGCTATGGGCTGAGGGGGGTAGAAAAACACAGGGTGGCAGGGAGTGGGGTGGGCTATGGGCTGAGGGGATAGAAAAACACAGAGTGGCAGGGAGTGGAGTGGGGCTATGGGCTGAAGGGGGTGGAAAAACACAGGGCAACAGGCGATAGAGTGTGCTAGTGGAGAGGCTTGAAAGGGTGCTAGACTATATGCAACAAAAAACTAAGCGAACACCCTACCCAGGCGCACTGGGCCTCTGGTCGGGCATCTCAGTGCTGACCGTGTGCGAGCTGATCGAGCTGCTTGTCTACGCCATTTTGACTGCGCGTCAGCGAATCGCGGCTAAGAAGCGAATCTCCCAGGAGGCGGCGCACAGGGCGGAGGTCGCGGCTGGCAAACCGGAGCCGTCGCGGTCGCCTGTGCACGGCGAAGAGTTTGAAATTTCTCAGCTAAAAAATGAAAACGAATCGGGTTAAGTTTGTCTTTAAATGTGATGGAAATTTTGTTTAATAAATTTTTGAGTTTCCTAATGTATGTTAATGTATGTTTTCGGTAAAACCTGCCTCCTAAAATTCTATAAGAAATGTAGTTCCTAGAAAATACATGTACGCGTGGGCAGCTCGTACAGCTGTGTTATATTTATCTACGAATATGCCAAAATATCTTTGTTTATCTACTCAGCTGTCCCTTATTATTCTCACCTAATTATATTGATTATCAACTCAATTTATATGCTTTTTACTCGTAAATGATGTAATATAGCCTTTAAACACTCGTGATTAAACTCTAAATCAGTCAGTGTCAAACCCTTAATACCTGTGAACGTCAATAGCGCCATTTGCCATGGCTATTTTATCTCTGAAATCTATACATTTTACTGCTACAAAATTATTGACCACCTATCTGCATAATGCCATTTGTAATGACGCCAAAACATGGCCAGTTATTATTTGCATGTAATTCTGTGACCAAGAGATGCTAGTTTTGCTGTTTGCACATACGATACGAGTTACCGATGACACCCCGATACCAATCCTGACACCCTGATACCAATCCTGACACCCCGATACCAATCCTGACACCCTGATACCAATCCTGACACCCCGATACCAATCCTGACACCCCGATACCAATCCTGACACCCCGATACCAATCCTGACACCCCGATACCAATCCTGACACCCCGATACCAATCCTGACACCCCGATACTATACCGGACACCCCGATACCAATCCTGACACCCCAACACCAATCCTGACACCCCGATACCAATCCTGACACCCCGATACCAATCCTGACACCCCGATACCAATCCTGACACCCCGATACCAATCCTGACACCCTGATAACAATCCTGACACCCCCGATACTATACCTGACACCCCGATACCAATCCTGACACCCCGATACCAATCCTGACACCCCGATACCAATCCTGACACCCTGATACTATACCGGACACCACGATACCAATCCTGACACCCCAACACCAATCCTGACACCCTGATACCAATCCTGACACCCCGATACCAATCCTGACACCCCGATACTATACCTGACACCCCGATACCAATCCTGACACCCCGATACTATACCTGACACCTGATACCAATCTTGAAACCCCGATACTATACCTGACACCCTGATACCAATCCTGACACCCCAATACCAAGCCTGACACCCCAATACCAAGCCTGACACTCCAATACCAAGCCTGACACTCAAATACCAAGCCTGACACCCCAATACCAAGCCTGAAACTTCAATACCAATCTTGACACCCCAATACCAAGCCTGACACCCTAATACCAAGCCTGACACCCCAATACCAAGCCTGACACTCCAATACCAAGCCTGACACTCAAATACCAAGCCTGACACCCCGATACCAATCCTGACACCCCGATACCAATCCTGACACCCCGATACTATACCTGACACCCCGATACCAATCCTGACACCCCGATACTATACCTGACACCCCGATACCAATCCTGACACCCCGATACCAATCCTGACACCCCGATACCAATCCTGACACCCCGATACCAATCCTGACACCCCGATACTATACCTGACACCCCAATACAAAGCCTGACCCCCGATACTAATCCTGACACCCTGATACAAATCCTGACACCCTGATACAAATCCTGACACCCTGATACCAATCCTGACACCCTGATACAAATCCTGACACCCTGATACCAATCCTGACACCCCAAAACCAATCTTGACATCCCAATACCAAGCCTGACACTCCAATAAGCCTGACACCCCGATACCAATCCTGACACCCTAATACCAATCCTGACACCCCGAAACCAACCAATTTGTAAGGCTTGTCAACATCTTTTTAAAGTGCAAATGACAGATGCTGACTGGCTGACTCTGATAATAGTTATTAATAAACCAGGCATCTAGACATTTTATTCGCTACTTCGCTGGTATACTACAGAAAATGAAATTCTACACAGACAGAGAGCAGAGTAACTGAGAAGTGCAGTTTAGCACAGCTAATCAGTGATTTAATAACAATAGCTTTTGAAAATGGAAAAAATGCTGCAATCCGAGTTTGCTTAGCAATATTTATTATATTACCATTTAACTATATAAAACTGCATATACAAAATATAATAGCGGAGCAAAGGGAAGGAAATATTTAAAAATTTTATGCTATTGTGCGCTGCGCGTGGGCAAAGCGTTGAAATATAGTCTTACTGAGTGCAAAGTAATCTGAGCATTCATATTTAGCTTCGGGAGAAATTAGGGAGAGACAGTGAGATTAGGGAGAGACAGTGAGATTAGGGAGAGAGAGACAGTGAGATTAGAGAGAGAGAGAGAGACAGTGAGATAAGAGAGAGAGAGACAGTGAGATTAGAGAGAGAGACAATGAAATTAGAGATAGAGAGACAGTGAGATTAGAGAAAGAGACAGTGAGATTAGAGAGAGACAGTGAGATTAGATAGAGAGACAGTGAGATTAGAGAAAGAGACAGTGAGATTAGAGAGAGACAGTGAGATTAGATAGAGAGACAGTGAGATTAGAGAGAGGGAGAGAGAGAGACAGTGAGACTAGGGAGAGACAGTGAGATTAGGGAGAGACAATGAGATAGAGAAACAGACAGTGAGATAAGAGAGATAAGAGAGACAGTGAGATTAGAGAGAGGGAGAGAGAGAGACAGTGAGACTAGGGAGAGACAGTGAGATTAGGGAGAGACAATGAGATAGAGAAACAGACAGTGAGATAAGAGAGATAAGAGAGACAGTGAGATAAGAGAGATAAGAGAGACAGTGAGATTAGGGGTAAACAGACAGTGAGATTAGGGAGAGACAGTGAGATTAGGGAGAGACAATGAGATAGAGAAACAGACAGTGAGATAAGAGAGATAAGAGAGACAGTGAGATTAGGGGTAAACAGACAGTGAGATTAGGGAGAGACAGTGAGATTTGGGAAAACAAAGGTACGCAAGTGGTATACAATACTACTGCATAAGAGTCTATTAGTAAGCAGTAGCGCACAGGACAGTTATTATATCATAAAATCTGTGAAAAAGCTTAAATGATTCTTTTATTATCCTACACTTCTTTGCAGAAGAGAATCGAGAAAGACGGCAAAGCAATCAAGCGACAAGAAAAGAGTAAACAAAATACAACTCATAGCTGATTGAATACGCAAACAATAACAAAGCACGATTGAATGAGAACTATGAAGGCGGGCAACTTCGCAGAACATTTCGAACCCAACAAGTGGCCCAACATCTGTTGAAATTTTGAATATTTCAAATCTAAGTTGACAGCTAAACGACATTCAGATATTCGAGAGAAAATAGAAAAAAAACGTGGTCCAAGTTAACAGCTCGGAAGCGACAAAAAGTTAAACAAATAAATAAAAAAACTTTTTATTAAATTGCAGCGGATCGCAGACTACTTATCAGCAGTAGTGTAATTTGCTGTGCTTGAGCTGCAACTGCAAGTGTTTTGCAGTTCAGATATCTAGCGAATTAGTTTACTGGTTGACAGCTAAGCTCGTAGAGGATAACTGTTGGATGGACAGTGAAGAAAGACGTTGTTGTGGCGGAGGGATTGCTGGGAACGACCGCCGATGGCAATTGCAGCCAGAGACAAAGGGAGGGAGAGTGGAGAGGGAGAGGGGGAGAGATCCAGGGAGAGGAGAGAAAGGGTAGGGAGACGAGAGAGAAGGGTAGGGAGAGGAGAGAGAAGGGTAGGGAGAGAGAAGGGTAGGGAGAGGGGCGCAAAGGGTAGGGAGAGGAGAGAGAAGGGTAGGGAGAGGGGCGCAAAGGGTAGGGAGAGGAGATAGAAGGGTAGGGAGAGAGAAGGGTAGGGAGAGGAGAGAGAAGGGTAGGGAAAGAGAAGGGTAGGGAGAGGAGAGAGAAGGGTAGGGAGAAGGGAGCGAAGGGTGGGGAGGAGAGAGAAAGGTAAGGAGAGGAGAGAGAAGGGTAGGGAGAGGAGAGAGAAGGGTAGGGAGAGGAGAGAGAAGGGTAGGGAGAGGGGAGAGAAGGGTAGGGAGAGGAGAGAGTAGAGTAGGGAGAGGAGAGAGAAGGGTAGGGAGAGGGGCGCAAAGGGTAGGGAGAGGAGAGAGAAGGGTAGGGAGTGGGGACCGAAGGGTAGGGAGAGGAGAGCGAAGGGTGGGGAGAGGAGAGAGAAGGGTGGGGAGAGGAGAGAGAAGGGTAGGGAGAGGGGAGCGAAGGGTAGGGAGAGGAGAGAGAAGGGTAGGGAGAGGAGAGAGAAGGGTGGGGAGAGGGGAGCGAAGGGTAGGGAAAGGAGAGAGAAGGGTAGGGAGAGGGGAGAGAAGGGTAGGGAGAGAGAAGGGTAGGGAGAGGGGAGCGAAGGGTGGGAAGAGGAGAGAGAAGGGTAGGGAGAGGGGAGCGAAGGGTAGGGAGAGGAGAGAGAAGGGTAGGGAGAGGGGAGAGAAGGGTGGGGAGAGGAGAGAGAAGGGAAGGGAGAGGGGAGCGAAGGGTGGGGAGAGGAGAGAGAAGGGTAGGGAGAGGGGAGAGAAGGGTAGGGAGAGGAGAGAGAAGGGTAGGGAGAGGGGAGAGAAGGGTAGGGAGAGAGAAGGGTAGGGAGAGGGGAGCGAAGGGTAGGGAGAGGAGAGAAGGGTAGGGAGAGGGGAGCGAAGGGTAGGGAGAGGAGAGAAGGGTAGGGCGAGTGGAGGCAGAGGAAAATGACACTAAGGCCAGAAAAGAATGCTAAAGGACAGGCAGTCAGCGGTGCTTCAAGGTCAGAATGCAGGATGAAGTGCACGAGCTGTCGGCAAGCCAGCCTAGACTGGCGAGGCCAAACTGGAGCCATCGAAGCGGCAGTGCTCGTTGCAGCTGAAGGCGGCGGATGGCTGGTTGGCCAGCACCCAGGTGCCTTTCTTGGGCCGCTCGTCCAGACACAACATGGCGTTGTAGGGGATGCAGACTCGCTTCACGTACGACTTGTAGCCCATAAGTATGATGGGGCAGAACTCGATGGTGGTGCGGTGCCCGACGACCAGGATGTTGCCGCCTGGTCAGAATGATAGGAAAGCAATTCATGCTTGTAACTTATGTTATGCTAAATTAGTTAATAAACAGGCAATAAACTGGTTGATACACAGCCAATAAACTGGTTGATACACAGCCAATAAACTGGTTGATAAATAGGAAATAAACTGGTTGATAAACTGGTTGATAAACCGGCAATAAACTGGTTGATAAACAGGCAATAAACTGGTTGATAAACAGGCAATAAACTGGTTGATAAACAGCCACTAATCTGGTTGATAAATTAAAAATTAACTGGTCATTAAACAGCCAATATCAATTAGATAAACAGGCAATAAACAGGAAACTAGGATCAACTCTCACCCCGTTTCCGAGTGGAATCCAAAATTTTCTTTAACACCCTTCGCACCCGCTGTTGGTATTTCTCGGGCGAATTTCTACGATCGAAGCCCTCCAGAGTGGAATGCGGCTGGTAGTCCTTGTCCACATTGTAGCCCGCACTTCTGAGCTCAGTTGGCGACATGAAACGCGGCATCTGCGGGCAAGCAGAGCTTTTGATGCAGATACTATAGGCTCAACTGG
Organism: Macrostomum lignano; assembly: GCA_002269645.1. Lineage (NCBI taxonomy): Eukaryota > Metazoa > Platyhelminthes > Macrostomidae > Macrostomum > Macrostomum lignano. The sequence continues at coordinate 508,458 of NIVC01000440.1, forward strand.
CATAGATACTAGATATGATACTGTGCGGTCAAGGCACTTAGTGCTCAGCGGTAGCCCAGCAACTGAGGATCTGGGAGGCTGGCCCAGAAACTGAGGATCTGGGAGGCTGGCCCAGCAACTGACACTCTGGGAGGCTGACCCAGCAACTGAGGATCTGGGAGGCTGACCCAGCAACTGAGGATCTGGGAGGCTGGCCCAGAAACTGAGGATCTGGGAGATTGGCCCAGCAACTGACACTCTGGGAGTCTGACCCAGCAACTGAGGATCTGGGAGGCTGACCCAGAAACTGAGGATCTGGGAGGCTGCCCCAGCAACTGACACTCTGGGAGGCTGACCCAGCAACTGAGGATCTGGGAGGCTGCCCCAGCAACTGACACTCTGGGAGGCTGACCCAGCAACTGAGGATCTGGGAGGCTGACCCAGAAACTGAGGATCTGGGAGGCTGACCCAGAAACTGAGGATCTGGGAGGCTGACCCAGCAACTGAGGATCTGGGAGGCTGACCCAGCAACTGAGGATCTGGGAGGCTGGCCCAGCAACTGAGGATCTGGGAGGCTGGCCCAGCAACTGAGGATCTGGGAGGCTGGCCCAGCAACTGAGGATCTGGGAGGCTGGCCCAACAACTGAGGATCTGGGAGAACAGCTATAAAACAGCAGACGATATTAGTTAAGATACTACCAACACTCACCTGGGCCTGATCATCATGGTCGTGAGGGAACTCATTGAGCATAGGCTCAATCCGTACAGACAGCCTGAACTGCCCAGCGCCCTGTAGCAGGTGGTGGGCGGTCTGCACGCAGCGCAGGGCGGGGCTGCTGTAGGCATAGGTGTAGCGAACCCCGGCCCTGGCCAGCGCCTCGCCCATCTGGTGCGACACGAACTGGCCAATCAGCGTTAGCGGCGTGTCCCTATCGAAGTCTTCAACTGGGCGAGTGGGCAGCACCTCCGGTATGTTCAAATCGAACCGATTGGCGAATACGCCTTTAGAGTCGAAGGCCTTGTTGTACCAGTGGAAGCCGACCGTGGTGTCCATGCGCTCGCCGTGGCGCATCACGTGCAGCTGGCGGGCGGCCGTTCGGACAAGAAAAACGACACCAGTGACTTCGACTTGCCGACAGGCTTCGGCGATGGCGGCATGCTGTCGAGGAACCGGACGTGTCCGAGGGTGGCAGTGGCACACCGGAGGGAGTCTGTGGACGGATTCAGTAGGATAAACTAGCATTAACCCGAAGAAAACGGTGCCTAAGGCCAAGAGTGACTTGCGTCGCCCCAGAGTGGTTGGTTGCAGGTAACACAGGTAAAATAGGAAAGAAGTGACTCTATACGACTATAAAACGGCGAGACAAAGACAGCTTTTTAGCGACTCTTTTACCATTTTAAAACTCGCGCGTGACTAAACAGTCGCATCTGTGTTGCATTAGTCATTTGAGTCGTTAAAAACCCGTAGTGAGACGGTCACATTTTCTGGGGACAGTCGAAATTGTGACACTGCCTGTCACGCTTTTGACCGTCAAGTGTCACAGTGATGTGACTGTCAGTTAATAATGTGACCGTTGTGACACTTTAATGTGACAGTCAAATGAACTGTCACCGCTGTGACAGTCGATGTGACAGCCAAATAAACTGTCACCGCTGTGACAGTCGATGTGACAGCCAAATAAACTGTCGCCGCTGTGACAGTCGATGTGACAGCCAAATAAACTGTCGCCGCTGTGACAGTCGATGTGACAGCCAAATAAACTGTCGCCGCTGTGACAGTCGATGTGACAGCCAAATAAACTGTCGCCGCTGTGACAGTCGATGTGACAGCCAAATAAACTGTTGCCGCTGTGACAGTCGATGTGACAGCCAAATAAACTGTCGCCGCTGTGACAGTCGATGTGACACTCAAATGTGGTGCCACTCAAATGTAACAGTGAAATGTTGTACAACCTGGGTTTACATGATACAATGGCTTACATTCATAAACACTACAACTGTCAGATAGGAGGGGATAACATCGACGGTCACAGCGGAGACAGTTTATTTGAGTGTCACATTTCAGTGTCAAAAAACGGTCACATAGTCAAAAGGTGAGAGTCCCACTTTTAAACGAGAAAGCCACAGCAGTCGTCCTGAAGTTGTTAGTCTAGCGATTCTTGTCATGGTAATGTTTTCAACAGGTAACACCTATAATGCCTGGGAGAAGAAAAAACCGAAAGCTTCATTAAGTTGGTCTCCAATAAAAACGATGAAAATGACACTGCACTATCTGACACACGGTTGAGTAACATGTGAATGTCTAGCAGAGGCGCCAGTAAGCTGCAGAATCAACCGTTCTCTAAGCCTATAAGGGCACTAGAGCGCATTACGGAGCGCAGGAAAAAACATTCCAAGTCATGCAACTGCAAACACAATGTTTTAACCCCGGATGCACTCTTTTAAGTCCCTCGCGGCCAACTGAACTCACTGACTGACGGACTGGAGCACTTGACAGCTTGTGCAAACAAGGCTAACAACTGACAGTCTACTTCAAAGCAGATTCTCATAGGGAAATTACTAGGAGTTCGTTAGGCAAAGTTTTTCTTAAGGCACACTTGAAGGTCGAACATAATAGAATTGAGTCCTTTGTTTGCTAGACATGGAAAGGAAAAAAATTCTTTTATTTGAGGATATTGTAAGTTTTGTGAGAACAAAAAGAACGGAATGCACTTTAGAAAACTCTGGTCACTTGAGAAGATCAGAGCCCAGAACCCGTGTCCCGGATGGTCTGCATTGCAAACCTCCTCCCCCATAGCTGACTCACACAACTGAGTCTGTTAGCGGCATTCATTGGGCAGTGAGTGCCGGCAGAGCCGTTCGCGCCGCAGTAGCCCCGACTGCCGCTGCTGCCGCCGCTGCCGCTGCAGCCAGCGCCCGTGGCGGAGGCGCACTCGTCGACGCACATCGAGCTCTGCCTAGAGAAACTGGCCCAGCAGCTTGATGAGGCGCTGTTGCCGAGCGGCGAAGAGGGCAGAGTGCAGCCGATGTTGGCCACTCTGCGCGGAAGCAATTTTTAATAATATTTCCTGAGGTGAAAAAGTTCCAAAAAATATGCAAACTATTTTTCTCCTATAGCAGAACTGTAGACCTTAGAAGAGATGTCAGACAGTGAATGGGATCTGTCAGATGGTGAATGGGATCAGTCAGATGGTGAATGGGATCTGTCAGATGGTGAATGGGATCTTTCAGATGGTGAATGGGATCAGTAAGATGGTGAATGGGATCTGTCAGATGGTGAATGGGATCTGTCAGATGGTGAATGGGATCTATCAGATAGTGAATGGGATCTGTCAGATAGTGAATGGGATCTGTCAGGTGGTGAATGGGATCTGTCAGGTGGTGACTGGGATCTGTCAGATGGTGAATGGGATCTGTCAGGTGGTGAATGGGATCTGTCAGGTGGTGACTGGGATCTGTCAGATGGTGAATGGGATCTGTCAGGTGGTGAATGGGATCTGTCAGGTGGTGACTGGGATCTGTCAGATGGTGAATGGGATCTGTCAGATGGTGAATGGGATCTATCAGATAGTGAATGGGATCTGTCAGATAGTGAATGGGATCTGTCAGGTGGTGAATGGGATCTGTCAGGTGGTGACTGGGATCTGTCAGATGGTGAATGGGATCTGTCAGGTGGTGAATGGGATCTGTCAGGTGGTGACTGGGATCTGTCAGATGGTGAATGGGATCTGTCAGGTGGTGAATGGGATCAGTCAGGTGGTGACTGGGATCTGCCAGGTGGATCTGCCAGGTGGTGCTGAACCATCAAGTCAAACTGTTTACAAGGCAGAAGAACTGCATATCTCGAAGAAAACAAAACTGCCATAACAGCAGCAGCGCACCAGAAAACGGACAATTTCTGATGAAGATTTGCAGGCTGTGACAGGACACAAAGAAACGACAGACTTGTGGGTAAAAAGAGTTCAGGCAGCAGAACACAGTCCTACAATATCAATCAGGACATCATGGAAATGCTACACCCAAAAAACACGTGCTTCGCTCCATTGCCGCTAAGAATGCTTCGAAATCCGTGGGAAAGTCCAAATATTAGGTCAGGATATTATTAAGGCTGGTAGAGAACACAAGAGCCTGGAACCAAAATAGAAAAACTATATCACATGAAGCTGGGGATGTGCGCTTTAGAAGTCTTATAAAACATTTGCTACTTTCCTATTTCAGGAAATACTTTTTATCAGCACTGGCTTATCCGCATCACTCACACTATGCTGGCTGAAACCCTTCTATTTCATCTCCCGTCTGATCTCGCCCTGCGATCTCCCTCTGATCTCCACCTCTCTAATCTCTATCTTAAATCTCCTCTTTGATCTCCCCTCTGATCTCTCTCTAATCTCTTCCTCTCTGATCCCCCCTTCAATCTTCGATCTGATCTCCCCCCGTCTGATCTCTGTCTCAAATCTCCCGTTTCATCTCCCCCTCTGATCTCCCCTTTAATCTCTCCCTCTGATCTCCTCTCTGATCTTCCTTTTGATATCTCTAATCTCGCTCTCTCTGATCTCCCCTTTAATCCCTCCCTCTGATCTCCTCTCTGATCTTCCTTTTGATATCTCTAATCTCGCTCTCTCTGATCTCCCCTTTAATCTCTCCCTCTGATCTCCTCTCTGATCTTCCTTTTGATATCTCTAATCTCGCTCTCTCTGATCTCCCCTTTAATCCCTCCCTCTGATCTCCTCTCTGATCTTCCTTTTGATATCTCTAATCTCGCTCTCTCTGATCTCCCCTTTAATCCCTCCCTCTGATCTCCTCTCTGATCTTCCTTTTGATATCTCTAATCTCGCTCTCTCTGATCTCCCCTTTAATCTCCCCGTCTGATCTCCACCTCTCTGATCTCCCCTTTGATCTCTCTCAAACACGCATTATAACCAGTTGGAAAACAATTTAGGAAGAAATCATACTAATCGCTGCCCACCCGCTCACTAATTGGACGCAGCTGTTGTTGTTCATGCTTAGGCTAAAAAAGGGGCCAAAAAAGCTGCAGGAAAATAGCAGGAGACGGAATGCCGAGACAGAAACTCAGGAAAAAACTATATCAAAGCAATCGATAGAAGATAAAACAAAAAAATTCTTCCCCTACACGCCAACACAGCACAGGTAGCTGAGCAAAGGCTAATGAATTAAATGAAGCTGAGGCTGCGACCATTAAACTACAGATTAAGATAAACAAAAAATTGAAAAAAGTCATTAAAGCTGCCAGTTTGCTACAGTCACTATCAATTGTCAGTAATACAACACTTTTTTTCTGCCAGGTCAGCAATGAAATTAACTGCATTAGACATTATGCACAGCTGACAACACTGCATTAGACATTATGCACAGCTGACAGCACTGCATTAGGCAACATGCACAGCTGACAGCACTGCATTAGGCATCATGCACAGCTGACAACACTGCATTAGGCATCATGCACAGCTGACAGCACTGCATTAGGCAACATGCACAGCTGACAGCACTGCATTAGGCATCATGCACAGCTGACAACACTGCATTAGGCATCATGCACAGCTGACAACACTGCATTAGGCATTATGCACAGCTGACAGCACTGCATTAGGCATCATGCACAGCTGACAACACTGCATTAGGCATCAACACTAAATAAGATTAAAAAGTCCAACACTGGCTGACAGCAAAAGGTTAAATATGGATAGGTTCGCTTAATAAGTAATACTAGAGTTGGGCCTGTTAGCCTGGGTACAACAACAATGGATCAATAAAGAAAAAGCCCAGTCTTCTATGCTTTGTTTTTCAAGCGAGACAGAGGCAGAGAAACAGGGGGGGGGGGGGGAGATCGGACAGAACTTTTTTAACTGACCAAGCCGACCCTGGAGATGGAAACTGGAGATGAAGCTGCTATATCAAACCAACTAGTCGACCGTTCTAAGCATTTACCAACACTAACTTGTGCTACTTTTGAGTTCATTTAATAAGAATGCCACACGCATACACACAGCTGTTCTTCTTAATAGACAGCAGCGACGAGATCTAGGCCAGGCATAAGCTCTGGCCATTGTGCAGCTAAACTATTAGCTATCAACAGAAGAATCTCTAAGCACACACACACACACAGAGAATTAACACGTACAACCACTGCTTGGCTTCAAGTGCTCTTTGAGTACGCTTGAGCACTTCAGACACGCAAACGCACTCTCGCATAAACTCACTTATGAAGCGTCCAGGCAGAGCTGCAGGGCACTCGCTGAGCCTCTAGCATCTGAAATTAATACGGCGGCGCGGGGCTTTATTTTAAAGTCCAGTTGGCATAATTTATGACGCCGGCTCCGAGGGAGCCGGGGTCGCTACACTAACACTGTATAATTCTTATTCGTCTTGCCAAGCAGTTCCAGTTAAGCAAAGGACAAACTCATAATAAATGATAACTGAGCTCAAGCAAAAAAAAACAATCCTGTCCATGCATTTAAAAGAATGCTTTAATTAAGATGAAATGCTTTGTCTGTGATTTTTGCTGGCCCAGCAACTGGGGATCTGGAAGGCTGGCCCAGAAACTGAGGATCTGGGAGGCTGGCACAGTAACTGGGGATCTGGAAGGCTGGCCCAGCAACTGAGGATCTGGGAGGCTGGCCCAGAAACTGACAATCTGGGAGGCTGGCCTAGCAACTGAGGATTTGGGAGGCTGGCCCAGCAACTGAGGATTTGGGAGGCTGGCCCAGCAACTAAGGATTTGGGCTGGCCTAACAACTGGGGATCTAGGAGGCTGGCCCACCAACTGAGGATTGGGGAGGCTGGCCCAGTAACTGAGGATCTGGGAGGCTGGCCCAGCAACTGAGGATTTGGGAGGCTGGTCTAGCAACTGAGTATGCAAATTAGCGGTTCTTAAAACCACAAAATATGCCGGCGGAGCTCACAGCGGGCCTGAAGTGGCCCAGCTGCCCAGTGTCGCAGTTGAGCCCGAGAGCCCACGCGGCTCCGTCGGCGGGCGCAATGCTGGGCTCAGTCGGAGCCACCAGGGCCACCAGGTCGCCGCTGCTGTAGGCCAGCTGAATGAAGCCGTCGTCATCAGCTGGCAGGCACTCGGATCGCATCCGATAGACGGCGTGCGTCTCGCCAGTCAGGTCGTTGCGCTGGCGAACGTCGCGAGAGTAGAGCCGCAGCTGCCAGACCGTGTCGGCGGGGGTACCCACGGCTACTCGGCGAGAGTCCGGATTAACGGCGAAGTGGTGCATCGCCTCCTGCTCCACTTGGTACTGCTGGGACTGCCGGTGGGTGGGTGGGTTTGTACATTAGACAGAGGATCGGGCTTATAGATCAGAAAATCAGGCTTATAGATCAGAGGATCGGGCTTATAGATCAGAGGTTCGGGCTTACAGATCAGAGGATCGGGCTTACAGATCAGAGGATCGGGCTTATAGATCAGAGGATCGGGCTTATAGATCAGAGGATTGGGCTTATAGATAAGAGAATCGGGCTTATAGATCAGAGGATCGGGCTTACAGAACAGAGGATCGGGCTTATAGATCAGAGGATCGGGCTTATAGATCAGAGGATCGGGCTTATAGATCAGAGGATCGGGCTTACAGATCAGAGGATCGGGCTTACAGATCAGAGGATCGGGCTTACAGATCAGAGGATCGGGCTTACAGATCAGAGGATCGGGCTTATAGATCAGAAGATGTACATTTCGCGAACCTGCATGAAGCCCTCGCACAGAGCGGCCCGGTAAGGCGGTCGCACCGGCACCGCAGGCACGAATTTATCAGCTAGCATTTTAACAAATACAGCGGCCAATTCCTTGAGCATAGTCTCAACCGTTGGCTCGCACAATTGCAGGCTCAGTCTCAGTGGATTAGCTGTTAGATTAACAGGCGGCAATGTCAGCTGAAAGTCGGCGGCAGGGCAGCGGTCGGCAAAGCCGCGGCTGACAGTGTTGAAGGCGTGATAGACGTCCAGCAGCTGATGCGCGTGGGCCTCGAAGGGCTGCACCACTGGCACGTTGGGCATGTAATCCATGGGCGGAGTCCAGTCCCTGGCGCCCCTGTAGGCTGTCCAAAATTCATCAAATCGCGCCTCCAACTCGTTGGCGGGGCACAGCAGCAGGTAATAAACCCGGCGATTTCCGCTGACTAAGCTGGGGTCCTCGGCGTGATTCACTAGCCAGTGTGCGGCTGCTCGGTCGTCTGTTAGTGCCGTGGCTACTAGAGCATCCATCCTGTGGTTTTTGTGGGATCAATGCTTTTTTGTTAGAATGTTTTAGACAAGAGTGATGGACCGAATGTGGATTTTTGCAAGTTTCCGAAACCGAATCCGAATGTACAAAAAAAGTCCGAATCCGAATCCGAATGTTTCCGAATGTAAGCAAAAAATGTAAGGTAAAAGGCGGGAGTAACTATGACTCTTTTAATTTACGAAAATGTCTCGTCATCTAATTAGTGAGCACATAAATTGACTGACAAGATTCCATCTCTCCTGGGCTTATATTTGTACTCGCACTTTTATCTTAGGGGTCGGATGTGATCACAATCGTGAATTCAGGACCATTTTTCACGATAGTGATTTTGTTGAAACCTGTTCCAATGGTTGTGAATTTCTGCTTACGTTTTTATTAGAAATATAACTTTTCTACTTGATTTACCAAAAAACGTGAACACGAATGTGTAAAGAATTAATAAATTTTAAATTTGTTGACTTGACAGCATTATGGCAGAGTAGCTATTATCAATATACGAGTATGATTTCTTTTCTTGTTTGTTATTTTCAACACTTGTAACTTACGAGCTCAATATACATGCATGCTAATATAAATTCACGATCACGCCTGACTTTGAAAAATTCATGCATGACCAAAATCTTCTGCTTGTCCGACCTTTACTGATATCTATTGCAAAACCAAATTTAAAGAGACAGACTTAGATAGGAAATTCAGTTCTACTTCTACCGTGTTACATGAACGTCTAATTCTAGTACTACTGACTATAGCTAATGAGTGACATATATATATATACAGTGCAATTATGATAATTTTACCGTATGTACGTACAGTCCATGTGACCCGTGCAATTGCAATTTTGCATTTTGAAAAAACCTGTTATTACACTTAAACAATAATTACCAAAATATTTTCCTAACTTTAGGTTTATTGTCTTACGGGTCCCTAGGTTTAGTAAATTTACTTATTTAACTTTTTTTAAACATATATGGCTGCAAAAATAGACAATCATAGAAAAAAGAATAATGTGATAGATTTTGCTCTTTGCCTTTTAATTTTCTTTCTTTTTAGTTTTTAGTTTCTTTATTTAATGAGTTGCATGCTTTGGTTTCTTGATTTGTAATATTTATTTTAGATTTGAATTTTAGAAGCACATTCAGAAATATTCGGAAAAAAAATTTCCAACTCCAAAACATTTGGATTCCTATAAAAGTAAGACTTTATTTCGGATTCAGATTCCGAATCCGAATATTCGGATCCATCACTAATTTAGACTACAGAAAGTATATTGTATGAGTAAATTGTAAATAAGCCTTAAATTTTGAATGTTATTATTTTTATATTACTATAAAAACTTTGAAAAAAACAATTTAAATAAAAGTAATAGGCATATGCTACTATCAAGAATTGATAATTAATTGATATAGAAGTATAATTGAAAATAGAAATAGATTTGTCTATTCAATTTTTAATCAAAAAAACAAGTCTTGTTATTTAAATTTGACTTTTATATATATATATAGAATTATGTTTCTTTAAAATAAATATTTTTGAAAACAATATTAAGGCCTAACTAATAATATTAAAGAAACTCAAACATAGTTTTTTTAATAAAAGATTTAGGTTGCAACTTTTTAAAGAAAAGATATATAAAATATTATTTATATTGCTATCATAAATTGCAAAAAATATTTAGGCCTATTTTATTATATATATATACGATTATATGATCTTAGTTTATTTTTTTTATGCAATAGAGATACTATAGCATCTTGACTTTCAAAATCATATCCTTAAATTAGACATTTGGCCTTGGGCATAGGGTGCAACTAGAAATTGGGCATAGGGTGCAACTAGAAATTGGGCATAGGGTGCAATTTTGCACCTTGTTTCTAGTAAAAATAGAACTCAAAATGGATAAATACCATTCTGATCCTTAAACCTTAGGATCAGAACTTATCTATTTTTTGAAAAAAATTATAAAATACTTTATTGACATATATGTAAAATATTGTTTAAATGAGATAAAAAATTTATATGCCTAGGCCTAGCTATGCCTATTTACTATTGACTTGGTCTCAATTCAATCTTTAACTATATTTAATAGATATGGTGTAAGGAAAATGAATAAAGCCTAACAAAATTGTTTTGTGTAATGAAAATTAAAAATATTTTCTTACAGTTGACTATCTGGCTGGCCAGCTTGACACATCTTTTTAAGTCGTTTGCACAAAACTTGCAGGCGATTATGATCTTCAATTGTATTTGTACTATAACAAACTGAAGCCAGTGGAGGTAGCGCCATTAAAATATTAAGTTAAAGGCTAGACTATACTCGCTTTAGCTGTTACTAGTACATACAAGTACTAGACTGCTAGGTTATACTAGTACTAGTACAGTACAGACTATGCGGCTATGCCTGTGCTATACGAAGATAAAATTTAAAAAATGACAAATCAAGGGGCATGGTGCGACGATAACCTAATTTACTAACAACTGTTAAATCTTATGAATTCCATCGGATATTTTAGCTAGTTTTTAAGTGGGCTCGGAAGTTAACAAACGAGTTCATGCTTGAAATGTGCTAAAGGTCGTAAAGGAAAATGTTTTTTAGCCATATATAGTAATTGAATCCAGGGGCTTGATTTCAAAAAGTTGAGTACGAATAAGAACAAACTTTAACAAGGCAACTCTATAATGTAATTATTTATGCAGGATTGTATTACAAACTACATTTAACTTTTTTTTAATTGTACTTTTAATTACTTCAGTAATTCTACTAGTGCTTTAAAAATGTTACCTATCTACCGAACGTTAGTATCAACGACTTGCAAAATAATCCCGTTATTCTAAAGTTTACTTGTTTATCCGGTAATATAGGTTTAAAGCAGAGGTTTCGTTATAAATTTTATGGCGGAAGGGGACAAAACGAAGCAGTTCAAACTAAAAGTTCCTAGCTATATTATTATGAGAATCAGTGTTTTTGGCGGCAACAGAATTTAGGAGCCACATACACTCATTTTGGCAACCCTTTTGGAGCAAAATTCTCGATTTCTATAATAGTAACAGGTCACGAGGCGAGGCAGTAATAAAGCATTTGCATGTTCCCCTTGTGCTCCCCCTCCCTGGTGGCGACGCTCCTGGCCTGAAGCCTGAATTTTCTCATTTACTGCACCTTGGGTACCAGAGTGCAGACGTTACAGAATTGTACATGTACACATGTAGATGGAGGAAATCCAAGTCCAACCCTCTATAACTGAATTATGGCTAGTACAATCTACATCATCATGTCTTCATGGTCTTATTCTTGAGAGATAGTTCCAATTCCAAAGTGTCCTAGTTAGTTTAAAAATATAATAATTTGAATTGCAGTTTTTATCAGCAGTTAAGGAAAACTAGAAAATTATGGATTGTAAAATGCTCGTAGTGCAGTTTTCTGCAGACATAATTTGCATTGTTTCACGTTGTTTTCTCTAGCAAAGTCCGTACCTTCTGTCCCCTACATGACGACAAACGAAGGAATTAGAAGGAATACTTTAAAAGAAGTCAGATCAACTTCCATCTGATTTATGATTTATAATTACTTAAATGAATTACGAGCGTTGCTCGAAATAAAATAATTAAATACAGAAGCCAGGTACAGAGTACACTGACATGCAAATAATAATTAATACCACAAATTCAAACAATCAAATCGTTAGATTTCAAACTGCAATTACATGATGCTTAAACTGAAGAAATGCTTGCATTATTTATTGATAAAAATGGTGCCACGCAATCATTCGGCAGTTCATTCTTAGCAACAGCGCTCAAATCATTGGTAATTAGTCTCATGCTAAACCGCAACGTACTTCTGCCAGACGTCGGGAAACTGTCTGGACATCCGGGCAATTCGCTGGCGCAGCTGGCCAGGCGTCAACTGATAAGCGTTTCGCCTATCCAACGACATGGCCTCGTAGTCAGCTGAGTGACGCCTAACTAATTCGGCCAGCAACAGCAGGTCCGCCTGCGGTATGTGATGCTTCACCCGTTCGCCAACAGACGCCTTGGCTTGTAGGGCCGCAACTGTTGGTGTCTCCTTGGTGACGGAAGATTTGCTAGACGCTTTTCTGGCTCGCTTCCGAGAATTCGAGGCATCTGCAGGTGAGAAAAAGATTTCAGGGTGACAAAAATCTAATATTCTCAATGGGACTGGGGCGATTCTCAATGGGACCAGGGCGATTCTCAATGGGACTGGGGCGATTCTCAATGGGACCAGGGCGATTCCCAATGGGACCAGGGCGATTCTCAATGGGACTGGGGCGATTCTCAATGGGACTGGGGCGATTCTCAATAGGACTGGGGCGATTCTCAATGGGACTGGGGCGATTCTCAATGGGACCAGGGCGATTCTCAATGGGACTGGGGCGATTCTCAATGGGACTGGGGCGATTCTCAATGGGACTGGGGCGATTCTCAATGGGACTGGGGCGATTCTCAATGGGACTGGGGCGATTCTCAATGGGACCAGGGCGATTCTCAATGGGACCAGGGCGATTCTCAATGGGACTGGGGCGATTCTCAATGGGACCAGGGCGATTCTCAATGGGACTGGGGCGATTGTCAATGGGACTGGGGCGATTCTCAATGGGACCAGGGCGATTCTCAATGGGACTGGGGCAATTCTCAATGGGACTGGGGTAATTCTCAATGGGACCAGGGCGATTCTCAATGGGATTGGGCGATTCTCAATGGGACTGGGGCGATTCTCAATGGGATTGGGGCGATTCTCAATGGGACTGGGGCGATTCTCAATAGGACTGGGGCGATTCTCAATGGGACTGGGGCGATTCTCAATAGGACTGGGGCGATTCTCAATGGGACTGGGGCGATTCTCAATGGGAATGGGGCGATTCTCAATGGGACTGGGGCGATTCTCAATGGGACTGGGGCGATTCTCAATGGGACTGGGGCGATTCTCAATAGGACTGAGGCGATTCTCAATAGGACTGGGGCGATTCTCAATGGGACTGGGGCGATTCCCACTGGGGAATGGGGCGATTCTCAATGGGAAGTGGGCGATTTTCAATCTTAGTTGAGGCGATTCTCAACCTAAGATCCAGCCTTGGAAGTCCAAGACCACACCGCACTGTATTTGCAAGCATGCTCACCTTTACCAGCGGCGCCATCTCCAGAAACAGCCGCAGCCTCCGTTCTCTCTTCGCTGCCCTCATCGTTGACAGAATCATCGACTGGAGCGTCGCCGTCAACCAGGGCTGGCAGGCGGGGCTTCGGCACCCGAAGGTCACTCCGGGATCGTAGCACAGGCCGAGCCGACTGAAGTTGCTGCGAGCTGAGCTGCCGGCCTGCCAGGCGGCCTGTACCAGAGGGTGTGGGGGAACAGAGTGCGTATTAGGCATTCGTGAAATAGCAGATATTGTGACAGCTCGCGTCAAATTCGCTATGAGCAGCAGGGCATGGCGGCGACCATTTGGGTACTTTTAGATGTCCACTGCATCCTGTCTTTATCAGTTGGGATGTCCACTGCATCCTGTCTTTATCAGTTGGGATGTCCACTGCATCATGTCTTTATCAGTTGGGATGTCCACCGCATCATGTCTTTATCAGTTGGGATGTCCACCGCATTCTGTCTTTATCAGTTGGGATGTCCACTGCATCCTGTCTTTATCAGTTGGGATGTCCACTGCATCATGTCTTTATCAGTTGGGATGTCCACTGCATCATGTCTTTATCAGTTGGGATGTCCACTGCATCATGTCTTTATCAGTTGGGATGTCCACTGCATCATGTCTTTATCAGTTGGGATGTCCACTGCATCCTGTCTTTATCAGTTGGGATGTCAACTGCATCCTGTCTTTATCAGTTCGGATGTCCACTGCATCCTGTCTTTATCAGTTCGGATGTCCACTGCATCATGTCTTTATCAGTTCGGATGTCCACTGCATCATGTCTTTATCAGTTGGGATGTCCACTGCATCCTGTCTTTATCAGTTGGGATGTCAACTGCATCCTGTCTTTATCAGTTCGGATGTCCACTGCATCCTGTCTTTATCAGTTCGGATGTCCACTGCATCATGTCTTTATCAGTTCGGATGTCCACTGCATCATGTCTTTATCAGTTGGGATGTCCACCGCATCCTGTCTTAAACAGTTGGGATGTCCACCGCATCCTGTCTTAAACAGTTGGGATGTCCACCGCATCCTGTCTTAAACAGTTGGGATGTCCACCGCATCCTGTCTTAAACAGTTGGGATGTCCACCGCATCCTGTCTTAAACAGTTGGGATGTCCACCGCATCCTGTCTTAAACAGTTGGGATGTCCACCGCATCCTGTCTTAAACAGTTGGGATGTCCACCGCATCCTGTCTTAAACAGTTAGGATGTCCAAAACATCCTGTCTCAAACAGTTGGGATGTCCATCGCACTAGCTATCATCCAAAACAAGCATGGGTTGCAGAGGACCAGGAAGCACTGTCGGCTCACCTGTACATCAGCATCCGACACGAGCACCTCAGTGGACTGAGTTTGCTTGTTGCGCCACTGCCGTTTTCGATTGGTATGGTAGCGAAACCGTTTGGCTCGCTTCTTTACTTTACCCATGATGGCAAATGCACGGCAGTTTCATTAGTTTATAAGTGTAGAAAAGTGTAAAATAAGCTGATAAATAGAATTTCTCGTAGTGGAAATGAGAGAAGAGTTCAGGGACATTGAGTAAAGACGTTTGATCTGTGACAAGATTGGGAAACCGTCAGGCAGTGACTAAAGGATTGACTCAAAATAACAGCCTGAATAATACATAGAGACTCATCCAAAAACTGGGAATGAATTACAGAGTAACTCGGGTAATAACTAAGTTACACTGACTCAAAGAAATACTGACCGAATCATAGAGTGACTTAGAGAATAACTGAGGGTGAATCATAGAGTGACTTAGGGAATAATTGAGGGTGAATCATAGAGTGACTCAGGCAATAACTGAGGGTGAATCATAGAGTGACTCAGGGAATAACTGAGAGTCAATCATGGAGTGACTCAGGGAATAACTGAGGGTGAATCATAGAGTGACTCAGGGAATAACTGAGGGTGAATCATAGAGTGACTCAGGGAATAACTGAGGGTGAATCATAGAGTGACTCAGGGAATAACTGACGGTGAATCATAGAGTGACTCAGGGAATGCTACAGTGACTGATATAGGCTATGAGAGAAACAGTAAAGAAGGAAAACGTACAGCACTAATCCAAGTTAAACTGCCTGCGTCTGCAACAGGGAAGTGTTTATTCAAACTCTAGGCGCAATCTAATCACTAAAAGCGCATTGACTACTGCGAGTAGAGAAACATTTCGATTAGAAGCTTATCAAATCGCAACAAAAGAAAACAGACAAAAGCGGAGGAACAGTTTTTCTGTTATTTTTTTCTTCAAAACAAAAATCGAGGACGAGGTTTGAGGGACAGCAGATTATGCAAAAAAATGAATTATACCTCTCAGCTAAATAGAGCTAAAGAGTTAAATAGCAGTAACAAAGCAAAACTGAAAATGAATTTAACTGTGATTGGTTATACAGAAGCAACGGTAGGTATCTGCAGCAATGACTCTGGGGTCTTAGAGTCGTACCTGAGGCGTGCCGGAGTCGCTGCAGAATCACTGAGTTGCGTCTAAAGCGCACCTGCGTCACTTCATGAATCAGCTGAATCGAATTCCGCATTTAAAACCCTATTTAGTCTACTAGAGTTAGTAGAAAGTTAAGCGTTAAAACAGCGATTATTAGACGACTTTTTTTGCGACTCTTACGATTCTGCAACTCACACTATGCGCTCGGGACTCAACAGTCGCCTCTCTGTCGCATTTCAGTCGTTTGAGTCGGTAAAAAGTCACCAGAGTCACCCCAGAGTCGCTAGTGAGTTGTTTGCAATGACTCTAGCGTTACTTGTCACGATAACGTTTTTAACTCAATAAGCACAGGGCCAGTCATAAATAACGGTCATAAGCTTAGGGTCATGATGCATGTACATGCAAGCATTTGGGTCATACTCATACATATCAGTCATAAGCATTTGAGTCATACATATCAGTCATAAGCATTTGAGTCATACATATCAGTCATAAGCATTTGAGTCATACATATCAGTCATAAGCATTTGAGTCATACATATAAGTCATAAGCATTTGAGTCATACTCATACATATCAGTCATAAGAATTGAGTCATACTCATACAAATCAGTCATAAGAATTGAGTCATACTTATACAAATCAGTCATAAGAATTGAGTCATACTCATACAAGGCAGTCATAAGCATTTGAGTCATACTCATACATATAAGTCATAAGCATTGAGTCATTCAAATTGACTCATACAAATCAGTCATAAGCTTTTGAGTCATACTCATACAAATCAGTCATAAGAATTGAGTCATACTCATACAAGGCAGTCATAAGCATTTGAGTCATACTCATACATATAAGTCATAAGCATTGAGTCATTCGAATTGACTCATACAAATCAGTCATAAGAATTGAGTCATACTCATACAAATCAGTCATAAGAATTGAGTCATACTCATACAAATCAGTCATAAGAATTGAGTCATACTCATACATATCGACCTGGGGTAAAAACTCAATTATTTAATAGCACAAATAGTTTAAAACAACCTTTAGCTGACAGAGATGAGTAATAAGAAAATTAATAAGATAATTAATGATTGATGCATATTTGCAGGAACAACTTACACAATAGAGTTGAAACATAAGCTGGAATATGAGTTATTAATTACAAAATGAATTTTATACATACCTGTAACGCGAAGAAGTGAAGGTCCTACAGCTCAGAGTTGAGGATAGGAATCTCGTTAAAAACGATATACCATGACGCAGTTCTAAATATAGAATGGAAACTATTACACAGAGTGGCAAAAGTGATAAACAACAATCATAGAACAGGTTATTAAAAATTATTAGATAGTACAATGATTTAGCCAGAAAAACAGGCTTTATATTTATTGCTTTATTCGATGCAGCCCAGTCAAAAACAGATGAATACATTTTTATACCCTCAGCTAACTCTAGTGCAGGCGACTGTTAGTTAAAATCTTAAAGCAGTACTCTTCATTTATGTCAAGGGTGCTGCAGCCCTACCTCTAGCCGTGTCTAGGGTGCTGCTGCACTCCCTCTAGCCTTATCTAGGGTGCTGCTGCCCTCCCTCTAGCCGTGTCTATGGTGCTGCTGCCCTCCCTCTAGCCTTATCTAGGGTGCTGCTGCCCTCCCTCTAGCCGTGTCTAGGGTGCTGCTGCCCTCCCTCTAGCCGTGTCTAGGGTGCTGCTGCCCTCCCTCTAGCCGTGTCTAGGGTGCTGCTGCCCTCCCTCTAGCCGTGTCTAGGGGGGGCTGCTGCCCTCCCTCTAGCCGTGTCTAGGGGGGGCTGCTGCCCTCCCTCTAGCCTTATCTAGGGTGCTGCTGCCCTCCCTCTAGCCTTATCTAGGGTGCTGCTGCCCTCCCTCTAGCCGTGTCTAGGGTGCTGCTGCCCTCCCTCTAGCCGTGTCTAGGGTGCTGCTGCCCTCCCTCTAGCCGTGTCTAGGGTGCTGCTGCCCTCCCTCTAGCCTTATCTAGGGTGCTGCTGCCACCCTCTAGCCTTATCTAGGGTGCTGCTGCCCTCCCTCTAGCCGTGTCTAGGGTGCTGCTGCCCTCCCTCTAGCCGTGTCTAGGGTGCTGCTGCCCTCCCTCTAGCCGTGTCTAGGGGGGCTGCTGCCCTCCCTCTAGCCTTATCTAGGGTGCTGCTGCCCACCCTCTAGCCTTATCTAGGGTGCTGCTGCCCTCCCTCTAGCCGTGTCTAGGGTGCTGCTGCCCTCCCTCTAGCCGTGTCTAGGGGGGCTGCTGCCCTCCCTCTAGCCTTATCTAGGGTGCTGCTGCCCACCCTCTAGCCTTATCTAGGGTGCTGCTGCCCTCCCTCTAGCCGTGTCTAGGGTGCTGCTGCCCTCCCTCTAGCCGTGTCTATGGTGCTGCTGCCCTCCCTCTAGCCTTATCTAGGGTGCTGCTGCCCACCCTCTAGCCGTGTCTAGGGGGGGCTGCTGCCCTCCCTCTAGCCGTGTCTAGGGTGCTGCTGCCCTCCCTCTAGCCGTGTCTAGGGTGCTGCTGCCCTCCCTCTAGCCGTGTCTAGGGTGCTGCTGCCCTCCCTCTAGCCGTGTCTATGGTGCTGCTGCCCTCCCTCTAGCCGTGTCTAGGGGGGGCTGCTGCCCTCCCTCTAGCCTTATCTAGGGTGCTGCCCTCCCTCTAGCCTTATCTAGGGTGCTGCTGCCCTCCCTCTAGCCTTATCTAGGGTTCTGCTGCCCTCCCTCTAGCCTTATCTAGGGTTCTGCTGCCCTCCCTCTAGCCTTATCTAGGGTGCTGCTGCCCTCCCTCTAGCCGTATCTAGGGTTCTGCTGCCCTCCCTCTGGTCTTTGCTGAACCAGTTGAAAAAAAGTTTGCCAAAGCTTGCATTAGCGAGGGAATGCCAGGTTAGTTTTTTTGTTTAAAATTTCAAACAAAATAAAGGCAGATAAAAAACACTCGTGAACAAAACCGGTCAGGTGTAAATCTCGGCAAACAGAGGCGTGGGACTCTGACTGCTCAGGGAGGCGAAGAGCTTGGAGAGCGACTCTTCAAACGTCTTGGACCATTCAAACAGGATGCAAAGCTCTCGCATCTTCGGCTGCCATCTGTCATCAAATTTGGCAATAAAAGCGTGCCTAGTAACCTTGGCCAGCCGCATGAACATGTCGAATGCCAGCTGTTCAATGTCCTCAGGCAGTTCGTCCTTCTCCGTCGAGGACAGATCGAATAGTTTCATCAGGGTGAACAGGGCGATGAGGCCGACGTCGCTGCCTGTCACCTTGTGAATGTATTCAAAGTACCGATCGTTGGACGAGACGGCCGAGAGGCCGGGCATGAACGACCTGTCCAAGTTTCGGATGCTCTTATTCGGGTCCACGGTGTACGTCTTGCCGTCGATGCTCACCGACATCTGGCGCTTGCTGGGATCGAACTTTAGACTGAACAGCGGCACCAGCACTGAGTGAATGCGGCGCTTTACCAGCAGCACCTGGGTTGGAGGCGTAAGATCTCATCTAGAGACTAGATCTGTGTCTATGGGCTAGATCTCATCTAGAGACTAGATCTGTGTCTATGGGCTAGATCTCATCTAGAGACTAGATCTGTGTCTATGGGCTAGATCTCATCTAGAGACTAGATCTGTGTCTATGGGCTAGATCTCATCTAGAGACTAGATCTGTGTCTATGGGCTAGATCTCATCTAGAGACTAGATCTGTGTCTATGGGCTAGATCTCATCTAGAGACTAGATCTGTGTCTATGGGCTAGATCTCATCTAGAGACTAAATCTCTGTCTATAGGCTAGGTCTTATCTAGAGATTAGATCTGTCTATGGACTAGATCTCATCTGGAGACTAGATCTCTGTCTATGGGCTAGGTCTTATATAGAGACTAGATCTATGTCTATGGGCTAGATCTCTTCTAGGGACTAGATCTGTCTATGGACTAGATCTATATTTATGGACTAAATCTCATCTGGATACTATAGATCTGTCTATGGGCTAGATCTCATCTAGAGACTAGATCTATGTCTATGGGCTAGGTCTCATCTAGAGACTAGATCTATGTCTATGGGCTAGGTCTCATCTAGAGACTAGATCTATGTCTATGGGCTAGGTCTCATCTAGAGACCAGATCTATGTTTATGGACTAGATTCTCATCTAGAGGCTAGATTAGGAGCTCAACAAGATTTTTGGCTAAATGGATCAATACACTAGGCGATAATTATAATTATAATGTATAATATGGGTTACTAATAGAATAATCCGCACGGGCTACCCTTAACTATCTGATTTCTAGGTAAATACAAAAGCTATTAGAAATAGAATTCCAGGTGGAATTCACAACTTACCGAATGCTCGGGCCTCCATTCCGTCATCTGTTTAAAGAAATCAGTGGCTAGAAAGGTCTTGCAGAAGCTGACAGCCGGCTGAATAAAGATCTCCAACTGGCTGATCATCTCCTTCCAGTCATTGAGCTGCTCGGAGAGGCCTTGGGACAGGTCGTGGCTGAGTTGAAACGGAACCGACATGTCGGCACTGGTGCAGCTCTCCAATATGTTGCCGATTTGGGCTAGAAATTCGCCTTCAATCTGGGTGCGATCCTCGCCGTAGTAATTTACTACCTGGCGTGGTTGGGAAATTAATGCTGCGTTATGGAATCTGAGAGCTCTGACTAGGTGCTCCTTTTAGAGGTGGTCCTATGGGCAATTCTAGATGTGGTCCTCTGTGGTCCTCTATGGTGTTCCTCGATGGGCGATTCTAGATGTAGTCCTCTGTGGTCCTCTATGGTGGTCCTCTATGGGCGATTCTAGATGTGGTCCTCTATGGGCGATATTAGATGTGGTCCTCTATGGGCGATTCTAAATGTGGTCCTCTATGGGCGATTCTAGATGTGGTCCTCTATGGGCGATATTAGATGTGGTCCTCTATGGGCGATTCTAAATGTGGTCCTCTATGGGCAATTCTAGATGTGGTCCTAAATGGGCGATTCTAGATGTGGTCCTAAATGGACGATTCCAGATGTGGTCCTCTATGGGCGATTCTAGATGTGGTCCTATGGGCGATTCTAGATGTGGTCCTATGGGCGATTCTAGATGTGGTCCTCTATAGGCAATTCTAGATGTGGTCCTCAATGGGCAATTCTAGATGTGGTCCTAAATGGGCGATTCTAGATGTGGTCCTAAATGGGCGATTCTAGATGTGGTCCTCAATGGGCAATTCTAGATGTGGTCCTCAATGGGCAATTCTAGATGTGGTCCTAAATGGGCAATTCTAGATGTGGTCCTCTATGGGCAATTCTAGATGTGGTCCTCAATGGGCAATTCTAGATGTGGTCCTCTATGGGCGATTCTAGATTTGGTCCTCTATGGGCGATTCTAAATGTGGTCCTCTATGGGCAATTCTAGATGTGGTCCTAAATGGGCGATTCTAGATGTGGTCCTAAATGGACGATTCCAGATGTGGTCCTCTATGGGCGATTCTAGATGTGGTCCTATGGGCGATTCTAGATGTGGTCCTCTATGGGCGATTCTAGATGTGGTCCTCTATGGGCAATTCTAGATGTGGTCCTCAATGGGCAATTCTAGATGTGGTCCTAAATGGGCGATTCTAGATGTGGTCCTATGGCCGATTCCAGATGTGGTCCTCTATGGGCGATTCTAGATGTGGTCCTCAATGGGCAATTCTAGATGTGGTCCTAAATGGGCAATTCTAGATGTGGTCCTAAATGAGCAATTCTAGATGTGGTCCTCTATGGGCGATTCTAGATGTGGTCCTCAATGGGCAATTCTAGATGTGGTCCTCTATGGCCGATTCAAGATGTGGTCCTCTATGGCCGATTCTAGATGTGGTCCTCTATGGCCGATTCTAGATGTGGTCCTATGGGCGATTCCAGATGTGGTCCTCTATGGACGATTCAGATGTGGTCCTATGGGCGATTCTAGATGTGGTCCTCTATGGGCGATTCTAGATGTGGTCCTCAATGGGCGATTCTAGATGTGGTCCTCTATGGGAAATTCTAGATGTGGTCCTAAATGGGCGATTCTAGATGTGGTCCTCTATGGGAAATTCTAGATGTGGTCCTAAATGGGCGATTCTAGATGTGGTCCTAAATGGGCAATTCTAGATGTGGTCCTCTATGGGCGATTCTAGATGTGGTCCTCAATGGGCGATTCTAGATGTGGTCCTCTATGGGCGATTCTAGATGTGGTCCTCAATGGGCGATTCTAGATGTGGTCCTCAATGGGCAATTCTAGATGTGGTCCTCTATGGGCGATTCTAGATGTGGTCCTCTATGGGCGATTCTAGATGTGGTCCTCAATGGGCAATTCTAGATGTGGTCCTAAATGGGCGATTCTAGATGTGGTCCTAAATGGGCGATTCTAGATGTGGTCCTCAATGGGCAATTCTAGATGTGGTCCTCAATGGGCAATTCTAGATGTGGTCCTCAATGGGCAATTCTAGATGTGGTCCTCAATGGGCAATTCTAGATGTGGTCCTCAATGGGCAATTCTAGATGTGGTCCTCAATGGGCAATTCTAGATGTGGTCCTCTATGGGCGATTCTAGATGTGGTCCTCAATGGGCAATTCTAGATGTGATCCTCTATGGGCGATTCTAGATGTGGTCCTCTATGGGCGATTCTAGATTTGGTCCTCAATGGGCGATTCTAGATGTGGTCCTCAATGGGCAATTCTAGATGTGGTCCTCTATGGGCGATTCTAGATGTGGTCCTCTATGGGCGATTCTAGATGTGGTCCTCTATGGGCGATTCTAGATGTGGTCCTCTATGGGCGATTCTAGATGTGGTCTCTATGGGCGATTCTAGATGTGGTCCTCTATGGGTGATTCTAGATGTGGTCCTCTATGGACGATTCCAGATGTGGTCCTCTATGGGCGATTCTAGATGTGGTCCTCAATGGGCAATTCTAGATGTGATCCTCTATGGGCGATTCTAGATGTGGTCCTCTATGGGCGATTCTAGATTTGGTCCTCAATGGGCGATTCTAGATGTGGTCCTCAATGGGCAATTCTAGATGTGGTCCTCTATGGGCGATTCTAGATGTGGTCCTCTATGGGCGATTCTAGATGTGGTCCTCTATGGGCGATTCTAGATGTGGTCCTCTATGGGCGATTCTAGATGTGGTCCTCTATGGGCGATTCTAGATGTGGTCCTCTATGGGTGATTCTAGATGTGGTCCTCTATGGACGATTCCAGATGTGGTCCTCTATGGGCGATTCTAGATGTGGTCCTCTATGGGCGATTCTAGATGTGGTCCACTATGGCCGATTCTAGATGTGGTCCTCTATGGCCGATTCTAGATGTGGTCCTCTATGGGCGATTCTAGATGTGGTCCACTATGGCCGATTCTAGATGTGGTCCTCTATGGCCGATTCTAGATGTGGTCCTCTATGGGTGATTCTAGATGTGGTCCTCTATGGACGATTCCAGATGTGGTCCTCTATGGCGATTCTAGATGTGGTCCTCTATGGGCGATTCTAGATGTGGTCCACTATGGCCGATTCTAGATGTGGTCCTCTATGGCCGATTCTAGATGTGGTCCTCTATGGGCGATTCTAGATGTGGTCCTATGGCCGATTCTAGATGTGGTCCTCTATGGCCGATCCTAGATGTGGTCCTCTATGGCCGATCCTAGATGTGGTCCTCTATGGCCGATTCTAGATGTGGTCCTCTATGGGCGATTCTAGATGTGGTCGTCTATGGCCGATCCTAGATGTGGTCCTCTATGGCCGATTCTAGATGTGGTCCTCTATGGGCGATTCTAGATGTGGTCCTCAATGGGCGATTCTAGATGTGGTCCTATGGCCGATCCTAGAAGTGTATTTATGGGCGATTCGGAAGGAGGCGATGCTATAGACTGTCTTCAATTTGTTCAGTTTCTTTTAATCCGCACTGCTACATGGCGCAATTCTAATATCTGTAAGTTTGTCAAAATTCCAGCAAAACCAACTTTGAGCAGCGCATCCTTCCAGTTATCCACCGGTTTTGTTGGTATCTCAAAGTCTACAACGCTGCTAGAGCTGCCGCCGCCGCCGCTAGACGCGCTGCTGCCAGCGAAGCCGTCACTTCGTTGTCGCTTAATAGGCGGTGTTTGATGCTGCTGCTGCTGCTGCGGAGGCGGGCTCTGGCGAAGGCCGGCCCTCAGACAGCACTGATAGCGGCAGGCCCTGCACTGCTTCCTATTAGCGACGGTGATTTTGCACGCGTTGTCGCCTCTGATGCAGCCGAGCTCCTGGCCGCCGACGGCGCAACGACGGAAGAAGGCCTTGCAGGAGTCGCAGCAGCCGGCGTCGCCGCTGGCCGGCTCAGTGATGTCGCCGCAGACTGCGCAAGGCCGACCGCCGCCGCTGCCGCTCGCCACTTGAGGATCCAACAGCGGTGGCGGCAGCGACAACTCTGAGCCCGACACTTTAGCGTCGTCGTCATGGTGTCGCTTTCGAAAAGCAGCAGACGAATAACTGTCTACAGGCTGCCGTGGCTTGCTGCTTTCATTGTCGCTCATATTTGCTTATTTTGTGCTTATTTAGAGACAGATCTGTCAACAATCCCGAGACGCAGAGGATTAGAGGCATTGTAAGGCATTTAGTTTTATTACTGTTTAATTAAAAATTCTGCTATGGGGAGCGCAAACATGCGCAACACCAAACCGAGCCGGCCGGCGAGGGCCACAGCCAAGCAAAGTTGCAAAAATCCACACCCGAAAATGCAAACGTAGTACTAATTAGATGACGAGGCATTTAGCTTTAATAGTACAGTTATAGTTACTTCTGCTGTTTACCAAAAATTACGTTAACTTTTACTTAGGACTTTTGCATAGGCAAAAAAGTCTAATGTGCAAAATCATGATGCCAATTTCAAAGTCAGAATTCAATGGCACAAAAACCTCTTTTTCCTTTTAACAGGACATTAATATTCCTAAAGACCTCTAATACTGAAGATGCAAATGACCTGCTCTGTAGATCATAGCTCATGGTCTAATGGATTATGAATAATTATGATTCTATTAAAAAAAATCTACATAACCATAGCCACTGCATAATTTTGACACTACCATAGCCTGCAATATAGCAAGCAGATTAGCTTATGCTTGTAGTAATTAGGGAATAGCATGAAAACAATAATAATTATGATAATTAATTACTAAATTACACCTGCTCGAATGGAAAGATGTGCAACTGACAGCTCAGCTGCAGCAATTGTGTGGCACATCTTAAGGCTGGGTACAGCTGTTCAGTCCAAGGACTAGGGGTCACCATATGCACCTAAGTTCTTAGGAATTCTAAGTGTGAATCCTGACTTACTAAGACCAGAGACTGCTGCGTTTCTAAAGCAGTTTCTAACTGTTGACTCACTGCAACAGCTTTGCAATTGGACCAATATACAGGTGTGGTGCAAATTTGATCAGCTACAAGCATTGATGCAACACCTGCCTCACAAGGTTCTTTATGTGGAAAGGTGTGACCATGGATAAGATGAAAGTTTGTTGCCATGCTTTATATTGGGATAATTAAAAAACCAAAGGTTGTCAATTATTACTAGAGCAAGGATGATTTTTACATAACACCTTATAAAAACTTGCTAAAAAATCTAATAGAAATGACCCACTGACAAAGGCATAACCATTTATTACACTATTAAGCATATAGTTAAGAATTTTTGCAATGCATATATGCCAAAAAAGAAATTTGTGTCAATAAAGATCTAGCCTTATTCAAGGGTTGCATCATTCTATCTCAATACTCTCGTACATTCCCTCTAAGAAAGTACAATAAAGTATCAAACTACTTTATATTGCTTTTGCAAGACTAGATCTAGTTACATTAGTATACTCTAATAGGGCTAGGAATGAGTGTTTTGGCCAAGGTCTTAGATTAAAGGAGTGAAGGCTTATCCCTAGGTGAAAAAGTCCTAGTAGAGGCAATTAGGTATATAATGGATTTAGGTTATCATGTCTTTTGCAATAGTTGGTTTAAATCTAAATTGTCTTGCAATTTATCTATTGCAGCAAGGCCTTCTGTTGATATACATAGTTTGTGCCAATTATAGTATTCCAGATGGCCTTCATAAATCATAATATCTAGGGAAACCAAGCTCCAAACTGTATATTTATGCAAAAAACAGTTAATAAGACAACAATATACTTTTTTTAAATTTCTTAGTACATTTCAATTTTACAATTCGATTAGTTTTGCTATTAAGCCTAGCCAATATTATTAGCCTAAAAGTTAGCCTTTTCATTATAAATATGGTAACCTAGGCAAATAGGCCTAGTTAATCCCTGTTAATAACTATAGCCTATATTAAAGTCTAAAGAAACAAAACAAAAGCTATTATAGTATTTAAAATAAGTCAAATTATTAAGCAATTAGCTTACAATTCCATAGTTAGAACTATATCATTTTGATATTAATTGTATTGCCTTAGTAATAACTTTAGCAAGCAATCAAAAATATGTGAAATTAAAGAAAAGAATGAAGAACCAAAATATATAAGTTAAAAAAAATAAAGAAAAAATTAAGCTGCAACAAAAAATAATTAACAAAAGTTAAAACTATACAAAAATGGCTAAATCTTGTGACCTATTTTTATTGTATTTATTTTTAGTATTACGAGTATAAATAGACTATAAAATTATAATAGTAGTATATACACTAATTTTGTATTATTTGTCTATTTGTATATTTGTCTGTCTTAATTTTTTCTAGACTCATTTGACCATTTTAATTAGCTTTAAATTAGCTTGAAAATTATAGTTTTTGGCGATTTAGTATAACTTTTTAATGAAAAAATGGAAAGGAAAAAGGTCAAATATTCAAAAAACTATTTTTGAATGCTTTTAATAGGCACTCCATTTTATAATTTAATTGTTTAGTTCAACCATTTAGGCCTTTTCTTGGCCAATATACAGTGTAAAAAATATATTAACAATAAAGTCAAGTAGTTTTATGACCTTTTGTGCAGTAGGCTTGTAATTTAATTTAATTGTGGTATTAACATATTGTTATCTTTTGCTATAATCTTTTTTCAATTTTAACTTTTAGCCTATTGCTAAGGTTTGTATAGCGATAACTACAAAATATGTAAATAACTCACTGTAATGACTTAGCTTGTAAATTAGATTCAATATATTCAGCAACATTGAAAATTCATCATCATAGAAGATTCCGAGAGTGCAAGTAAAGTCTCTCAATCTTTGCAAGTGACACAACTTAGCTATGCCGCAGCAGACTTAAGTTGAAGAATGAAGTGGGGGAGCAGTGTATGAGCTAGGGTTGGACAGATTAAACTATCCCATGCTCACACACTCTCTTACTTGCTCAAACTCTCAAGTAGAAGAGAGAGGAGAGAAGAAGGGAGAGGAGAGATGAAAAGAGTGAGCTAAGAGTGGAGATTGGAGAGAGGCTGAGAGTGGGAAGAGGCTGAAGAGTAAGCTGAGAATAGAGATTGGAAAGAGGCTAAGAGTGGAGATTGGAGAGAGGCTGAGAGTAGAGATTGGAGAGAGGCTGAGAGTAGAGATTGGAAAGAGGCTGAGAGTGGAGAGAGGCTAAGAGTGGAGAGAGGCTGAGAGTGAGCTGAGAATGGAGATTAGAGAGAGGCTGAGAGTGGAGAGAGTCTTAGGCTGAAAACTTTCCCACTAAGATTTCCTAATCTCCCTTGATCTTGGTTTCATTTCAACTCTATATATGCACATGCTGTGTGTATAGGATACCCGCTCTCTACTCCCTTTGATGGCCTCAACGCCTTTTTTTGCCTTCCACCTCTGGACATCTTTGTCTGTTGCGAGGCTGCTAAAATGACCCGCCGGCTCATTGAAGCTGGCATTAGCTTCAAGCCACAAAGAGCGATGGCAAAGTGCAAGCTCCTGCCACACTCTGACCTGTGCCTTAAAGTTCTGGAGGAGAGTGGGAGTGCGGCTGTCCTGTCGGATGCTGAGCCGCACTCCCTCAGTCTCTACCAACACTTCAAGGTCACGTTCCCCTCCAGGGAGAACGCCAACAACAGCTGGGCCCCTCAGGAGAATAACTGCTTTACTGACGGATCCTCCGCACGCGAAGGTGTATTCAGCACGCCAGTGAAGTATGAGACAGACCAGGCCTAAGGGCTATGGTCTGCGATGCTTCACGCCTGCCCCTATCTTCAGCAGGTCAAGGCTGGAGAGGGAGGTCTGCACCCGCTATTTGCCGCTGGCAGCCGCAGACCCCCCCCCTCACGCTGTTTCACAAGTCGACCCAGGGTACTCATCCCCGCGTGTGTTCAAGGCAGACCCTAGGGCTGCTGGACAGACTGGGCTCCGACGCTGGCGACCTATCCAGTGGCTTCGGCCGAATTTGGGTATGCGGGTCTGGCTTGCCAGCCTGCAGGCCGTGGTACTGCTTAACGTACCCCCTAATGCCTAAGGTGTTTGACCGTGCCGATGGGCTGGAAGGCCGGGGGGTTGTCCGGTCGCTAGCGGTCCTTTTCTTTTTCTTCTTTCCTCATTCTTTTGTGACTCAGCTCACTCCTTCCTGCTTTCAGCTATGGCGTCATCCGCCTCTTTAACCCCCGCTGAAGCCGGGGCCCCGGCAACTCCAGCCGGTGACTCTGGCACCAGCGCCGCCCCACCGGGGGCAGATGGGCTTGCTGCCGGCTTGGCTGGTGACATGCCTGCACGCGCAACCGGGCCCTCCGCTGAAGCCCGACGCACCCGCAACCAACGCCGCAACGAGTGGCGACGGCGACTACGGGGTACTGCGGGCCGGCCACCGGCGGAGGGGGAACCTAGGGAGGGCGAGGCTGCTGTTGGGCCGAAAGGAACCACAGCAACCCCTGCCCCCCAGGATACAACCCCCGCTGGTGAGCCACCCAGTATACCTGCTACAAGCGCGGCCGGGCCTTCGGGAACCGCCGCCACCAACTACGCCTCAAAGGTCAAGCTCCAACCGGCGGTCATCGTCTTCGGGGAAGAGCAGGACCTCACGGCCGACGAGCTCGACAGTGCCTGGCGCACCATCGATGCTGCGCTCATCGACCAGCTCCTGGCGGGCCACCCTGTGAGCGTGGTCAAGTCTGCCAAGACCAACAGCTGCATCTTCATCTGGTGCAGCTCGGAGGAGAGCAGCCGCAATCTACGCGAGCTTCTGCCAAAGCTGAACTGGCCCAAGAAGCTCGGCAAGCTCGTCTTTGCCAGCGAGGGCGAACGACAGAAGACCCAGCGCTTTCGCGTCTGGATCCCGGCCAGCAGTGCCATTAAGTCCGGAGATCAGCTTAGGCAAATATTGCTAAAGCTGCACCCCGACCTTAAGGTCAACGGGCTCCTACACCACGCCACTTCCCGCAAGGAGAAGGGGCTACGGTGATCCTAGGGCTCTCTGATGACTGGGCTAAGCGCTTGCCGCCTAAGTCCACAATTCATATTGGTCTGACTCAGCTGACCATCCTCCGTTGCGAGGAGCGGAAAGCTGATGAAGCCAAGAATGCCAAAGCTTCCGAAACCGGAACTGGGGCCCAGGCTCCTCCGGCAAAGAAGCTGAGGCAAACGGCCGATCCTATGCCGGTAAGGCAGTTCGCGCTGCTGAAACCGGAAATCGCAATCGCAGACCCGCCAGGAGCACCCGGAGGTCCAGCCTGATCCAGCGCGCGCTGGACCAGGCCAAGAACCTTCGTGCGCATTGTGAGCGGGCCCGCGCTTCTCGCGCTCCACCCCAACAGCCAGAAGGCCAGACTCTAAACGGGGAGGCTCCGACCGACTGGTTCGAGTCTGTGACTCACCAGGAGGCTGGCGCCACCCGCATCGACCTGACCGACGAGGCAGAGGGGACGGGCAGTGACAGCACCGAAGCACGCAGGAGAGGCGACGGTAACGTCCACGCTGGGCTCACGTCCGCGGAGGACTCCACAGCCACCCTAACTGCTGAGGACGCTGAAACTCCCATGGAGGTCTGCGGGTCACCCACCACTGAAAAGGAGGAGGATGACCTGCTCAACGATTCCCCAACTGCGTGATAATGATCAGCAACCAGGGAATCCATTGCCTGCAGATTAATCTGCAGCACTGCGTCGCAGCCTCGGTCAACCTTATGCGTTACGCCGAGCTCGACAAGCCGGGGCTCATCCTCGTCCAGGAACCCTGGACTCTCAGAGGTAAGCCTCAAAACGCCCCTGCTGGCTACAATTGTTTTTATACTTACCCTCGCGAGCCAACTAGCCT